>VXBR01006348.1:330840-408490 GCA_013400215.1 Cisticola juncidis | reverse complement strand
GGCCGCGGCGCTGCGTGTCACCCCGGCGGCGAGAAGGGTGCCCGCGGCTGCAGGGCCGGCAGGTGCCCGGCTGCACGCCCGGGAAGGAGAGGCGCCGGAGCGGGGGTCTCCTTGGAGAAGCGCGAGTCCCTCGGAGCCCGGCGGAGGGAGCGCGGCGCCCGGGGAGCCGCGAATCGCTGCTCCCGCCCCGCAGCGGGGACTTCCTGGGCGGGCGTCCGCAGCCAGGGCCGGCTCGGGAGAGCTCTGGGGAGCCGTGCTTCGGGCACGGCACTTGTTGCCGAAAGACATTGTCAGCTTTTGGAATGAGGAAGGAGGAGCCACATCTTCCTTCCAGGTCGTCGGTGCTGTGGATTGTCACACGTCTCGTTTCAGTGCAGTTGTTGGCCTATACCGAAATACCTTGCTTTGATGGTTTGTATTTTCTGATAGAACAAGCAGGAAATATTTTGAAAGAAATGCTTACAGCATTTGATATTTAAAGTGAAAAGATACGCTCTGTGCTTAGTCGATAGGAAACTGCAGAAGCTCATAGAAACCCTAGATGCAGACAACATTAGCAAATGCACAGCTTGCTGCATTTCAAAAGCATATAAATATACAGAGCAACTAGCAATAAATATGACTTAAGGAGCAGAAGGCCTGTTTGCTCAGCTAACTGGTTTTTTTTCTACATTCTGTTCGAATTATTCTGATGTGTTGCTTGACTGTTAAGGACATGGTGGTAGAGATCAATTTCATTGCTAATTATGCAGCTCTCAGAGGACGTTTACAGTGTTTCATCCTGGGGCCTCAGATCTTCCCCCTTGATTCCTAAGTAAGGGATACAAGAGGAATCAGCTCTGTATGTGGGTTTAACTTAATCGAATCATAAAGTGATTGTGGAATGATAGTGGGATAAACATGTTTAAAATTAGAGTTATTTTCTGCATTCTGTAAGTTTCAAAATCCCAGATTTGATGGTTGCGGGAGTTTTTTTGGTTTTTTTGTTGTTATGTTGTTTTTGGGGTTCAGATATTTCTGTTTGTTCTGTCTGGTATTTTGTTTAATGTGTTTCTGTACATGGTTTGCCTGAGTTTGTGTAAAAGTGTTAATTTTAAAAGTGGTTGAGTTGTTTTCTCTTGGCAGTGGCCAAACTCTTGCCATATATTCATATTGCATGGTTTTTCCTTAAATTTCCATTGGCTTGTGCAAGTGACCTTAAACCCCTTATTGGAACAGCTCCAGGTGAGAGCAGTAATTTAAATCAACATGTTCACACACAGAATCACTAGTTTGGAAGAGACCTTCAAGATCATCGAGTCCAACCCAGCCCTAACACCTCAACTAAACCATGACACCGAGTGCCACATCCAGTCTTTTTTAAAAGACATCCAGGGATGGTGACTCCACCACCTCCATGGGTAGACCATTCCAGTCCTTTATCACTGTTCCTGTAAAAAACGTTTTCCTAATATCCAACCTATATTTCCCTTGGTGCAGCTTGAGACTGTGTCTCTCGTTCTGTCAGTTGCTGCTTGGGAGAAGAGACCAACCCCACCTGACTACAAACACCTTTCAGGGAGCTGTAGACAGTGATAAGGTCACCCCCCCTGAGTCTCCTTTTCTCCAGGCTCAACAACCCCAGCTCCCTCAGTCGTTCCTCACAGGGCTTGTGCTCCAAGCCCCTCACCAAAAGGGGCTTCAAAGGCTCACCAGCAGGATGCACAGAGGCACAGTCTCATGAGAGGAGTGAGCCCCTGGTTTTGTCACTGGGGAGCCACCAGCCAGGTGTGACATGCAGCAAGAGAAGGCCCCAGGAGGGCTGTCTGGAAGAGCTCACAAGATCGAGAGAGCTGACTGCCTAGAAAATATGGGTCACATGGGATGCAAGAGAAAAGCATCTTGTGACTGTACAAAATTGTGGGGTGCTCCTGGGAGGGACTAAAGGAAGATGGTTTGAGGAGGAACAAGTATGGGAAAACAAAAGGATGAGGTAAAGGGGCTGGTCAGTTAGAAACAAGTGGCTGGTCAGTGTTTGACTGTGTCCTGGGCCAAATTGACACAGCCTGTCCTCTTTTCTCATTAAGGTGCCTTTCTAGCTGTTTTGCTGGGTGAGAGGACTCTGTGCCCTTTTCTGTGTGCATACTGAGCTCTAAGTGCCAGTGACTGGAGATGCACAGTAAGTTGTAGGGCCCTCTGTGTCTGGTGTGCCAGCAGCTGGAGGAACTGGAGTGAGCAGGGCCTAAATGCCCAGCCCCTGGAGTGGGGGCTGTGAGCTGCAGAGGCCTGGGTGTCTGCAGTGCCCATAACTGGGGAGAGTGGAGTGCGTGAGTACAGTCTTGGCAAGGATGCCAGTGTGTGGTTCTTGAGTATCGCACAGGGTGAGCCAGTGAGTAGGATTAAGAGGCTTGGGAGCCAGGCTTTGAGGCAGCTGTAAGTGTGGGGCAGGTACTAGGTGAGATCACAGTCATCAGTTTGACAACGGAGCAGGGCTCTGGGGCATCTGAGGATTCAGGTTTGGTTCCTGAATAGGCTGAGGGTCTGAGACCAGTTACAAAGGGATCCACGTTGTGTGTACGTGTATATCCCCCAGCAGCAGACCTGTGTCCTGGGCAGCTGTGGGTAGGAGCAGCTTAAGGCCAGGCTGTGTTTGTGTCTGCATGAACACTTGTTTTTCTCTGTGCTGATCTGTACGGTCAGCCACGTGTATGTGCATCTTTGCATGCACTGCTCTGGGAATACATCCTCAGCCTGGCTGAATCTGGGCACATGGAGCTGCAGCAGCCTTGTTGTCAGTGGGCTGCCAGGTTCAGAAGCCCCTAGCGCAGGAAAATTAGTTTTTCTGTAACCTTGAAGATGTAGAAATTGTTGACTTGTGAAACCTAAATTTTGAACCAAATCTTCAATGACTTTTGCATTGTGATAGAATTTGTAAGCATTTGTTGGTTTGATTAATGTGAATAGGGCTACCTACATGAATATCTAAATATCTGTATTTGTTTGAGCTTCCATGATGGAGCAGTGGAGCATAAATTAAATTCAAACCTCTGCTTTTATTATAGATTTTTTTTTGTTTTTTAATCCAAGAAGTAAAAGTAGAGATGCAAATAAAGCAGGGATGTTTTAGTGACCTGGTAGGTTTTGTACTTACCTTTTCCTTCTCTGAATGTTATAGACTCGTAGCATCACAAAATGGTTTGAGTTGGAAGGGACCTGTAAAGATCATCCAACCCTTTTTGAAGTCCAACCCCCTGCCATGAGCAGGGACAACTTTCATTAGATCAGGGTGCTCAAAGCTTCATACAACCTGGCCTTAAATGTTTTGCGTGTCTTCCCCCTGAATAAATCTGTGTCTAGCAAAGAATATCAGCAAGGAGTGGAGATGTTTATCATCTCACAACTGACCTTCCTTTTAGGCATTTTCTGGTTCTTCTAGTGTAATGGTGTAGTATTCAGTTATTTTTGCTGTCAAGTTAAAAGACTCAATTTATGTGAAATATCAAGACATCATAAAAAAAAGAAAAATTTTATCATTTTACTGTTGGAGTAAACAAACGTGTGGATATATACTCACACATTTATAGTGACCCATTCTGTTGGTATAAAATTGATAGAATGATAAGCAGATTATTTTAGATTGAAAACTGTAACTAGAGGCATTTTGTATCAAATATGGAGTACAGCTACTACCTGAGAAATCCTCTTTGTGTGTGAAGTACTGCCAAATCAGCTTCTGATTTCCAATGTGATGAATGCACTTTTTTCATTTTTCAGCATTTCCAGCACACACAATTTTTTTTCTATAGAATGCAGTTGTATATAATTTCATAGTTAAATGAGCAGCAATTATTGTCAAGTTATTTTCATTTTTTCTGTCCAAGCAAGAGTAATTTTAACAGCTGTTAGAGCAGATAACTGAAATTGTATGGCAGAGAGACAGCTAATATTGAAAATTAGAACAGTGGAGACCTTTTATTCTAGAAGGTGGTGTAGCTACACTGTGGGCATGCATGGGTTTCTATATTTCCCCACTCTGAATATATTCCTTCTTTTATAATAATAAAAGAAGGCATTGTTTTATTTTGGCCATTTCCCTATGTGTATTGCAAATTTTGAGGGCACTTTGTGGTGATAGATAGGGAAAGCAAAAACAAAAGAATAACCTTAGTACAGCAGATCCATTGTATTGTCATGGCTGCTTTTATGCATGGGCTTCTTGATTAAGGTTTTGGGAGTTTTGCCTTCTTGTTGGGTTTGTTTTTTGTGGTTTTTTTGGCACCTGATCAAAATACTTATGTTTTCTTCTCAATTTAGTGGTGTAAAAGGCAATAGAAATAAAGCTGGAAACTAAGTAATTTTTTCAAGGCCTGGGTCACAAATGATAATCCAGTCAGTTTTTTAGTTTGTGATGTGATGTCTAAAGGTAATCACTTGTCTCCACCAAGATGTAGTAGTGAATTGAGGGAAGACAACGTGCAATTAAAAAATTTATAATGGCTTGTTCATATTAAAGAATTGCAGTTCCTTATCAACTACAGTTAAAATCATTTAAGTTTTATATACCCTGTACATTTCTTGATTTTTATTTTGTTCTTCGAATTGTGTTCAATTTACTTTTTCTAGCAGTGTGGAAAGAAAACCATTACCGCATGTGAGAGCTGCTTCACTCTTAAATGGTCTTGATCTGCATGTGTACAGTAAATCTGGTGGATTTCTGAAAGTGCCAGCCTAACAGCATGCACACAAGCGTTCATCCTTTCCTCTCCCTTCAGGAGAGCAGAAGAACAGACAGAAAGCTGGACTTGGGAGATTCATGCAGCTTGCCTGGGGACAGCCTGTTTCCAATACACTTCCCAGGCAGTGAGAGGAGGGGGTGCGGGCTAAATGAGTTGTTTTGGTGCCTGCAGCTCTTCTCTGATCAATTCTTTTCATCAATGCTCTGTGTAGTCCATAATTTTCTTTTTTGGGCTCCCTCATGAACTAAATTGGGTTCTACCCTCTGTTAGTAATAATGATCCGTAATAATGATCCTAATGGAGGGAACATCATTGACTTGTTTGTGAGGCTCTGGCTTGAATTCAGTGTGTATTTAGTAGCCAATGTTTTTGTAGTTTAGTTATGAGTTATTAGAAAATAGCTCAACTCTTTCCTTAGATGAAAAACCCTCAACAACATGAAATTGGTTTTCAAGTGTTTAATGAATTAAAATTCACACTCATTTTTGATGTCTTAAAAAATTCCTTTATGCAGGCATTGCTGCTGGTTTGGTTTACTAAAAATGGTCAGCCAATTCCTTTAGTTTTTGAGGAGCAAGGGTGTAGCTGATGTGAAGGGGTGTTTTTATTACTGGAATACAAAACTTTTGACGTGTAGAAGAGGCTTCAAGGCTGATGTACTTTCTTCTTCTCTTCCTTTTAAAAATGAGTGTTTCTATATGAAAATTCAGATGTTATCTTACTCTTTCTTCTGGAAGTCAATCCTCAGTAATTCCTTATAGTGTAAGGACAACTGCCCTACTTTGGGAGTAGATTTGCTTTTATAACTCTTCCAAATCTGCTTGTGATTGACATATGCTAAGAATTCCTGTAATATACATTTGCTGGAGTTTTAAGAGCATCTCGTGACCATGTTGTATCTTGACCTGTAGATTGCCACTGATCATCATCTTTTTGCTTCATAAAATACTTAAGTATTACATTTTAAAGTGCAGTTTCGTAGGCTGAAGAGAATAAAAAAGTGTATGTATATTGCAGTTTTATAAAGCTACTGCACTTCAGTGTATACATTCTTGTTTAAATGTTGTATAAATATAATAAATAGGGTTTTTAATGTACAGCCACTATCAATGGATGTACAGTTTTATATTGATATTTGCATTGCTCTTGTACTTAAATTTCAGTGCAAGAACTGAGTTCTCTGCTTTCAGAGATTTAATCCTTGATTTCTTCCTACAGTTTTGGATTTGATTTCTATGTTAACTCTAATGTATTTTTCATTTGGTTTTGACAGTGTCTCACCTTCAGGAGATGGCCTCTTCTAAATCTTTGATGAGCCTTCTAACCTTCACTTTTGGCTCGGCAATAGGATTTTTCGTCTGCTATCTTCTGTTTAGCATCATACTGGAAGAACAGGTTAAGATCCAGCCTCATGTTCTTCACAATGATCCACACGGTCAACACTCAGCTGACACTGACAACAATCAGCTGCAAGGACAAATGAATTTCAATGCAGATGCTGGACAGCATAAAGGTATTTTGTTACACCTGGCTGATTAGCAAATGTCCTCCCTTTTCATGCATTGCAAAACATTGTTGATTCACTGCCAAGAATTTATATGCTTAATTTCCATTCAGTGTCCCCATGTTCAGGTTACAGCTAAATAACATTTTTCTCCTAATTTTTAACCTTACTGAATGATGGTTATCTTTGTTTACATTTATATTACATTTATAAATAGTAATATTTTTTTTCATTAGAGTCCAACTGTTTGTCCAACTTCTATAGCCAGACTCATTTGGAGCAGGAACTTCTCAAATAAACTATTGACACCAAATGGCAGTTATGCTTAGCAGGTGTCTTTGCTAGCATTGTAGATGTGTCTGGATTGCTTTTTAGACTTAAGAAGCTAATTTTGTACCACTTTTAACTTTTGATCTAGCCTCTAAGATAAAGCTAAAATAAAATTTTAAAGAAATCACTTTTTGGTACAATTAGTAAAACACAGAATTGGGGAAGGGGGGCAAAGGGAGTCACTGTGGGCATGATTTGCCAAGCTGATTTTGCAGCAGTCCAGGCACAGATTGCTGTTTGCAGTCACAGCCAGAGAAAATCTCTTGCACTCTGATTATTTTTACAGAGAAGGTAGACTCTTCAAGGTAGATTTCAGCAATACTTCTGCACTTGATATATTTCTTAAATGAGTTAATTTGAAATACCAAATACAAAGACTGTTTGAGTAGGGAGAGCTTGGATGAGAAAAATTGCAGTGCAATGCATTTGCTAAAGATGTTAGTAAGTAATTTTTTTAGACATATTTAAGCTCCAAACTTTGTAAGATGAGTGTGTGTTTCATATGTAATTGTAGAACATTGTTACAGAGAAATCTGATACATAGTTGCATAAAGCATTAGCAAGAATATTTTAGTACCAGTTATGCAGATTTCATTGTCCATGAAACCTTCTTTTAGGCGAGTTAGAATCTTTCTGTATGTATCAAGTGGAAATGTTTCTTTGAGAGCAATGAATGCTTTGGTAGCTTGAAAAACATTGTTTCACACTGTAGATAACTGTGTTTATTCTTCTGGATTGCTAGAAATAAAAACATGTTATCAACAATAATAGTAGTTTCATAGTATCCTAAATTACTTAATCTGTTAAATTATTTATTTCTGGTGTACCATTGGCTTTATTCTTAAAACATATTTTAGTGTTTTAGAAATATTCATTAGGTTTTGTTAGTTAACATGAAT
This sequence comes from Cisticola juncidis, assembly GCA_013400215.1. NCBI lineage: Eukaryota > Metazoa > Chordata > Aves > Passeriformes > Cisticolidae > Cisticola > Cisticola juncidis. Next base: position 401,042 of record VXBR01006348.1, on the reverse strand, counting down.
TATATAAAAGAGCTCATTAGGTTTTTTGCCTTTCTGTGTTGCATTCACTGTGAATGGTAAAAATAATGTTGTATGTACTTGTATTCATTGTGCATGGCAAAAATATTCTGGTTTTAAATTTTCATTAGTCTTCCAAGACCATAAAGAGGTTGCCTCTGGGCAGTTTTATGTACAAATCAAGGTTTGCTAAAGCCTTTTTCCTGAACATTTCCCTGAACAGACACCCATTTTGATATGACTCTTACACTCTCCTCTATCTTGTGAAATCGAAATAGCTTTAAGAATTTTAATCTTTGAGAGTCTTGTTTGTTTCCTTCCAGAATTTAGCATGGAGTTCATTAACTGGTACATTTGGAAGCAAAAGCCTCTTCTCTGTCTGCATGTTTTTTCTGATCTAGAAACAGAATATCAGAGGAGGGAGGAGGTTGTTGTTAGTTTGTTTGGCAATCATGTCTAATATGGTTTTACTTTACTCTTTTTTTAGACGAGGATAAAAATATTGCAGAAGGACTGTATCACAAGGTGAAAATACTGTGTTGGGTCATGACTGGACCTCAAAATCTAGAAAAGAAAGCCAAGCATGTTAAGGCCACTTGGGCCCAACGCTGTAATAAAGTACTTTTTATGAGCTCTGAGGAAAATAAAGACTTCCCAACTGTGGGCCTAGAAACCAAAGAAGGCAGGGATCAACTGTACTGGAAGACTATTAAAGCTTTTCAATATGTATATGACCATTATTTTGATGATGCTGATTGGTTTATGAAAGCAGATGATGATACATATGTTATATTGGACAATCTGAGATGGCTTCTTTCAAAATACAGTCCTGAACAACCAATATACTTTGGAAGAAGGTTTAAGCCTTACGTGAAGCAGGGCTACATGAGTGGAGGAGCAGGATATGTTCTGAGCAAAGAAGCTCTGAAGAGATTTGTTGCTGCATTTAAAACGAACAAATGCACTCACAGTTCCTCTATTGAAGATCTGGCACTAGGAAAATGCATGGAGATCCTCAATGTGGAAGCAGGAGATTCCAGGGATACGAGTGGCAGAGAAACCTTTCATCCATTTGTTCCAGAACATCACTTAATCAGAGGATACCTACCAAAAACATTCTGGTACTGGAATTACAATTACTATCCTGCTGTAGAGGTAAGTCCTGAGGAACCTGGTATCCATTTTGTCAAGTGCATCTTATGATGTGTGTGAGCATGTGATGTGGGAATTAGCATTAGGCAGAAGAATTCAAGAACAGGATTTAGTATTTTTTACATATTAAAGCTGAATAAAAGACTCTGGTTATTCAGTAGATTTTTTTCATTGTAAAGCAGCAATCTATTTTTGCACTTGTATTCAGCAGCTAAAGCATTTCTGAAGCTCAAACCAGCTGTATCAGACTGTATTTAGTGTGTCAGGAGGCAGCAGCTTTAGCTAAGGCTGCAGTGCATGGCATGCATGTGGACAGTTCCATCTGTAACCAGCTCATAATGGAAATTGACTGTGTGATGCTGTCCTGCCATCCCTGTGCTTGGATAGAGACTACTTCATCTGGTAACAAAATCAAACTATATTGATCAAACAAGTAACTACTGAAGAACAGTTACATAACTATTGTTCTCTTTGGTGCTTTAAATATTTAATCTTAGTTCCAGTTGGATTCGAAATATTAGTAACTTTACAATCAAAGCTGCAGAAAAAAGAAACCCCAAAACTATGCTTCAGAAAAGTGTTCTCAAATTTGAGCTATAAGTTATGACAAATGCATTAACAACATCCTATAGCTCGTAATAAAGTCCACAAAATCAAGTTATTTAAAACAAAATTCTGCAATTGTTACAACTTTCTGTCAGTAGGATGTTAGATACTGACAATACTGCCAAACTGTATAATATGTCAACACACACAGGTGCAGGTACACACACATTTTGCTTATGCATTCTGTCTGGATGCTGACACAAGTAACAGGCCTGTATTGTTTCATATATAAATGTAACTCACTTAGGCCTGCTTGCTGCTTCTTGGTGCTGTTTAAACACCAGCATCAAAAATTAAGTATGGAAAAGCAGAAAACCTCTGACACTAATGAAGGTAGCTAGTTTTTTCACTGGCTTGATCACAGAAGCAAAAGACTTTGTCAGCTTTATTTTGGAAAGATGCCTTGGCAGATATGTCTGGTACATTTTGCTTGCCTAACATTAACTTTTGAAGTTAATGTATGACTGATGGTTGTGAATTTCATACCATTAATTCAAGTATTTCTTGGAATTCTCCCTGGATCTTTAATCCAGGGCATGCTTTGCAATTCTTGCTGATTGTTTTGCTTTGTTTTGTGTTTCAGGGTCCTGGATGCTGCTCTGATCTAGCAGTTTCATTCCACTATGTTGACTCTGTGACTATGTATCATTTGGAATATTTGATTTATCATCTTCGTCCATATGGGTATTTGTATAGGTACAATCCTGATTTGTCAAAGAATCCAGAAGAGCAGAGCAAAAACGAAGCACTGGAGGATAATCAAAAGATAAAGCAAAAAATTTCTGAGAGCTAATTGGACTTTGAAAAAAACCAAAAAGAAGCCAATGAGTAAGAGTCTCCTCAAACTTGTGCATGAAGCTTGTGGACTGAAATTACTCCTGGCAATTCTTATTTCAAAAATCAAGTTGGCAGCACTTCTTGTCACCCTGTGTACAACAGAGTGGTGCTGGCTCTGACTGCTTGGGATAGTGTGACCTTGCAGCCCTGCTCATGAAGATTTGGGGCCCTAAAGCTGTGAAATTGGAGGTTTGTCTGGTACAATAATATCTGGAAGAATTTGTATAAAAACCATAGAGGATAGGTTCACAGATGATCGTACCATATTTCTCTTCCTTTTTCTGTTCTCCTCTATTCCCTCTCCATTGAGTCAATTCTAATATTAGAAATTGGATTCTGCCCAGTCAAACTCTTCACAATGGCTTTCTGAAGTATTCTCAACATCTTGAAGGTACTTTGTGTACCTTGCCCTAAAAGTAAGGCAGAGACACAGAATTAGTCTCCAGTCTGCTTTGCCTCAATAACAGAGTGGCAGAATTTCACCCACAATATTAATCTGAATTGTTTCAGAAACAGAATTCACTGCTATGAATTACTTATAAAGTTTTAAATTCTGTTGTGCAAAACAATATGAAGTTTTTGGGAAGGAATACTCTTCTGGAGAGAAACGCAGAAATGGTTAATGTTGTTTAAATTGCTGAGGTGATGCCAGCTGCTTACATGTTTGCCTGTGGCTTTTTTTTTTTTCTCCTTTTATTAACTTATCCTTTTGGTTGAATGGATATAAAAATTCCTCTTAGCACTTTTCAGCATAAGGTAGTTGTTTTGAAAATAGAAGTCTGTCTTCCATCCCACCTGCCACATAAACCAGGAAGAATAGTATCTTAGCAAAGCATTGTAACAACTTAGTTTCAGCCACTATTTTAATTAGTTTTTTTCCATTTTCATTTTCAGTAGAGGTTAGAATTTTCAGATACAGGACTATCCGATTTTAAAACTGCATCAAAGCCAGTTTATTTGGTTGAAGTATTTAATTTCACTGTTCTGAACATTTTTTCTTACATTTAAAAAAAATGTCTATATCTGCTTCTTGTTACTTTTTTCAGTACAAAGTGTTAAATGATCCTTTTTTCACTGTTTTTGAAACTGAAGTACGTAGTTATTCAGGTAAGCAAGCCTGAATGCAGGAATCTTTCAAAGTGCATTAACTTTTTCCACTACTTCATAAGTGTCTCTGCCTTTTAACTGGAAACACTTTCTTGGGTGAGACAAAATAGGTGTTCTAATTACTGATTTTTTTTTTCAGAGGCCAAATACGAGTTTTATAGAATTAATATAAAACTTTGTCTTCTCCTTTTCAAATTGAGTGAATAGCAGTATGGGGAATGGGATTCAGCACAACATGTAGTGTTTTTATTCCACACTTGAACAAACATTTCTTCATCTTTTTGTTATTTTTCACCTTCATCATATTGATGAATTTGGACATAACCTAATTACCTCCAGTCACTGTTTTGAAAAGGGCACATAGTGGTAGCAGACAGCCTTATTTACTACTGCTGGTCCTTCAGGATGTTCCTGGAAGATAATGTTACCACAAAGTACTGGATTTGGTTTTTTTTTCCAAAGATAGTTCTGGTACAGATTTGAGTTCTTTCTGTTGTCCAACAGTGAAGTCATGAGTTTCTTTCTGACCATTGCTCTGCAGCACGATGGTAATGACTGAAATAGTTCATGATGTTGAAATGCTGCATGCATCTTCTCTGCCTGAATGAGTTCATCTATCAAGTATTGGTTGAATAGTTCCTGCTGGGTTAAATCTGTTGGTCTTTATGAGCAGCACTGCTTCTGAAGTAGTGATAGAGACACAAGCTTTATTCTGTGTTACTTGACTTAAGTAGAACATTGTAACTGCATTGGTTTAAGAATGAAAAATCTTAAGTTTGCTGTAGTCAGAGGGATGCCTGTCCAGAAGACAGTGGATGTTAACATTCTGAAAGTTGCTTCCTTCTGTGAGCTAAATGTTTATCCCACATGCAGCACAAACCACTTATATTGAGAAATCCATATTGAATTGGTAACTCCAATGGTATTGTTCAAACAAGCAGTTAAAATATTCAGGAATACTTAAGGAAGTTATAAAATTAAATTGAGATCCCAATCTAATCTCTTTGTCAATTCAGCCCATGTAGAAGATCTGTTGAACTACTGTACAGTTCCTTTATTTCTGCTTTCTTCAGTTCATCCATGGGGATTTAAAGATTTTCTACCACAAGAGGCAGAACTAATCCTGCATGTTTTCTGCAGATTTGTGTCATATGTTTGCCCTGTGCTGTCCTGTGAAGCAAAATCATTTCCTCTTCATGTTCTTTACTGTCCTGTCCGTGGCTCTCCAGTTTCATCCAGCATAAGTCTCAGGTGGACAGGAGGAAGCAGGATGTTTGAGCTCCACACAGGTTGTTTGCTGGGGTAACAAGGTAAACCAGCCACTGCTGAGCTCACGATGAAACCTTTTCTCAGCAGCAGTTCTAGTTCTTATCAACTGCCCAGCTGAGGCTTGTGGGTTTAGCAGAGCAGGGCAGGAATATCCCTTTCCACAAAATGTGCAGGACCTCAGAGAGACTGGAAAAGTAAAGGAGCAAGTTCCCTTTCTGAAGGGAATAAGGCTAAGGACATACTACCTTGTGATAAGTGGTTGGCCTGTCCAGAGAAATAAACAGCCTTTTCTTCAAATGTCCATTTTTTGTTTTAAAGTGTCCTTGTGCATAGGCCTCTGAATCTGTTTCTTTTGCCTTTAAAACAGCACTGCAAAGAATTTTTTTTTCTTTCCAGACAAGCTAGAAAAGTATCAGGTTTTACATTCTGTGATTATAACAGAGACCTGTTGTTCTCTGTTGAATTGCATTGCCATAACCATTAGCTGATACCTCTGGAATAATTGGTTTCTGTCTCACTGCCATCAGAAGCCTCAGTGGACAAGGTTGGAATGTGAACAGCTAGTGTAATTTTCACATTCAATATTACACTAATATTAGTAGTCTGCTATTTCACTCTCAGGTCTTTGTGCTTTGAGAAAGTATTTATTGAATTTGAGAATTTTTGCAGCCCAAGGAGACTGTATTTGATGGAGCGACTTCTGAAGCACAGCAACATGGGGTTACTTAGGCCATGCAGATTATTGCTCTGTGGTTTGGTTTCTTAATTTTATAAAACCTAAAAGCTTTCATAGGCACCATAGTGATTTAAATTACCCTTCTAAAATCTTGAACTATTTTCTTGAAATTACTAGGCAGTGGATGTGGGAATGTCCCCAAGTGTGGCAGAGTAACATTTTGACCTTGTATTAAGTGGTTTCACTTCAGAAAGATTGAGAGTGGCAAGAAGTTATTTTCTGATCATTGGTCTTAATCAGAGGAGAGTATTAATGTTTGTTTGCAGAAATAGATCAGTTTTAATCTTCTTTCACTCCCAATAAATTTCTATACAGTCTGTATTTGTGTTATTTAAGAGGTTACATGCTGGTGATGTTTATACCACCTCTCATTTTGTGGAAGCTCTTTTCACAGTACTTTTGCCTTTAAGGACACTTTCTTTGTTTTGCTTTGGTGGGTGTGTATATTAAAAATCACTTTTTCTTCAGCTGTTCCCATTTGTTTTGTTATGCTTGCAGAAGTATAAATTTCAGTGAGTAGCTGATAGACCTCTTATAAATGCTTTGTTATCTGAGCAGGGTGTTCTGTCTTTGTATGACAGAAAAGTGTGGGTTGTTTCTCTGCTGTACCTGCTACTAATGCTGATAGTGCACGCACAGATGAAAACAGACCCCTCAATACAGACCACTGGGAAAGGCAGTTTTGTCCTTTTTCTGTCAAGAAATCTTCTGTGTAACTCTGAAAGTGTAATTTGCTTTGTTTTACCATATTGTATTTAAAATACGCCAAAAATGTTATTAATAGTCTAAATGAATTGAATATTGCTGCTGGACAGTATGCTCCACTTAAAACCTGTGAATGTTTCACTTTGCAATTCTAGATAGTTGTGTTCCTCATGGCAGATAAAAGTCGGTGATGTGTCTGGAATGGTCACCATAAGGATTTGTTTCTTAAATACCTTCTTTGAAGTGCCTTTGACCAATTTTTAGCATCAAAATTAAGTTGAGAATTGAATAAATAAAATAAGTTATCTCATACACAGTTCATGTCTGTCTTCATTTACCCCTCCTGTATGCTAATGGTGTTGCATAGCAGCACAGTTTAGTCTAATAAAACTGTTCTTGCTTTTTCTCTAGGGTGGGTACAGGAAACTCAAAAAGCTTTTCTCACTTGGTATGATTCTATATTTATGCTATTAACAAAACAGCAAGCTACCCAGAAAACAAGGATAGTAGATTTTTAAAATGAGTAAGTGCTAGTACCAGATTCACATAAGCAGGCAGCTGTTTCTGCATTGCCCTGATTCTTCGGTGTCTTTACATTATTACAGATTCCTGAGTAAACTGACTACAACTGATACCTCAGAAATAAAACAAAACTGTCCAAAATTAACCCCATTTAAAAAAAAAAAAGATTTATTCTTTCAGTGAACCTCTTATTTCTGAAAAAAAAAATAGACCTCTTAGGATTTAAAAGTTGTGCTTTCTAACCTAAATGTTTGTGCACAACAGCATTCAGCAGTAAAAGTGCTGGCACTTAGACAGCTGGGAGGTGTCTACATCTGGAGCTCTGGTTGTTGGACTAGGTGTTGGCACCAGCACAGTACAGCTGTGTGTCATTACCTTAAGTACTGTAATAGACCCTGCTAATGCTATTAACCTGGATTAATTGTTTAATTTCAAAGTGCAGGAAGCGGGTGACAACCAGTTCAACTGAGCTCAAAAGCTGGGGTATTTAAGGGAACAAGAGCCAACTGAACAGGCCATAAAAGCTCCTCTCAAGTTGCAGGCTAAGGTTATGCTTTTATGTGGTGGTGCTGCTGCTGTAACTTTCCAATCGTCAGGATCAGACTACATCCAGTACGTTGCAGGGCAATGCAAGTGCTGGAGCAAAGCAAAAAGCTACAGCTGCTACTCTGGAGAAAAACTGTTTCGTAAGTGTGGGTTTGCTTTGCTTGCTTTTTGTGTCTTGGGGTCTTTTTAATATTAATATATAACAGACTCGCCCATTTGATTACCAGAAGTTGTAGGCACAGTGAAATGTCCGTAAATGATGGTAAGCTCTCGTAGCCAGCTCACAGAAAGCTTCTCTGGCTCAAGGGAATTTTCCTAGAGCTCTTCCTTGTGCACTACTGCTAACTGAAGTAAGTAAACATTTTACACCCAGGAACTGCTAAGTTTGTTCTAAGCTGCAGGGAAGATAAGGCTCTGTACTGCTCATTTCAGCTCTTGCTCCTGAATGGTTAGCAGCCTTTCTTCCTTTCTGACAATGTTTTATCTTAATGAAACCCTTCCATGGGTTCCTGAAATTTGATGGTGAGGAGCTTTTTCTGACAATATGAGGAGTAAGTGAGAAAAATCAGAGCTCAGCAATGAATATTTTCATTGTTCCACATGTAAAGAAATTTAACACAGACTTGGGAAAACAGATGGATCGTAGGATCTCACTTCTAGGTTAGGGTGATATTTGGCATTTTTAAAGGGAAAGTGGTTATTTAATTCAGAAATGTAGCCTGAGGTCTTCATGTTTTTTCAGCTTTCGAATATACAGTCCTTCAAGACTTCTTAAAATGCCAATAAAAATAAACTAAAGATGTTCTTGTCACTGGTTAAAAGAATGTTGCAGGGAGGCTAATTCTGTGTGTGTTAACACTGGAATTTGGACCCAATGTGGTTTTGAGCTGTGCCCCACACACTCCTTCTAACTCTTCTTTTCAGACTTCTTCAGACCCCTGTTCTGTTGTGTATAATGCTCTCTTTTGTTGCAATACTACAAGACAAGTACAGTCCCTTTTTTCCTTCTTCCCTCAAAAATGCTCTTCTGTAAGCTTTCTTTTATTTAGGGAGGCTGAAGCCTCGAGTTCTGGAGTCTGCACTGTAGTGACCAGAGTGTCACTCAGTTCTGTGTCACACACCTGTGGGGATAAGAAAGTGTCAATTATTTTGCCATAGCTAAGGCGTTCCCTTCTTTGGAGATGTGATTTGTCTTTTAAACATTCCCATCTTTTTTCCTTCTTTTTAGTTTCCTTTTTCTGTCAATAGTTGCACCACCTGATCTGCAAAGTGCTGTTTGAGGAGTACGTGGTACCAGCTGGAGCTGAAGGCTGAGTATGATCTCACAGATAGACCTGTCTGCAGTAAACTTACTGACTTACAACAGGTTTTAAAGTCACCTTAAAGCAAATCACTTCCAAAGCAAGGGTTGGAACCAGGTTTTATCATTTAGTGCTTGAAATACTTCTCAGTTTGGTAGGATGGACAGGTGAACTGGCTGGAGACTCCAGCAGTCAGTTGTGCTAAAGAAGCATGAAAAATCTTTTCCTTGGGAAGAGGGAATTATTTGCAGCAATGTTGTCTGAAAAGGAACATGATCTTTCCAACCATCTTCTGAGTGTTGCTGAAGTCACTATCTTATTTTTCACTTTTGCAGAGGTGAACAATCTTTTGGAAAGGTGTCATGGAAACATGACAATGTTTGTTACATCAAAAGTTGATGTGAACAGCTTATTTCATTTAAATTCTGCTTCACTTGAGTAGGTATGTAAGTTTGCAGGACGGTTCTTCAGTTGTACAATACCAAACTGTCATGTCTGTGAACCCATCACTTGGCATCTTGAAGTCAAAAAGGCTGATTTGCTTCTTTGAATTTCTAACCTGGCTTCTAGCAACTCCTCGGCACCTTCTCATTCCTTTCCCCTCCTAGGATAAAATTCCAAGTGACTGCAAGGAAAGGAGCTTTGTCAATAGCTTCAATCACCTAAAGAACCATATCAGCCTTCTGGTGCTGCTACTTCCTGGTTCCACCCTGTGCTTTAAGTGTTCCTCTTCAGAGCTGGATCCTGCATGGTCTCAGGGAGTCCAGGTTTTGACTCTTATTCCTCAGTCAAGGAACTGATAAAAAAGACTTAGGAATTAATGTGCATTAGTTCTCTGCAACTTTAAAACCTTGGACTATGATTTTTGATGGTTTTTTTTTTTCTTTCACTGTCCCACAACTGGGAGTCACTCCATGTTGTGCTATTAAGTGCTGGCTTCCTGCTTCCTGCCCCTGGAGATGGAGAGTGTAAGATTTAACATAAATGTTAACTTAAGGCCAAGAGAGTACTTGGCAGAAATCAAAACAAATGGATATGTCTCTAATTCGTTTTTAAATGAACATTTTATCCAATCTAGTTACTCTAAATGTGGGAGTAGTGTTAAATGTCTGTTCTCTGAGTATTTCTTAAGTGGAAGATGTGGCTGTAAACTGGAGCCTATATCCTTACTAGATTTGTAAATCCAGATGAGCGCTCTGCAAGGATTAATCCTAAATCAAATGAAAATCACACTTGAGGGTCTGAAATTTTTCTCTGCACAGAAGTGTGCTTCAGCACCATCTGACCATTTACCATTGAAAACAGCAGGTTTCACATATTCCACTGTAGGCTCTGTGGAAATCATAGCTGAAATATGGTTAGTGTTTCAAGGACAGGTAGCATAATCGTGTCTAAACCAAATTTTCCAAGATAATTTAGAAAAACAAACTGCTGTTCAGAAGCTAGCAATGCTTCCCTGGGGACAATGAAGCCTTTGTTCCTATTCCTGTTCAATGTTACTCAGATTTTTTTGCAGAGAATAGGCGGTGTCTGTTTACCCAGATTAAAAACATCATTTGTCAGTCTAATCAACAACATCCTGCTTTTAACTATTTCCCTGTCAGCCAGCTTGGGCTCTATGCACTTTATCTTTGCCAGCTTCCAAAGCTGCATTTCATCTAGCTTGTTCAGACTCAGTCAAGGAAATATTTCCCAAGAGGCACTGGACACGTCTTCTTTTTGGGTAAGCTTCATGATGTCTAAATGCAGAAATTGTCGTATCAAACATAGAAGTTGTCTTATTCAGTTCAAGTTGTCAGATCTGAATATTCATAAATTCATACTGTTCCCAGTGGGAGAAGCCCCATGCATAAGATCTATCTTCTTGCTTTAAAACTACACAAAATAGCATTTGAGTCTCATTAGTAATTGTACAACTACTAGCACTTTCTCCAGAGAATAAGTTAGATTCACAGAGCCTTGATTATTTCATATAAAACTATTGTAATTGCAAAAAATTCCCAGTTGTGCCAGTCCATGTGTTGGCCAACACTTCTAGTTCAGGGCGCGTCAGCAATACCAGCTTGGAACCAGAGCCTTACAGATGTGTGGTGGCTCTCTTGTTTGATCTTATCTCTGCAGCAGTTTCAGTGTTTTTTGCTTGTTTGTTTCATTTTGTGAGGCAGAGTTGTAGACTTTGTGTATATGATAAAAGCAAAAGCTTTCTAAAAGGTCCATAGTTACTGGTGGTGAGCTGCCACCCTGAACTCTCAGTCCTTGTGAGCCTCAAAGAAGTGGAGGGAGCATGAGTTTCTCTTACATGAAGTATCTAGGAATTTTATTCCTCACACTGGGGCAAAATGAGGAAACTATTACATATGTTTAACTTTATTTAAAAAACCCTCCATGAAAGCATGATTGGAAAAAAATTTGCTGTGTCCTATTAGCCACACATATTTGTGGGCTAGATGTCTGTGCCCAGGAGAGACTGAGAAAGCTGTTCCAGCATATAAATGAACCAAAAACATTAGCAGGTTTCCTATGGCTTTTGCTGTTAAACAAAGGTTAATAACACATGTTCAGCTGGACCACCTGGTCCTTCAACTTTTAAATATATAACTCTGTATGTAGGAGTATTGTTTCTAAGATGAGCATAAGGTAAGAAAATGCTGATATGAAGAATGTGCATGGCCCATGCTAGTAATCAGTGGAGAGACTCTAAAACGACGGAAGAGAGGACAATACCTTTTCATTTTACACTTTTGTGATGTGCCTGGATGGCTGAACTCCAAAATGTTTCAGCAGGAGCCCCTCATCAAGGGAACACCTTCACAGTGGGTTTTCCATCCAGCAGCAGCACTTCTTACTTCCTGCTGCCAGTCAGCACATTCTGTATTTAATACCTGCCCCACCTCTCACCCTGACTGCCCTCAGGAGCTTTGGGCTGTTCAGCAGGGTCAGGTTGGAGGATGAGACACACTTCCCCAGGGTATTTGCGTGTATGCAGGAGTACAGAAGCTTGAGTAATGCAACCTGACCTTCTAGTGGATCCTCCTTTGAGAGGGAATCCTGAATGGACTGGATGATTTCTATGGTCTTACCTGAACTATCCTACAATCCTAAAAATGTCTTGTCAGCTTTGCATGTTTTGCACCTCCTTCAGCTTCCCCATGTCTTGTTGTCTTGTTAGTCCCTGCTGCTGCTTTGCATTCAGCTCCCTTCTGCAGCCCACAGAACCCCTGCCTGACCATCAGCAGTGCTGGATCATGCCCATCTCGCCCTTTATGAGTCTTCATGCTCTCCCTTCCAGAGGAACAGTGGTGTTGTGAAAATTCTGCTTATCATTCTGAGTAGCACTACACAAAGCATCTCTTCATAGTCCCATGTTATAGAAGGGTGGTTCAACTATCTTTTCTGTCTGTGCCATTTCCATCACGTGGGAAAGGAACTGTTCTGCTGGATTGCATGACAGGATAAGTTTGCCCTCCTTCCAGTGTGTGTCCTGGTTAATGCACACTGGGGTTTATGGGTCTAAAGGTCCCTTTCTCTGTCCCTGTAAAATCACCACGCCTATTGCTTGCTGAATGATGAGATTACATTTCCTTGTTTAACCCTGGTACTGGCTCAGTTCCTTTTTCTGTAACAAAAGCTGATCTCTAAAAGCCAGAAGATAGCTGCTGTTAAAAAAGACGATTATAGGCAATGTGAGAGCAGGATCCAAAATCCTACTTCCTACTTGGAAGTAATAAAGTGGAGCCTGTGCTGCTTGTAGCACCTGTGCATAACTTAAGCCCAGTGCTTACAAATTACTTGTAATTCTTCAAAAGCACATGCATAAAGAACAGGAAATAAATGCATCAAGGCAGGAAACACTTTCCCTTGATGTTCAGTTCTGCATTATGCTGATATTTAGCATTTCTCTGCCGTTTCACAAATACATCTGCTCAATATTAGAGCAGAAAGCCAGCTGGTTAAAGAAAGCACAGTTAAAGAAACACAGCCACTATCCAAAAACTGTATGTTGAGAGCCACAGGAGGAAATGTCTAAACAAATGCTTGCTACCCTGTGGCAAGTAGACTTCCTGAGAGGAGGTGGAGGTCATGGATTCATAGAATATTCTGATTTGGCAGGGATCCACAAGGATCAAAGTCCAGCTCCCGGTGCTGCACAGAACCAGCCCCAAGAATCACACCTAGAGCCTGAGAGCATTGTCCAAACACTTCTTGTACTCCGTCAGGCTTGGTGCTGTGACACTTCCCTGGGGAGCCTGTTCCAGTGTCCAGACACCCTCTGGGTGAAGAACCTTTTCCTAATATCCAACCTAAACCACTCCTGACACAACTTAAGGCCACTCCCTTGGGTCCTGTCACTGCTCACCACAGGAAAGATCAGTGTCTGCCCCTTCTTTGCACCTCAGGAAGGAGTTAAAGACCAAGGAGTGCCACTAACATGTCACAAGTGTGAAAAGTCAACATCTATCTGAGGGTGAGAATGACCTGATGCAACAGTTTGAATGAATTTTATATCACAAATAACTTCTAGATATGATATTAATGCTGCCCTCTCCCTTTTGTAGTTGTGTGATAAATAGGCAGTGGGAGTGGACTCCCATTACAGAACAGGATGCTACAGAAAAAAGACTAAGATAAATAAAAGTAAAAATATTTCCCTGTGCAAAATATACCAATTAAAAAGAAAAAAAAAAAGAGAGGAATTTAGTGAAATGATGTTTTGAATGAAGCCTTGTTCTGAGGGCTGTAATGTCAGAAAGCTTTGCAGAGAAGGGGTGTTTTGAGACATGGCTAGTTTGAGCTGACTGGAGGGGCAGGTTCAGCCTGTGCCCCAGGCTGTATCCAGGACAGGTCATGCTGGGTGTATTGAGGCACCATCCAAAAGCAGAGACAAATCTTTACTCCTGTCTCATACCTCCTGCACTGCCTTGGACACCAGCTCATGAGCTTTTCACTTATAATTGATTGATTGATTGTTAGAATTTTTTCTTGATTTGCTAGATCCAGCAGTATTGCAATGGTTATAGATGTAGTTCTGCAAGGGGATTCACAATGCGATTATGGGGTGTGTTGCTCTTTGGCTTTCATACTCTGGTACAGTGCACAAAAGCCCTTTTAATAGCTCTGCTCCTGCTTGGTGTAAATGCCTTGACTCTGCAATGCTCAGAATCTGCTTTGTGGAACACCCTGTTTACACAATGTCCAGGTTAAGCCAGTTGTAAGACAATTTATGAATTTGCCAAAGGAACCAAGGAGCAGCTACAGCAGCCAGTAGAAAATGTAAGTTGTGAGATGAATTAAGAGTTAATTTAAGCAGCTTCTGTTGCTGAGCTGAGTTTCAGAAGTTATTACTTTGATGTTCCTTCTAAAAACTTGTTGATGTCTCCCTGTTTGTTTTACAGAGGCATTTTGTTGTTTTCCTCCTGGTGGCACTGCAGGATAACCCTGTGGTCCTTGGGGTCCTGTACTGCAGCTGCATCATTTAAGATGCTGAGATATCTTCTTGCTGACACGACAAGGTCTGTTATGCTTGACTTGAGGATGAGTACAACATCCTTACTCCAGGAACACCTATAACCTGTTTGATGGGACCTGATGGGACCTATGCTGGATGATTTTCTCCTCTTAAAAAGAGCTTCAACCAGCTTATGAACTGTAAACAGATCAGACACATCAGTGACAGTGTAAAAAAATCTCAAAAAAGCCTGACATATCACTGCTAAATTCTCAACAACTCTGCTCAAAGGATGGTTTTCACTCAGACACGTTCACTTGTATCCTCTAGAATGTCCAGCAAGTACTGCAACTTTTGATTGTTGACTATATTCTACGGTTCATATGGAAAAAAGAAAGCAAAATTTCTACTTGGAACATGATTGTTCATTTCAGGCAGAACATGGTGCTGCCTCCAGCACTGCCCTCATCAGTATACTTTCCAGCTATTACAGATACTGTGTATTTTGGCAGCCTCAGGTCACTTATGATCTGTTCAGTTACATGGTATGCAGACTAAAAACATCCAGTCATAGTTCTCTGAGGGACCTTGAAATGAAAATATTAATCTTCAAACCCAGATTTTATATGAGAATCTCATTATGTGTTAATTAATTTGAAAATACTGCCTCTCTGGTCAGCAGAAATGTATCTTACCTATTAATTTACAATGTAGTTAAGACTGATAGAAAGTATCCTTTGAGAAAACACGATGCACTAGGGAGTTGCCCTGAATGAAGTAAGAAGTAGCTGAAATTGCCAATTATGTCATGAATGTAATTCAGAATTACTAGCTATTTGCTTTCCATGGAAAAATCTGTCCCCAGCCTCTATCCCCACACCCATGCCTGTGTGCTCAGCCAGCCCAATGCACCCCAAGGGCAGCAGGCAGCAACCAGGCCACAAAATCCCTGAAATCCTTCTCTGAATTCATATTCTTCACTGCTGAGCGTCTCTCTTCCCTGCAGGCCCTCTTCCCAACCCCTGCTACTGAAGGAACATCCTGGGGGCCTTTTTGATTTGTTGATAATTTATTTATTGCTCTGGCAGGGTTTTTTTTGAGTGTCCTGAAAGTCTTAAGCTGCTGAGACAGGAGCACCAGTCAAAACAATTCCAGCAGCATTTGGGATTAGCTGAGATATTTTAAAGCTAATCCAAAACTCTTTGGGAGTTTTACTCACATGTTGAGCTTGCTCTTGCCAGATTTATTCTTTTCAAAGCACTTACTGAGCACTCTTTTTTATAATAAGAAATGGTTTCTTTGTGTCCCAGGGTTAACCATGCCAGATGTTGGTGATCCCTTTCGCAAAACCAATAAAATGCAAAAAAAATCTCCCTTCTCCCTCCCTGTCCTCATGTAGGGAGATTAAAGCTGCTACAAGCAGGGAGAGTGAGACAATGGGCTGTCCTTCTTTTGCCTTACAAATTGGTCTAAAATAGGTCTTACATACATTAGAATTCCAAAATTGAAAATCTTTATGGATTATGTTTTGGAGCCTTACCCATTTGGCTGGACTTCTACATTTTCCTTGTTGGGAAAAAATGTTACACTTCAGTAGCATTTGGCTCAAATTTTGAGTTTCACTTATCCCTGAAACTTAGAACAGATTTTGTCTCATGAAAAGATATAAGAATACTTGTGGAAGTAAAGACCCTTATATTCAAGGCAGTCTCAAGCAAAAAATCGAGTAATATAATTTATAATTAAGATTTTGTTGTCTATCTACCAAGGATGGTAGCTTAGGTGTCTACTTACATTTGCCTGTGGAATTTCAAAACCTTGATCTGCTGCAGATTGGCTTCAGCAGCACCTGGAAGAATTCTACAACTGGGAAGGTAAAAGGTCAGCATAGGGAGACGAAAATGATTCCGAAGAATGATTGGTAAGAAGTGCAGGAGGAATAACAGTGATGTCTAAGATCTCACTGCTGAACCTACAGTTTCTCATGTGTCAGCAAAAAAATTGCTTTGTTTGTCAGTAGAGCTGGGGTGTCCCAGGCCACACACCTGCCCATTAATGCTTTGGCCCTTTCACTGAGGGGTAGTGGAGGAGGAGGATTTGTTCTGTTGATACAAAAGAATCATCAGGTTACCTGTGAGAACATGCTTGTAAGTCCATGCTGTGATGCCCTTGCAAGCTTTGGGAAAGGTGTTCTGTATGTACAGATGGTATCAAAAGAGTTCAGGAAGCAACCAAGGAAGTGTGGGAAAGTGGCACTAAACCCGCACTGTCCATAAAATGTTTCTTTACAAATGTGGATATTGGTCTCAGCCATGCTATCACTAGCATAATTTTTAATTCTTATTCTTCTTCTTCTTTCCTTTTTTTTTTTCTTTCCCCTTTTCCCTCCAAGGAATGTCTTTGATGGGAGCTTCCAAATGAAGAAACGTTAATCAGTTTTCCAAGGATATTCAAAACTGCAGTGCAGGAAATGTTGCATATCTTCAGACAATTTAGGGTAACAGAGAGGAAATCTGAAGATGTCAAAGAAACAGAGGAGTGCAGACAGCAGGATGGTCAATGCAGAGGCAGTGTTATCCATGTCTGAATGAGTCCCAGGGACAGACAGTGAGTGAACCAGGTTAAGGCAAAAGATGAATTCTGTTTGATAGCTCTGAACAACAGACTGGTAGAGCTTCTGAAAGTGAAAAGCTGCTGCTGTTCTATGCTGAGCAAATGGAGCACTATTTTCCTGTGAATTTTCTGAGTCTTTATTTATACTCATTGAACCAAGGATGTCAGAAAAAGGATTTATCTTATAATGATCAGTTCTGTAGAAAACTCTCTGTTATTCACTACTCTCAGCTTTTATGGTTTACAGCATTTGGCCTGGTCTAGCAGAAGATTTAAGGATTTAAGGATTAAACTATTCTCGCTTTTAAAATTTGCACGTGAAAAAATAAAGGGTTTGCTTGCCAGTGAAAGCTGTAATGCTCTCAGCAATGATCCTGTATGATTTTACACTAGTCAGGAATAAACCAGTGGATGTTTGGCAAGCAGGGCCCTCTCCTGGTTTATTGCCCCATGACAGCCTTGAGAAGGCAGAGCTGGGTGAGCCAATGCTGCCTGTCACTGCTGATGCAAATGTAGAGAAGGGTCCTTTCAGGAGGGATTTACGTGCTTCTCCATGGTTTACTAAATATCAGAGCATACATTCAGAGTTTGCAGTCTGGACATACACAGAAAGACCTGAACAGAAAAGCATGCTCATTTCAGGATAATCTGATTTGAACAGCATACAACTTTTAAAACAACTTTATAGCCTTCACTTTTCCCTCTTTGCTACAAAAAGTGTAGCTAACTCTACACGGAAGTGGAAAATAAAGCAGTGGTCTTTTGCATAACACTGGGTTTAACTGCATTCAAGTGATTCCTTGTATGCATGTTAAAGAGTAACTTCTTGTTTTATAACCTTGTTAAGTAACAAATGATGCCACTATTGGTACTTCCTAAAGCTTGTCAGCTTTACCAGAAAGGTTTTCACTAAACATTATAGAAGATATTGCAAACCTGTAACCTACACCTTCATATTTATTCCCAAACTCATTATCCCCAGTGTTTCTTAGACAGATGTATCTCTTTGTCTGGAGATCTGGAGCAGAACACACAACTAATCCCATCCCTGAAGCAACTGCCCAAGCAGATTACACACAAGATTAGAACAGATTTAAAAGATCTTGCAGGTTCCCAGTCTCTCTTGCAACTCCAGTGGGCTTTGCTGCTGTGAGGTGCAGCTAAATGTAAAATGTTCCTGGTAGGATTAAGGGGATCTTCACAGTACACATAGTATTAGGTAATATCTTTCAGTCTTACTGTTCCATGTTACACAGAAATTGTGCCCTCAGAGGTTTTTTGAGTGATCATCAGATTATTATGAGTATATTATCATCATTTTAGTTCTGAGTATAAGAACAAGATGTCATCTGGGGCTGGTCTCAGTTACTTTCATTTCTAACTTGAAACTTATTTTAAAGGGCCAGATTTTTGGGAAAAAAATTAACAACTTTACACTCTATCTCAAGCACAGCTTTACATAAAATTAGGTTTGCATCCTATCTTCTGAAAAGAAGTTCATTTTGCAAAGTACATCCTGTCATTTATTTACAAATTGTTCAAGGAATTGTTTGAACATATAAAGAGTTGCCATACTGCCTGTGTAGATCCTATTCTTTTGTTTACAAAGAAATAATAATGCTTGACACTTTACCAGGTATTACTTCCTGTTTTAATGATGTTTGTCATTTTCAGTTTCAACAATGTGCTCGTATAGGACTGTGGTTAAAATAGAAAGCATATAAGTAAACATTAATATACATCTTTCAGTGCTTTTCCCTTTTTAGTTTAGTAGCATATATTAGAGTATTAGAGTGAAATAATTCTTTTTTTTTTTTTTTTTAATCTCTGAGACCCTGAGAAATTTAAATCTACTGACTAGCCTAAAGGACATGAAGAACCCTGTTTTTAATGTAATTCTAAATGGAATTCCAACCTTGATAACTGAAACTATTATATGGATGTTAATCCAAGTGTGCTTTAATAATGGACAAAACTCCTCTCTGTTTACCCATAGCTGTGTTATTTACATTCCAAAGAAGAACTCCAGTCTATGGAAATATTTATCTCTCTAAATGGTGTATTAAGACTGCTAATTTCAGGAACTACTTACTATTGTTTAAAGCTAGAGCATATTTTATTCTTCCATGAGACTAGGAGACCTTGGTCATTGAAAACGAAGTGTAAACACTTTTGACATTTTAATTCTAAAAATAGAATCCCATTATTGCCATGTGCAGTAGTATCAAGTTACTGTAAAATTGGAGGAGGGAGGTATCTCCCTGTCTGTGTGTATGTGTGATTGCGAGTTATTGCTATGGTGTTGCAGTTAACAACAATTACACAGGAATCTGGTATTAACCTTAGTAGAGAAACCAATAAAGCACAGCAGTATTAATTTCAAGCTAACACATCCTTTTGGATTCTTCTCAGTCAGTTCTTCCTCAGTACACATGAACTTCCAGCTTCAAAAGTTCCCCACAGAAGTAATTTCTAGAATAAATAAAAAGTTGTTTAATTTTCCTGGAAAGTTTTGAAAAACACAATCTGCAGTTCAATAAAATTTTCCTGTACTGAAAGTTGAAATAGAGTATTTAATGCAAGTTATTTGGGATGAGTTATATGGCTTTTGTGAAAGCAGTTATGCACTACAAGTTTAACTTGATTTCCAAAATGTAAGATCCCTGCCCAAAGGAAAGTTATACTGATTTGTGAGGGACAGCCTTGTAAGTTGTGAAAAGAATAGAACAAAAAAATGGGATCAAGAGTCAGTGGAGAGATGTCACAGAAGAATGAATGCCTTGGTCTGTCCTACTCAATAAGTGATCTAGAGAATGCTGTAAATAGGGAGGTGACAAAGTTGGAGTTGGTGACAATATTGTGTTCCTCTAAAGCAGTTAAGTAGCAGTAGTAAAGTAGTAAAGAAAAGGAGTGACTGCAAGGAATTGCAGAAGGACCTTTAGATACTGACTGCACAGGCTGAGCTGAAAAGGAAAACTGAATTTTGATTAATGTAAAATAAAACATGAAAGGGAAAAGAGATGATTGAGGGAGAACCTGAAGGAGACAACTTACATGTTCATCAGTCAACACAGGTTTCTCGACATTCTTTTTCTGTTTCAAATCTATTGTTGGTACCATTACAACCTCCATACCAGAACTGGGCACAAGAATTGCCATTCTTGTCATAATACCATTTCACCATGTAGTCCCAACAATCCCCCTGTTTCATAGGTTCCAAGCACCTTGGATCTGAAAGTGCATCAGTAAAAGTTAGCTTGCATTCTGGGAATAAGTTGTGTTATCTTAGAAGTGCCTCCTTCACTAAGAAAAGCATCACTTTTTAAAATTTCTTTCTTGTAGTGTCAGGCCAAATTCCACCTCCATTAATGACTTATGAATAGGCCTAAAAAAATACTAGATCAGTTGGAAACAAGACTGCCTAAATCCTGATGCAAGAATCAAGCTGCTATTTAAATACCTAAGTAAGCAGTTGGTACACAAGGGTATACTCAGGTACCTGAGTCTGAAAATCTGGCTCTGACTGTGTGATGTCTGTAGACAGAGCACCCAAAAATACAAAAAATAAGAAAATCTAAATTATATTGGAAGAGGGAGTGGGGCTTGCTCGTAATTTTTTTTTTGGTACAGACTTGCTACCCAGTATCTGCAGACAGTTTTGATTACTCACTTTTTTGGGTTGTCGCTCCTTGTGGCTGGTGATCTTCAGCAGCAGTTCCACCAAAGAAAGGATTGGCAGCTGGACCCAGGACTCTGATTTCAGATCCATTAGACACTGGGGGAAGCACTGGGAAGCACCTCTGGGAGCAGAGGTGGTCACAGTGGGATCCTGAGCAGATGGCAGAGGCTCAGTGTACCCGGATTGAGATGCATTAGGCTGCAAAAGGAGTCAAAATCTTAAAATTGTGTCTAGGCATAGATGCTATGACAAAAAACAAAAAAAAAAAAGCAGGAAACTTTTGCTAAGCAATGTGTGAAAAAATACTATTAACAGCAGGTTGGTTACTGTGATTACTCAGTATGGGGCCATAATTTTCTGACAATGAGGGCATAATGAAAAGGCAATGTAATGCCTTTGATTTAGCCACTAAGTTGAATTCATTCCATTTAAGCTAAATTACAGTCACTACTTAGTCTGCAATGCAAATAAAATAAAAATGGGGGGAATTTTTGGGTAAATCACTGCTGCTTAACATCTAGTACACTCATTGAGCATGATCTGACATCACCAGTCTGCCTCATTTCTGGCTAACAGACAGTGGCTAATCATTAGAACTTTAGAATTCACCTTGATAGAAGTGTTAAGCAGTCAATCTTCAGATTGCAACTGCTATATAAAGATTTGGCTAATATTTTAGTATATTCAGCAAGATTTGCAAGGTCCCTAGTACAGTATAGTACAAATAATGACCTTAATCAGACATTGATTACCTACTGAGAACAGAAAGGAATTTGACAATATTCAAAATATTCCCATTTACAAGCCACAGTGAAAAAGACAGTTAAGGAAAACTCTTTAGAGTGATTGGAACTCAGTCTAGGTGAAATGTAAAGGTACAGACAATTCATCCAGTCCTTTGAATTTTGCATTTCTTCTCTAGGTCTACAAAAAGGCTGTGTTTATTTATGATAGTAATTCAACAGTTTGAAGATTTAACCATAACAACAGCCAGCCAGAAGTGTGTGAACATCTAATCCTATCTGATATATCTAAGAACCTACCTAAGAATCCTTTCCAATTCTTAATCATATGTTTTACAAAATCAGCATCTATCTACGTTTACATTTATTTTTCTTAATAATAAAGAATGTCAAGACAGACCCTCAGTGTCTCACAGATCTGTCTAGGTATATTATAAGCCCCAAACCTAAATCAATCACACCCACCAAACGAGCTCTCATTCTTGGAAATTGACCTAGATTTTGAAAATGAACTATTTAATTATGAATGGTATTATATAAACAATACTACAAGGATTAATAGTGGGTAATCCATTGGCTCCTCCACAGTAAATCAGTAATATTTAATTATCTGTAATCTGTATTCAATTAATATTTGAATACCAGTATCACGGTCTGCTATATTCATTCCATGCAGCTACAGAGGTTTGTACATCATATATTTCAACCAGTTTATCCATCTGGTTATAAGGGCAAGCAAAGCTCATTTTGTAAAGCTCAAAATTTTTATCATCAACTATTTTAGGCAAAACAATGAAAATACCCTTAAGAGTTGAGAAATATCTTAATCCAATGCTCCAAGAGAGGTTGAAAATACCAGAGACTAATAAGGGAGCTGAGGTGATACACACTTGCAGAAAATATTATCTATTGCATTAAAGCTCACCCTGTCCTGTCTGTCTGTGCAGCAGCACTGCTTTGGAGGGCAGAACTCGGTGCAGGTCAGGAGAAATTTAAAGCTGGAGAATGAAGAGTAACAAATAGGCAGTCCTAGAAGAACAGCCCAATGTGCAAATTGAAACAATACAAAAGGCTTAAGAACTTGGAAATATGGCTGGGAACAACCTGGAAAGTGTGTGACCACAATAAGAAGCATTGAACTAACAATCAACTTGCACAGAAAGAAGTGTCTTATCCACTGTGCAGCTGCCACAATAGAAACATAGGAATTTTAATTCACTTCTGAGATGAATAAGACCTACAAAAAATGTGAGGAGTGTTAGCATTTATTGCAACTGAGAGGCAGTAATGCCCAATTTCTTTTGTAAACGTTTGTTCTCAACAAATAAGTTCACTCTAACTTTCAAAGGTTTTTCAAACCTTTTGGTGTAGTTAAAATATGACATGTTATTTGCATATTAAAAGGCGAATGGTGACATAAAGATGGTAAAATATTGGAATTCAAATAAACACATATTTTAAAAACATTCGACAACCGTTACTTCTTTACTCACTGGGTAGATAATTCCTTCTGTAGGAAGCACATCAATCTCTGAAGTCATTTTAGGTAACTGGCTATTAGCATCATCCCTGGCAGTTTCAGATTCCAGACTTGGAGATGGAGATAAAATATTGTATTTTCTGGTGTACACTGCAGACTCGTTATCACAAATTTTTGTGACCAGTTTATTTTCCAGAGCTGAAAAGATTAATGAAATAATGACATTTTAAAAGGTAATAAAGTCACAATGATTCAGAACAAGCTTTTAGTGCAGTATTAGCCCCAAACCTTTAATCACAGTGACTTGTGAAAGACCACCTTCTGTAGTTATGTCAAAATGCAAATGATAAGTAATAAAGTAACACAGTCTTTGAATTATTTTATTTTAGTGGCATATTGTTCTTTTAAGAAGAAACAGATAAAAATACCAAGTCCCTCTAGGAAGTAGAAGTCATAGCAGAGAAGAAAAAAAAAACAGTCACAAAATGAGGGAGAAGAAAAGAAAGTTTTTACATGTAAGAAAGAAAAAGAAGAACTGGGCAACAGTTTTCTACTGATTTGTAAAAACAAAAAACACCAGGGACCAGGAATATTTTTATGTTGAATGCTGGAGTCTGAATCAAAGCCTTAAATTTAATCCCAGCGGGAACCAGACCTTAGCTTGGATTCTTCTTAATGCCTTCAATCCAGACTTAACTTCATTCACAATCTCAGTACAGCAAAATAAGTTTATGCTCAGGAAAAGTATAGGCTGGTCTACAGCTAGTCTAGATCAATGTATCTTTTTTTTAATGGGTCATTATAGATTTCCTCTGGATTTTCTCCTGATTTCACACATAGTCACAGATTTCTTTCAAGCCACAGACACTGAAATATACCATGTCTATCATGTCCCATTCCCTTGTTTGTGGCTCCAACTTTTTTTCCCTGGAATCAGGGTGAAAGCATAGGTTTACTTATGGCTTTCAGAAAAAACCTAACAAAAAACAACCCAAAAACAAAAAAGGAAAGAGTGCTTGTAAGAGACAGCAGAAGGATTCCAAGACTGACAAGACCTGAAAGAAAGAGAGAGAGAAAGTTCAAGATGTTATGTCAAAGTGGAAGGAAATGTGCATCTCTCTAGGATGAAACAATGGCCAAGCACAAAAGGACTGTGTAGGAAGGCTGATGTAATCCCTTACAAAAGAGGATTATCCCAAAGAAGACCTGGGTTAGAAAACTGACATTCATTGTGGTTCATTGTTTCTGCAAGAGGTAAAATTTTGGCAAAGGTTTCATTTGGCCAAAGATGATGCAAAACAAGAATAAGTTTTATCCAAAAGAGAAATAAAAGCTGCTGCTCAGCAGGCTGCCTTGCCAGGCCATGGGAGAGGCCAGACTCCCTCACATGCTTATTTCCAGTTTCCTCTTACTGAAATACTTTCTTTCATCTGAGAGCGTCATGAAGTCGTCTATCTGGTAAACATGTTCTTCATCAGGGTCTGTTGCAATGAGCTGCATTTCTTTCAGGAAATCATCACAATGAGGATCAGTCCTCTGTACAATCCCAATGACAAACATCTCAATATTTGCAGCATGGGCCTCTCTCACTGCAGTATCCAGTCATACTTTGTCTCCAGTGTCCGCCTGTCCATCCGTGATCACAAGAGCCACCTTCCTTACTGCCGGGCGCGCTGCCTGGAATAAGTGAATGGCTCCTTGGATAGCAGAAGCTGTGTATGTGCCCTCTCCTAGGTAGGGCATCTTGTCTACAGCTGATTTCAGGGACTCTCTGCTCGTGTATTCAGAGAAGACACCAGCTCCACTCTGTAGCTGAAGTTGATAATGCCAATGCGGGTTGTAGCGTGGTTGGCCGAAACCTTGTCAATGAATGTTTTCATGAAGGTTTTGATGATATTGAAGTTATCTGGTCCAACACTTTCTGAACTGTCAATGACAAATACCAGTTCCAGTGGTGTCACTCTGCATTTGATACCACAACCTAGAAGAACAACCATTTCAGATATTTCATGAGAGACCACCTTCAAAAAAATGAATTGAACTGATACATCAGATATAGAGTCAGATAAAACTCAGTTAATTAATTGATTTCTAGTTACTGGTACTGATCATGAAACAGAGCTGGACTGAATTATTTTAGGTATAGCTCTGGTAACATAGTGAGCATTATTTTCATATCAGTGTTATACTGAGACAAAAACATGCAGAGGAAAAATCAACTCAGTCAATATAAATTCACAGTGTTTTCTCAGAACTACATTTTTTCCATACTAGAATGCTTACCACATATTTCATTGATAAGTCTGATAACGTCTTCTCTCTGAAAAAGAGTATTAATATGTTGTGTGTTCTAGTGTTAAGAATGCCGAAATATTTAATTATTTACAAAAATGCAGGCAATGAAATATCTCATAAACAGCCTTGTGTAAGATTACATAACCTTTAAATATTTTCCCCAGATAAACTACTATTGCTTCAAATAATTTATTTACCTACTTACCGAAAGTCCAGGTTCACCTTTTCTTTCCCCAGGTCCCTGAAAACATATAGAGCAAGATAGGTAACAAAAGCCAAATTTTTCTAGTTTCTACTGTGTAAACTCAAGTAACATTAAAATGTGTTCTACCTTTGGTCCTGGAGGTCCTGGGTCTCCAATCTCTCCTTTGGCACCTTTGCTCCCTGGATCACCTTTATCTCCATAGTCTCCCTAATTAAAAACAACTGTATTAAATACAGCCATAGCTCCAGTTTTGTTGATTGTCAGAACTGAAAGTAAGGTTCACTGAGCTTTAAAGATATATTTTCTGGCTCTTTTGAATTTTTATTAATGTTTTCTCTTGTATGTATTACAAGGAGAATATCTGAAAGCAGGCTCTCAGAGAAAGAAAAATGGGCAGTAAAAACACCTTTAAGAAATTTCTATGAAAAATTACCTTAGTTCCAGAGGGGGAGTAAAGACATCTGTATGCAAATGTCAAGAATATATAGTATTTTATGTTCTTTGATTTTCTTGAACTCTAAAACAATGTTTATACTAGACCTATGCTAATTTAGACTCAGGGAGAAATATAACTGCCTCTGACCAGCCATTGTGCTGAAACTCACACCAGCTCTGCATAAAAGCCAAATGAAAACCTGTGAGTTTTCAAAGGACAAATGAAGAGGCCTGCTTGGTCTGTTAAAATCCACTGGAAAATACATTTCACATTTAGAAGCAATTTTGCACTTTTTCCCTCAATTAACTAGAATTTTTAACTTCCAAAAAGTGAGAGGGTTCAACATTATGAGACAGTTTTCACATAATGAAGACATAAAACATTTTAAATATGATTCAGGTTCTAAATGAGACATTTTTTTCTAGAAGATGATTATGCTGGACAGTTTTTTACTTCTCTCTGGAAATTACTAACCAGCTTACATTTCACTTGTAATGTTAAAGATTATTTATCTAGATTATTATCTTTTTGGATATTATTCCTCATTATTACCTAGCCAATGGAATCACACAGTTAACTCACTGTGGTGATTTGTACCAGTTTTAAAGCACCCTTTTGACTTTCTCAGTCTGATTCTGATATTATTCAAACTGGTGTAAATCTGAAAATTGTAAATAGCTCCTCCACAGCATTAAGAAACCAGTTTCAACTAAGTAAGGTGTTAGAAGAGAGTTCTTATTCTATTTCACAAAATCATAATATCCAGCAAAGGATATTACTTTCCATTACCTCTCCATGAATTGAATGTAACATCATCGAGATTAATGTCAGCATTAATAATAATGGGAAAACAAATATAATTTGCTGACTGTGGTAGAGTTGCTACTTTCTCACACTTAAATATACTAAAATGTGATCTTTTTGGTACATATACGAAATTCCTGCTGAACTAAACAAATCCTTTTCATGTGTGACAAGTCTGCTATAGTAATAGCAAACAGAAAAGTGAGTATTTGGAGAGATTTACATTGGATCAGAAAGATCAGTCAACATACAAGATGAACATGAAGATCAGCGAAAATATTGCTAGTTATTATTATTGTATGTGGCATTTGGAATGTGACTGAAAATAGAACTAGGAGGCAGAAATTTGAATCTGCATGAAAGAGCTTGATATTCACATAAAAATTCCCAAGCTGTTAGATGTGAATAGCTAAGTGTAGGAAATTCTCACAGTTTTTGTAAAAACTGGGAAGTTATTCAGTAAGGAAAGACTCAATCTTGGGCTTCAATCATAGTAGAAAAAAACCAAGTCAAATAAAACAAAGTCCTTAAATAACATTAATCATAAAGAAATCCCTTTCTTTGTCAGCTGGAAAATAAAAAGACATTTTGTAATACCTGAAGAATATAAAAATAACTGAATACATAGTTTTAATAACTTAGAATTATTCTCCTGCTAACAGATATGATCTCATTCTAGATCCTATTTTGTAATCTTATCTTTAATGACAATCAGGACTTTCATGGACTTCAAGGTTGACAATGAGCAGTAGGTACTTACCTTGCTAGCTACATAAGGTAATGTCTCTGTCTTCTGTTTCTCTTCAAAGCCCTGTCACACCATACAACCAATAAAGGAAGAAAACTCCCTTTTTTTTTCCTTACTGCAAACCTAGGATTTACCTTTTGTCCAGGAAGGCCAGTTCCTACTGATCCCTTTTGTCCAGGAAAACCTTTATTTCCTTTTTCTCCCTGAACAGAATATGAAACTTAAGTTTAACTAAAATTAATGTAAAATCTATGTTGTCTCTATTCAATTTAGAACACTCTACATCATAGAGAAAGCCAGATATTTGTACTATGGGATGAAGCACACAATTTTCAAGAAAAAAGTGGTCTAGGGCTGATGAAATAAGCAATTGGCTATGATTCAGAACACATATGAGAACTTTATAAAGTATATTGTGAAGAATTTATTCCTGATTAATTAAATGAAAATTTGTCATTCCACTGAAAGAGATCAAAGACAAAAATAACCTCTCAGAGGCTCAGATAGTTATTCATCCCTTCTACAAGCAGTAACATGAGGTCCAACCCAGAATTTCTCTAGAAATACACATTCACGACCTCTTCAGGGCAGACTTTTTTTTCTTAAGTAAACAAGGACACATATCTACTCCTCACAGTATGGGAAGCAAAGAACACCTTTCTGCTGATACTTCAAAGGATAGTATTAGTCCAGTTACAAAGCTCAAAATTGTTTATAAGGATTGCTACACATGCCCTGCTGCATTTGCTACCAGTGTGGGCACATAATGTTATAAAACACAGCTGTTATATACATACAGAAAATTCTTCTTAGCTTCTGGCTTCCAGCAACTTTCTTGCTTTATTTAATAGGGTAACACAAATATTTTTTACAGATCAACTGTTGTATGCATTTTAAACACAGCTAGAAGTGATTATATTTCCTGGTACATAAATGCTTCACCAAAATTCACATTACATACATAATTCACATAACAGCAGTGCCTGATGCAGATACCAAAACCAGCCCCAGAGAATGTCAGTGAGATCAGGAGCAGCTACTATGTGTATCAAACTTAACTATGAGGTGCAAGCACAGGGTTAGTTGCTTTTATTTTTCAGCCAAGAGCTCTAACTGTCCCACTAAAGCATCTTTTTTTAATGCTTGTATTGGTGCTCACAAACGCATCTAAAGGGGTCATATTGCTCAAAATGGACAGAGAAATACAAAAGTGTTTCCAACTTTATCCAGCCTCCACCTAAGGTACAGCAGAACTGATCACTAACTATTCCTGCTGTGCTGGATTGGGACTTATGGATTTCTGCAGGCAAAGAAACAGCTGTAGACTGCACACCTAAGCCAATCTTCTCTTCCTTGTACTGAGGGCTCCTGGTTTCTGTGAGTTGGGAATTCACCAGGAGTTAGGTAATGAGATGCAGCTGCTTGAAGACACAGTGTACAAGAAATGTCCATGGGTGGTTTTCCCGATTCAGATTCCAGATCTGACTGAGATCCTGCTGAGATGACAGCTTCTGCTTGCACATGGGTGCAGTGTGGTCCTGCCCCATGCTAGGAAAGGTATCCAGGGCACTCCAGCATCACATCTCCACTGGAGCACTGCTTTCACAGCCTTGCCCTGGGAGCACCCCCTGGTCCGCTAGCCCCAACTTGGGGAATTAAATGCTCTGCTTGCCACCAAGGCTACCTGTCCCTGCCCTGCTATCAGTAACCTCTTGCCTCTGTAAGCAGAAATTCCTCTCTCCCCAGTTTCTTACAGCAGCAGCAATCCAGACACTATTATGTAGATGCTGGAGACTGAAAAACAGTGGTTGTATCAAATTCTATAGCTGATCCACTGGGGACATTTCCTGTATTTACATGAGATACTCCTAAGGTTATGGGATGCACAAGGCAATTTATTATGCACTGTTCTAGGAACTCACAGTGGCTATTTAATCTGATTTCCTTTAAGTCACTTTTTAGCAGGATGTTTTTTTTGTTCTTCTTGGGGGCCTCATTGAGGTAATAATGCAAATGGCTTTTAAACACAATGAAACAGTGTCCCAGTTTGTTCCTTGCTGTTCAATGGTTGCTGCTCAGCACTGGGACAGACTCTCATTCCCACTCAGGTCATCACACAGCTTCCTGGTTAACACCTCTGCAGGTCTGCAGAGCACATACATATGAACCAAAATCAGGATATGCTGTGTATTCCAGTGGCCCCTCACTAGTAATCAATGTCAGACCCAACAAAATGGTAGATTTATTGCTGTCATTTGTTACTGCCCATTTGACATTGTTAGGATGGTGTTCAGGCAGTGAAAACTGAATGAGACCTACTGTTCTAAGTAAATTCATACCCATATAGCTGACATTTCTCACAAGCACACATATGAGTTTCATACTTTAAAACATCAACTGCAGAACCAAATCCTGCTTCCTCCACTTGTGCCATAAGTATCAATCAACATTAGAAGGGTTTATCATAGATTCCATAACAGTAAATCCATAACATTTAGCAAAACCCAATAAATGTGCTGTATTAATTTAAAAATATTTATGGCTTTGACAGTTCAATCCATGTACATAATTAAATTCAAACTTAACTACCAGTATTACCAAAATGAACTGAGAGCAGATCTGAGAATGTCTAGACTGTGGTTTTGAAAGGGAACCAAGCACAAAAAAAGAAGAGCTGTGAATGTAGCTGTCAACATAAAGTAACTGGAAAACCAACTCATTTTTAGCATTCCATTCTTACCATATGCAGACCAAGATTCCTCTTTATATTAAAAAAAAATATTTGGAGTGATATTGATAGCTCAAATGCAGGAATAGAGAAGCTTCAATCTGATGAAAAGTGGTCAAAAAAAAAGACGTTTGATATGTGAAGAGGTAGAAGGAAAAATAGACAGAGAGAAGAGCAATAAGCATTAGTGTGTGGAGGAAACTGGCACTACCAGAGCAAGACAGTTTCAAAAGTTGCTCAGAAATAAGCTAAGTTCCTAAGAATTACATAAAAATAATCATAATTTTAGAAAACAATTGTTAAAGGAAGAAATAGAAAAACCCAAAGACATTTCATAACCAGGACACATTACTTTCCAGCACCCCTAAATTCCACATCCTGGCATTAGGAACATACCTTTGACAGTGTGTCTGTGAACTGTGTTCTTCCACTGGCAAGCTTCCATAATGAAACTGAGTTCTCCACACTAGTAAAACATGCTTTAGATATTTATTCATAGCAGTGCCAACATAACATCCAGATATACATCTGTGTGTATCTAAATATATAGAGAGAGACAGAAACAAGGAGAGAGAGAGAGAGACTTGTATATGTGCACACTGAACATATTTTGGGTAATCCTTATCTTCTCATAGAAACAGAAAAATATTGTGAAATCTGTACATTTTTTAATGTATCATCAGATGCATTTGATTGCTGAAACATTTTTGTTTAGAATGGCAATTGTGCTTTTATGATTAACTTCACACACCCATGGAATTAACAAATATATATCCCAAATATTAGATTCTGGAAACACAGCAGAAATTGTTATTTAAGGCAGACAGGAAAGAGTTTTCCTACACCATAAAGTGATACAGAGATGGCAAAAGTTTTCTGGTTTTCACATTAGTAGAGCAAAGAGCCTGTGGAGATTCAGCAAACAAAGGAAGAAAAGAAAATAAGGAGGTTTATTATCCTCCCATTAAAATATGTATTAGCTTTGTGATTACTGATAACAATTATTACAGAGCCAAATTGCAAACAGATCAGAAACAAAGGTCTAAACCATGTAGAGTTCTCTGTCTAAGAAAGTCTGGGAAAAGGATGAGTCATGAGTCTCTGTCTAAGAAAGTCTGGGAAAAGGATGAGTCATGAGAACCCATCAAAGGGAGATATACAATAAGGAAAGAAGAACATAATAGAGTATGTTTTTATGCTATGAAAGACCTCAGTGAAAGAAAAGGAAGAGCCCTCTGCAGAATAACCCCAGAAATTATGGAACACAAATATAAAAATGGAAGACATTGAAGACGTAATCAAAGTAAGTCCTGAACAACATAAATTCTGAAGGAATCTGTGCTTTTCTGGTAAAGTTTGTATGCAATAAGGCCACAATGGACCAAAGAAAGATTCTCCTCCCCATAATTTTGCAAACAACATGCATTTTCATAAATTTGTTTGTTTGTTTCAGAATGTCACTGTTTTCCAATGAAGACCTGTTTGCCAGTGAATTCCCTGATGGTTTTAGTATCTGCAGCCAAAATCACAGTACGGAGAGGCACCTTTTCTAACCAAACTAGAACACAGCCCCTTTTACTGAATCACTGGTGGTTGACCACTTAGAGCTGGAGACTTGAGCTCAATACTCTTGATCCTGGGAAATATTTAATCTTATGCACAATTTTAAACACACTGATTTAAGGAAAACAGGAGAAACTTGGGTTGTTCTCCACTGCAGCCTCCAGTTTTAATCCATTTTTCCACACGTATATGACAACACAATTTAACAACCGAATGCTCAGAATATGTTGCCTTTTAAGGGGAGAAGTTGTGACTGGAATTAGGTGAGTAAAAACCCAGTTAAGATTATATGGGAGACTGCCTAATTCAATTTATATTCCTACATGTCTGGTTTAACTTATTTTGCCACAGTAGATCTCTGTTACTGTCTTTTACAAGTGCAAGAAGGAAGCACAAGTGCTAGCCCAGAGGAAACTACAGATCTAAGTAAATCAATAAGATGTGGCAGAGATAAGCCTTTTTTTCCCTCCCAGTTAAATGTATTTTTAATGACAAGAACAATAGAAGAGCAACTGGGTACAAACAATACTGAAAATGTAGCAAATAAAGTAAATATTGCATATCTTATGAATATGAAAACTAAGTATAAAATTAATATTTGCAGGAGTTCACTGATCTAGTGGCAAAAATGGAAAGAATACAATGAATCTCTTTAAGAAGCAGTTTTATATTCTGAACTGATATCACATTAACCTAGATTACTTTGTCTCCTTGTATGCTGATGCCAGGGGGACCAGGAGGACCAGGTAAGCCATTATGTCCCATAATACCCTATAACAGTCAGAGAGGCAAAAAAAGAAGGTTTAGGAGGGAAACTCCAGGTAATACTGTGGAAATAATCCCAAAGTCACTGCAAGCAAAAAAACTAAAACATGTCAAAGGCTCCAGTTCTGATTCTTCTTTGGTTTATGGTTTCTCACTGTGGCCCTTAGTAATTATCCTTGGCAAATTCTCAGGAAAGCAAAGGAGCAATTAACCTGAAAATGATTAAAGAATAAAATTTACTCATGATACAGAGTGATATTTTCCTCATTTTTCCCTGCACAGAAGACAACAGAAACCATGTTTACAGAACAGCTCTGTGCAATTACAAAAGGGAGGCACAACAGCAGAGGCACAAAGGACCA
Source organism: Cisticola juncidis (assembly GCA_013400215.1). Lineage (NCBI taxonomy): Eukaryota > Metazoa > Chordata > Aves > Passeriformes > Cisticolidae > Cisticola > Cisticola juncidis. The sequence continues at coordinate 368,397 of VXBR01006348.1, read as the reverse complement.
GATTTACTCAGTGTAAGTAATTCTGCCATGCATTTTAGCTAGTTCTTGAGCACTATGGGCATATGCCAAGCCCCTATGATGCCACAGTCTTAGGAGCACCAGTCATTCAGAAAATAAATGGGTGGGGATGAGAGAAATGCCAAAGCAGCACATGGTGACTTGTATCAATATAGTCAGTCAGGTAGAGCCCTTGTGTTTGCAGACACGCTAATCTAACATTTCAAAGTGATAAAGTGAAGAATAGCCTTTTGATTACATCAAGCCTTTCATCAAAATGATTTTTCTTTTTAAAAATTTCAATTTTAATTGAAAAAGTTTACAATTTGATCAAGCTTTACAAAAGTTTCTGTTAAGCTCAGGTTGAACTTTTGGTTACTGTCTTATAATAAATAAGCACTGTGCTCCAGAACAGTAAGCGGAAATTATTCAGTGGTATGTGTATTACTTAGATTTTGTATATGTGGAATATTTAGGCAGACGTACAAGAAAACTTGGTCATCATGAAATACAAACTTATAGTCTGTATTAATAATATAAATAATAATATAAAAATATTTAATTTCTAGATATTCATGATGTTTGAAAAGTCATCATTATCATCTCTCCAGACAAAAAATTTGTCATCAGTTTTCACAAAATCTCTTGTGAAAAATACTGGTTTTATATATATATAATGGGTGGGTCATCTCAGCCACAAAGCCTTCTCTTTGCCAGGCTGAACAATCCCAGTTCTCTCAGCCTCTCCTCATAGCAGTGGGACTACATATAGATCCTCACACTTGAAAACAAAATATTGTTTCCCCACAGAGACCACATTTTTCATTCTCAAAGGCTTTGTGGAAAGAGCACATAGTATCACACAGTTGTAGGATTTTGACACTCAGTCCAAACTAACTCTTTTCAAACAACCTGTGTCAGTACAATTTACCAAGGTACTGAAATTGTTGCAGCTTTCAGAAAGCAAGGGAAAATCAGAAACATCCTGGAAAAGTACTCATGCCCTGTTCTTTTTTGCATATCTGGAGTTGGTAACAGCAATGTTTCTTCATTCAGATACTAGTTTATACAAAATGGCATTGGAGGGTTCTGTTACTCTCTGCTATTATGCAAAAAGTTACAAAAGTGTATTTATCTTTAAACTAGCAGAAAGCGGAGAAATATGCACATTGTTTCTCCTCATTGTCCTTGTAAAAATAATTGATGGATAAATCTGTAATAAAGAAATACAGGCAAGTACTGAATTTCTTTTTTTATCAGTATGTCTTTTTGTAATTATAAATCACTTTAGTGGAAGGAGAAAAAATTGCCCAGATGTTGCATGCTGGTTGCTTATAGAATTAACTTTTTTTTTTTTTTTCATATTTCTTTCCTAATGGTTTTAGTAACAAAATCAATTGGATTAAAGCCAAGTGAGCAAAAATTGCAAACATAAAATTCACATTTAATGTATTTTCCAGCACAAAATAATATCTTGGAAAGAGGATAGATACAAGCAGAAGAAATGCATCATTTAGATAATTTACCAGCCTGATAGCTCTGTTCAATCTCCAGATGTAATCTCATAAAGTTTAGCTGCAAATGCAATTTTCATCTCATTAGTGTTCTTCCTAATCCAGTTGGTAGAAGCGTATGGTTAGTGACCATGTTTACAGGCTTGATTTCTCCTGAAGCTGCACCAATGCAAATCAGTAACTGATGAAGATGGTTTGGCATCTGAGAGATCAGGGTCTGGGCACCATCATCACAAAAGAGCACAAAAAATTTCAGCAGGGCATCACACCAACCTTGGGACCCATGCTTCCCCTTCCAGCAGGCCCCACCGGTCCAGGAGGGCCTCTAATTCCAGGGTCTCCCTGAAAGCAGTCACAGAAATGTCTGTCATCACCTTGTAACTGGTACATCTTCCATCCACTTACAAAGCAGGCAAACTACTGAGTTTAAAAACCAAGGCAAACAAATACTACATAAATAAACAGCTGCTTTATAAATCAGTATTAAGGAAAAAAAAAAAAAAAAAAAAAAAAAAAAAAAAAAAAAAAAAAGCCCAAAATACAGGCACCCACATCATTGAAGCTCTAGGTGAAGAACATTATTTCCATGTGACCAAAATCACCAACAGAGTCAGGACTCCACATTTCTACTTTGCAGGCTTATCAGACACAAAAAGTAAAAACAAAAACAAAAACAAAAACAAACAAACGAAAAAAGGCAAACCTATTTGAAAGCACCACTGTTTTCCCATCACATTTTTCAGGGGCTTGCTAGGACGGACACAGAGCTTACTAGTGGAACAGTGATCATGATGCTCTTTACTGATATTGTGTTTGTTCTGACACTAGAGACATTTAATTTCCAGAACATTCAAATGTAGGCATTTATGAAAACTAAATGAAATTTAATAGCATCAATGTAGATGAATAAAAGGAACAGCACCCATTTTTTTAAAAAAGCCTTAACGTACATACATTTACCTTAATTTCAGAAGGAAATAAGGCTTAAGTTATATACTGTGCCTGTGCTTCTGATTGTCTGTGTTGGTTTTCTTTTTTCCTTCCAGTATATTTTTGAACTCATTGGTTGATTTCAGCCAAATTGATCAGGAATGTACAGGCCTTGACCATATTAATTTCCACCAGCTTTGGTGGTAGTTGGAGGTTAAATTAACTTAATGGAGACACATTCAATTTTTACTTTTACTGAAGAACAAAGAAAACCCAGAGGGGACTCCTGCCTTAACCATCAGGCAGGGGAAAGGCAGCAGCTGTCTGGTCAGGGGAAAATGAATGTAACAGAGCCTGGTGCTGCCCCATGTGCTGCAGACAAACCCAGCAAAGGAGATGGGGAGTCAGGCGACATTAGGGGGAATGCCCAGGGACAGACAAGGCAGTTTTGTTTTCCTCAGACCATGATTGTACAAATGAGGGAATAGGCACACATTCAGCACGTGATTACTAGAAAAGTCCCATCCATTCCCTGAAAAGAAAGAAGAAGTCTATAACTGATAAGTTAGAGATGCAGAATATTCTGAATTGTGTTTAGTTTGACATTCCTAAACTTATTCCTGTGTAGGTAAGTCCAAATAAAGAAATGCACCGAGTAGCTGTTGATAATTCAATACATTAAAAACAGAGCAGAGGAAATCATATTTCTAAACAAAATTTAAAAGAAATCTTTATAAAAACTCTTAATTGTACTAATTTTTGCACTTGGAAAAGTTGTAGAAAGAGCTGTGCCTGCAGAGGGAGCATTTGACCTAGGACAGAGGTGCAAAATCACATCACAGATCACAAATGTCACTGAGTTGGGATAGATGAAATGAAACAACATATCAAACGGATTAAAAAGGAAAAAACCAAAGAGAAGCTTCTACTGATTTTCTTTACATTCTGGGAAGAATGTTTGCAGTCATTACAGTGACTGCTTTTAGTGAAATTCCCAAGGTTCCATCTCTAGCACAACATCACTCCAATCTGTGTCTCTTAATCTATGGCTATGATACTCTCATGCTCTCAACATACGTGCTAGTTTTACAAACTTACTAGGACCCAAACTATGCTCAGGTTTGGAGAGGTGGGAACTCTGATTACAAAGGCCAAGGCTTAGACTAAGTTTATAATGCTCTCCTTCCTGATGTAACATTTAGCTTTTGAATTTAATGTCCTGTTATATCCAAAGCACTGGAGACTGGCCAGTTTGAGTCAGGACATAGGCATGGTATATGGATGCTCTTAGCTTTAAATTGCTGTCAGAGTGACTGGGTAAAACTAAGTGCCATGTTCAGTTGGGAGGAAACTTTTCCTTCAGATGACCTAAGGCTTTTGTATTAGACCTTCCTTAACAGTACAAAGAGCCAAGACATTGGCAATGTACCCATCCTCCTATCTAGTACCTTCTATTATCAAACATATTTATTTGCTCTCAATGTCACAACCCCAATACAATCTTAAGCTGTTTGTAGGACAACTCCTCATGAGCACAATATGTGCAGAGCAGCCAAAGCTTTCCCTGTCCAAGCCTCCCTGTGAAATCTGCCAGAGATGCCAGAGTTAAGAGATACAGATATTGCATTAAAAGGTACTTTTAACAGAGATCCTGGAATGCTGTGGCCTGTGAAACAGCCTGTGAGCTGCTGTGATGAAAATTGAATGGGAGATTACCAAACATAAGTGATTCCTTATGGCCCAGTCCTCAGTACATCTACAACCTGCTCTTGGACCAGCCCTGACCAAAAACAGCCTAGGGGTGACCTGAAGTCATCCGTCCTTTCCTCCCATGGGTAACATGGCCTTCCATAGGGTCGTTGCAGGTGAAGGATAGAATTTTAGCCTCACATGCTTAGTTAATACCAGATGTCTCATTGAAAAGCTCTTTTGTAGAGCTTTATAGTAATCCTCACAGTTTCTGTATTTCTTGGAAAAAGACTTTTATTTTGTTTTATGAGTTGTGAAGTGGAGCAGTTCTTTTTCCTAAGGTGTCATACTAAACTGTCCTTTAGGGAATTCATTTCAAAAACGATTAATACTGTTCTTTGATGAGGTCTAATTTATTTCCTGTATTGTGCTTGTAGACAAGCTTGACACCATCAGCAAAACAGTGAACTAGAAAAACACCACTGAAGCAAGACATAAAAAGCTGAGTCAAGACATGGCAAAGTGTGGGATTCCAATGTCAATTCTGTACCTTTTATTCAAGGAAAAAAAACATTAAATGACCTAATGGTCAACTGAAAAGTAAATCTTGGATTTCCCAATATATATACCTCATTTACCATGAAGTATGTGTATTTGATATTGAAACATACAGCAGACACAGCAATACTCTCTTTAGTGAGAGTTAATGGATATAACAGTATTTGTTAGAACATCATATTATTAAAAAAGGTATTACATCTTTACTTTCCACATTTTAGTTCAAATAGGCAAACCCCAAGCTGCAAAAGTTGTTTATATTGCAACTGGATCCAGCCCAAATGTTCATGCACTAGGGACTGTGCGGAGGATTTTAATAATCTTTCTGCTATCCAGTTACTTACTTTATGTCTAGTGCTGGGCTCTTGCTCTTGAATGTCTGTAACTCACCTCCTAGTTGGCAACAGTGCTTTTAAATCAAATTTTTATTATATTCTGACATTATGTGCTTCTGTTTTAATGCTACAGAAAATAGGGTTTTGCCAGGACTGAATGCATCCCACATGTTCCAATTTTGTTTTCATGTGAATTTGACCTCTGATACATAAAATTCCTGTGTAGCAGTGTGCACATATGTGAGCCATTTCTGAAAACAGAGAGAACAGAGCTTTGATTCAGATGAGTGGAACATTCCTATATAATGATCCTCAAAGGAATTTCAAATTAACTAGTGTGTAAATTTATGAGCCTCTTTTATCAAATAAATGTTTGGTTTTTTATATACAGATTGTCACTGTTCTTACTTTCCTTTTTTTGGGTACAGGGGAGTGGAAGTATAACAGATAGCCAATGCATTTACATTTCATTTGAAAAAAACAGAATCTTTTCCATTTTATAAATGAAGTTCTGGGGGAATTCTGGCAATTCAAGTGAATTCTTTTTCCTTGTGTCACCTTTGCTACCAAGATGTTATGCAAAGATTAAAAAATCAGAATGTAATAAAGGCAAACAGAAGCAAAAAATCAGGGAATGAGAAGAGATGTTTATATATTTAGTTTCTTTTTTTTCTAGTGCACCCTTTACCATGTCTGGTGTGGATAAAGAGAAGTAAATCAGACATATTATATCTTGTTAGATAATGCTTGCTTTGGTGCACCACTCATACACTGCAAAAGCTACAGCTGCTCACTCTGCATAAAGCAACAAACATTTCATTCAGCATGACTAACATACCAGTCTAGGGGCATCATCAAAATGAAGCCTACCTATTTTAAAGTAAAAAATACAAATTAATTTTTTACCAGATGTTTTTAACTCTTGAATTTTTTATTATCCTGATAGAATGTTAGATAAGCATTACTTGGAGAAGGCAGGCTTGGTGGGTAATATCAGATTACCACAAATAAAAGATGTAGATCCATGAAAACTTTTCATACAAAATTTGGTGTAAGCATGATTTTCCATAATTTTGTTGTGTTACTTGCAAAGACAGCTATTCTGCAGGGTTCTGTTTTTCAACAACTTGGATCTTAGATTCAAACTACCTAATTCTGACAATTTTTGTGACAATGGAGATGACTAGATGGAAATAAGATACTTCTAATTTATATAGAAACTCTGATCTGAGCTGGAATTGTCAGGAAACACAAGAATAGTGAGAACTATTTATCAGTTGGGTTTTGCCTAAAATAAGGATAAGAGAATCTATCCCTAGACATTCCATTGTAGTATTAGTAATATTAAATACAATGAAATTATTAGAACCTCACGTCCTGGTTTTGGCTGTTTCACTTTGGCTTAATCAAAGCTGGGTCACAGTAACAGGCCTTTGGCCAAATTTATTACTAATTGATAATTTCCACTAACACAACACATACCATATCCCCTCACAAAAAGATGCTACCAATAAATTCCCTTTACTAGCACCATGAATATAACTCACTCTACAGAAACTTGAGGAATGGTGATAGTTTTTATGCTTTTCATGGGTGGAGAAGGGACTGACAAACAAAGATTTGATGTCTTTGTAAAGGCATATGAACAGCTCTCTTCAACTGGCAATGATGTTTTACTTAGAGCCAAAAGTGGAAACTCTTATACTACAGAACCATGGGATCACGAAGGCTGGAAGAGAACTTTAAGTTCATCTGGTCTGAATGTCAGCCTTTAGTTCTTGCATTACTTGATGTGAAATGCTTTGTATTGATAGGCAGCAATTAAGAATAGAAGCATAGAGCCTGGTTTCCCAGATCTCAATGCCATTGGGACCATTCTGCAGTAATTCTAAAACAAGTCATTCTAAGAATCACTGTCCTTCAATTTTTCCTTTATTGTGGATGTTTTTGAGAGGTTACTGCGGTTTATTTTAAATATGAATTCTCCTGTTCAGAGAACTGAAGTTGAAAGTTCTTTCTGTTTGGCAAAGAACTTGTTTGGGCTGGGCAATATTTCTTTCGCTTCCTCCTGCAGCAGGTCTGTTTCTTATTTGACATATGCAATGAGGAAATCATTAATAAAACCCCTCTGGGATATTTTAAAGTAATTTGTTGTATGATTCTAGTCTTAAGTCTCTATTTCTGACTTTTTAGAACATAACAATTACTATGTGACTTTTTGGGTGAGTTACATACTGCTTATAGTTTCATAAGACTTTAGCTATAATGTGTTTTATGAAAAACCTTGGAAGGGTTTCAGTGTTGTACTTCTAATTCCTTCATCATTTTTTTGTTTGTTTGGGGTTTTTTGTCAGCTTTGCCTCTAAACAAATACTACTTTTAGATAAAGGTTTATACTCTTCTCTTAGGAATCCAACTTAAAAGATATCTCAGTTGTTCCATGCAACCCTTAACTCAGCTTTTGGCATCATCCCCCACATTTCTGCCAGAGAAAGGAAGGGCATAATTATTAGGCAATACTGTGCTTGTGATGGATCCTGACTTCCACCAGCATCTAGAAACATCCTGGGCTTTGGATGCATGGAAAACCTGCAGATTTGCATCCAATCTGAGGATAAAGTGAGAACTAGTTTCTGTCACATCAGAAAAGTCTATCACAAGCTTCTCTCCTAAACAGAAATGAAAAGTGGGAGATGAAAATGCAAAATTTTGTCATATGTTTGTCATTATTATCCAATGTATTTTTTGGAAGATGTCTACCTTGTTTACATGTCAGGTGTATTGGTCTACTATTGGACAAATACCTTTGGTTCAGCATCTCCCACGCCTTTTGGTCCTTCAGGTCCTTCAGGTCCTGCTTGTCCTGGAGGTCCCTGGTACAGCAGAGGTATAAAGCATGTCAGTAGTTGTCCTAAGGTACTTGTGTTCTTCAACAAAAAGGGAATTTCTTCACGTTTCTGATATGTACTGAGCAACAGTCATCCTCAGTTCCAGGTGGAAACCTAAAAAGACTCAGGTGGAAAAAAGTACAACTCTTGACTTAAGTACACTGTTCTCAGCTCAGAGAAAGCAGTGAGAAAGCAGACACTGCTCCACGATTCATATGCTGCAAGCATTAGGCAACTGAAATACCAGAGCTAATCCATTTAAATTTAGGGGTTAGGTGACCCTAACACACTTGTGTGTATTTGTGTTTGGTACTTGGTTCTCCTGAACTCCCTGCTCAATTCATCTGCCCCTACAGCTGCCTTTCATACTTGTTGGAGGCATTCCCAGGCTTCCTTTCAGCATTCTTAGGGCAGATGGCTTTGACCCATCCTGCTGCCTCCTTAGCCACATAAATCTTGTCATGACATGTCTGACAGTGCTTTATTAAGTTGGTCTTTCCAGCTCCTGGGACATGGAATGACAGGGGAAAGATGTTCCCATGAGACAGCACAACAGAACCTTTGCACATTACATAACATGAAATGTGTCAGGTACGTGGCATTACACCAAGAATACTGAGTGAATGCCTTAGGTGATAATTCCAATCGCAAAGGATCTTCTCAGCATCAGTTTGAATGATAGGAAATTGGAGCTGAGTAGGAATTTGGAAGCTCTCATGTCCCACCTCAGCACATTTGGGAGTGTTTGCAGGGTTCTAGTATGAAATAAAGCTGGATTAGACACATAAAAAAAACAGTGCTAGTGGAAGTTTGACATGTGGTCATTGAAGGATGGCAACAGTAACTACACTTTCTAGTGGAAAAGAGAGGCTGGTCAAACATGCCTGTGGGGTTTTGGGTGACTGAAATTTATGAATATATGTCCTTGTAATGGAATGTGCCAGCTGGAACCCTCAGGTATTGATTCCCTCTGAAGCCAACCATCAGAAAAGCAAGAGGTGGAAAATCTTCAAATAAGAGGATTTAACTATCCAGAACAAAAAACAGCTGAAAATCCAAGGAACTGAAACTGCAAAATTTGGCCAAGCAGATGGTATTAGAAATCTTCATCAGAGAAGAGTAAAGAAAAGGGAGGGAGAAAAAATAATTCAAAGCAGTGATTATATTTAAACACATGTGAGCAGCCATAAAGATTTTTATGGAATTACATGGCATCCCTTTCATGACAATGGAATGAGAACCATTTATATCCAGTTCCAACTGCTTGTACAACTGGCACTGTATCTAGGAAAGGGCTTCAAAATATCCATGAACCATTTAAATTAGCTAAAGGATCATTAACTGCACTTAGTTAAGTAACTAAATCTAAGAAACTAAATATTAAGTTATCACACAGTAATTTTTGGTGCTGGTGGTGTGTTTGGTTTAGTTTGTTTTGTTTTGTTTTGATTTGTTTTGTTTTGTTTTGTTTGTATTGTCTTGAGGTTTGTTTTCGTTTTGTTTTTTTGTTGAACACAAAGTACAGAATTAAAATTGTACTTACAGCTTCACCTTTGCAACCTTTGTCACCTTTTGCTCCGTGGGATCCAGGTGGTCCAGGTGGTCCTTGCTCCCCCTAAACACAAAATAGAAAGTCACAAATCATGCCACTACCTGGGCTATCACAGTGCAAAGAATATTAACAAATATGTAAGGAAGCTCTTTAAAATCTTTTTGGAAATATGGAATAGCAATTACCAGTTCTTGATATTCATTCACAAAGTTCAGGAATTCCTGTTCTTTTTAAACTTTAGTTTCAATTGAATCAATTAAAATTTTAGAAGAATAAGAATTCCTATTAGCAAATTGTTAATTTCTGGATTTATAGCTCCAGAGAGAAATCTTCAGAGCATTGACCTTATATTCAGCCCATATAAAGTTAAATTTATTTTCAAAACCAAATTTTTATCAGTTTGAGGGGAAGTTTGAGCAACGAGAACTGAATTCAGAACACTGAAACATGATATGGCAGGCTTAAGTTATATGTTGCACATTTTGCACTTCCAGATAATCACATTGGTTCTCTCATACAGTAAAGCAAAACTTCATTCTGCAAGGGAAAGTGGGAAAAGAAAGAAATACAACAGTTATAAGAGAAAGATCAGCCTGAAATGCTCTCTTATCAAGGGACAAACACTCCTTCTGTTGACCCTTCCATTGACTCCCAATAAAGGTTTATGCATCTGCAAAACCCCAATGCTCCCTTTCATGGCTGGATGAGAAGCGAACAGCAAACTTTTCCTCTTCCCTCACTCCAATGAGAGTTTTCCTGACATTTTATTAGAAAATTAACTGAGCTTGCAACAGACTGTTCTCAGAACCCAGAAAGAGAACATAGTGCTTTGAGGCACCCTCAGGGTATGCTGTTGGTCTGTACTGTGGGTGCTCACATGACAGCACTGGCAATGGAAATCCTCCTTCAAGTGTGTAGGTCACACACCCACCTCCCTCCCAAGCATGGTGTGGATATTATGGCTGTAGAGAGAGAACTTCATGCCCTTCTTGTTTCTGTCCCATAGAAACAAGAAATGTTAATACACTATACAGGAGTGTTGTAGAGTGCTGTCAACAACTCCTTGAGTCTTGTTAATGTACATAGGTATCACATATCCTCAATAATAATCACATACAAATATACAAATATTTCCCTGTTGACTCCAGTAAAAGGAAATAACAAGGAAAATGAAACTACAAGGGACAGAAAACTGCTGTTTCTCTGTGCATTGTGCCTGTAAATTTCTACAATAATATAATACTTCAAGAAACCAAAAAGAGAGTTCAGTTAGCAGCTCAGATGTCAGCAGCTGGTCTGTCTGTATACAATTTTCATGTCTGGAAAACAAATCATCTTGTACTCTAGTTGGATATACAACTAAAAAAAAACTTCCAAAATCTCCTGACCTATGAATATCTCCGCTATAGACACAAATAATCTATTCTCATCAGCCAATTTAGTCCTATCAGAAAAATGGAAGAGAGGAAGAGATGCTTTGGGTCTCCTAAAGATATACATCATAGGTTTAGGTTAGCAGATGAATGAAGAAATGAAGAAAGACAAGGTAGACCAAATGTGGCTAGAGATGCAAGCATGCCTTATGCCTAAATAAATTTTATAGTAGATCATTCCTGTATGAATTGCATCCATTCTTGAATCCAATGGGACAGCGTCACTGAGAGACTTTAAACAGGCCCTGACCACCAGATTCAAACTGTGTCAGCTCTTGAAGATATCTCTTCATGTCTCCTAATTTTCAAATGATGGAATTCTGATTCACCTCTGTAAAAATTTAAACAACCAGCATGCTTCTAGATCGTAAATAGCTTTATAACGGAAAGTGAATTTCACCTCTTCATGATTCTTAATATTCATAGTTCTTAAACTGTGGATAAAATGAGAAATGTTTTAGAAATGTTTAATAACATTTTTATTTAACAAGAAAGGAAAACATGGATCATGGGTTCATATCTGTTTTTACTTCTAATCTCACTACAGTGAAAAACAGCCAAACAGATGTTTTCATTTAATCCTAGCAGACCACTAGGTTAACACATTCTGTCCTGTGAGAACTGGGATTTTGTCAAGTATCTGGGTTTGCTATTAGTAGCATAACTATAAATGCTATAAAATCTATTTAGGTCAAATCTACAGCCAAATCTTACATAAGAAACAGTTCTCTAGGCCAGATTATTTTGTTGGGGGTTTTTAAACAGTCACAATAGAGATGGCCCAGGAGCAATTCTGTGATTACTGTTTCCCACAGTTTTTTTGTGCCTGGAAGAGAAAATCACAGTGACTCACTCTAAGTCAGTGCATTGGTAAGAAAGCAAATGCCCCTGATGCCACAGATAGTCTGCTAAATGAATTAATCTGCTTTTCCAGCCTTTCCAGGGTAGGGTCTAAAGTAGTTTTACAAAGCAGTAACATAAAGACAGTTGCTTCTACAGTTGCTTTCAAAACAACAACAAAAATGTATATAAACATAAATCTTGCATACATGGTCATTATAAAGAAAGTAAAACAGCTGTCATAATCAAAACCTAATTGATTAAGGATATGACTGGACAATTAAGTCATGTTCATCACTTCTTTTTTTAAGAATAATAGACTGAAGTCATTTCTAGATTATAGAAAAAGAAAATTTAGAGTTTTCAAAAATCAGAAATAAAACTTAGTGAATGGTTCAATGTGCTATTCAGTATCATCTGGTAGGGGTACTGGTTTAACTGTGTCAAGCCAGGAGTAAATACCATTACTGGTATTCCCAAAATGCTATCATGCAAAAGATATTGAATTAAGTAGCTATGTTTTGAGCTACATTGTGTTAGGTAGGCATAAACTAATTGGTTTCTGAATTTGGGTCTATTGTCTATATTTCCACAAAGTGAAGTGATGGAATTGAGTGGAATATTTTATGTGCAGACATAAAAAGTGGAAAGAAAAAAAAAAAGTTTCTGAGGAAGGTTCCCAATTTCAGTCTGGAAAGGAGATCATAAGAATGGTACCTTTCTCTGAAATACTCCCTTACCAGAAGCAGCAGAAGTCTTAAAGAAAGCTGCTACCCAGATCACAAGTGACAGAAGTACAATATGATATAAAGTGTGTTAGAGGGGAGCAGGTGAGTCTTCCTAATGAAGACTTCCTATGGGAAGTTTGCAGGGTGAGATACACTGGACTAGTTATTTATACAATTTGTATTTCTTCTTTGTAAAGTTAATAACTTTTTTTTAAAAAATAGACATAACCTGGAATAATGGAAAAGTTGAAGAATTGGTGAATTCCTTTACTTAAAGGCTCAAGTGGTGTCTATATTTGCATTGGAGCTTTGCATATGTCTCATGCTTATTTACTTTCTATCTTTTGTCTGAAAACTCCTACCGTTGGTCCCATTATTGACTCTCCAGGAAGTCCATCTTGTCCTGGTGATCCCTTGTATCCTGGATCCCCTATCCAAAAATAAATAAATTCCGAATGATATTAACTATATTCAGTTTTAACTTTGAAATGTTACAGAACAGAACAAGTATTCATTTCTTTCTTACTGTGACAATTTTTGAGCTAGGTAACATGAAATCAGTTAGAGGAAGATTTTACTACCTTGATTCTGACCTCTCTTACATTTCTGCTTCTCCCCAGCTGTGTAAGAGTTTGTTCTATTCTAACAAATAATTTGACGCTTTAGTTTTCAGATGAAGGTTGAATGTCATAATTCACTTTGGGAAGCGAGATGCACCTGTAGCTCCTGCCTGCTTTTGCCCACAAGCAGGCTGCATAAACTTGTTTCTGCCAGAGCACATAGAGAACAGCAAGGAAATTCAAAGTGCTGAGACAGAGAACGTTTAGAAAGCCTGTAGATGTAATGGCACAGCACTTTAAAATCACAAGTGCCATAGTCTGAAGTCTCAGGGAGAACCTCGAGTTTTCTGTCAATATTACACAGCACAACTCTTTGGTAACAGTTCTGTGAGTGGCTTTCCTGGAAAGCAATAAGGCTTAGAATTCATGTTCCTTATGTTAACCCTTCACAGAGCAAAACTTGGCCCCTTCTAATGTTTAAACTTTGGCAACAGATGTTTCACTTTCATTAAGGAACTTGCAAAGAAAATCTAAATTTGTAATGAAACATTTGCAATTTCTCAGTAAGAAGGACATGCTGTATTTCAGAAAACATTTAGGGAATGCAATTAAATGCTCTATCAAAACCATGGAGCCATGGCATGTAACCATGACAAAGAAATATTAGAAAAAACAGCTTTCTAATGTTACTGTCCCCATATTAGTAACAGCATAATAATTGGTAAATGGAATAAATCTCTAGTCCCCAAACGTGGGTGTAACTTAAAATAAATGAACTCCCAGTGGACACAACAGTGGCTGCCCAGGAGTTAGGACCTCTAGCAATCACCCATGACCATCTCAGATACTTAGAGATGTCCCAAAAAGACCTCAGACTCATAGACTTAACTCCAAGCTTTGGGAAACATTCTCTGCAATAGAAATTGATCATGTCTGTCCTCTCAACTGCAGATGCCAGGATGTTTTAGGAACAAAATTAGTGGTTAGCATTGTACTTTCCACAGCCCACAGAGAAGACAGACCTGTGTAGCCTGTTACATTATTGATCAACTGTCCAAAACATAGTAGATACTTGTTTAAACAAAGAAGTTATGATGGAGCTGAAGAGAGAAAGTTTTGTGTATTTTCTAAAAATCAACTTGCATTTTATAACTACCTAAAATACATGGGTTTTTTTCATCAGCTACTGCCCATATAAGCCTTGCTCTAAAATTTAGTAAAGAATTTCAGAAGATTCCTACAGGCTACACTGGATTTTGGATAATGGCCCATCTGCTATGAAAGTTGTATAAACTGTACTGAACAGAATAAAATCATAGTTAAAAAGGCAAGGAAGTCTACAAAGTTATTTTTCAGCATGTATTTATTAATGAAAAAATCTTGACTCCCTTACTTGTCTGTGTAAAAATGTCACAATAGCTAGAAACACATGAAGAAGGGAGACTAATTTAAACCTGTCTTCATACAAGTTGTGTCTTTTAGCATGTTACCTGTATTCTCCTTATATAAAGTTTGTCATGTTATTATGGTTTGAAACCAATATAAGAGATATGAACACCTCACAATCTTCTTTTTTTCTTCTATGTGGTTACATTTTTACTGCAGCTATACCCTGAGTAATTTGCATTTTTGTCTCTTCTTTCTCCTCCATGCACATGCATGTCCAAAACACACCATATCCCTCTGTGACGTCCTATTTCCAGACTGATAAGTACATTGTATATGTAATATCCTCCTGTATTTGTGGGGCAAATATATTTTTAAGGAAGAAGAAAAATGGGGATGACATTGCTTCAGAATGATATGATACACATTAGTGATTCCCTCACTCTAATAACTAACACCAAAGGTGAAAAGTCAATTAAAGTTGAAGTTATATGACATATTATAACAAGACTAATTTAAGTAACAAGAGTACTTTATTATTTAAATAGCACTGAATTTTCAAATATTTTCAAAACCTTCAAAATTAGCTTTATTTTTGCTGAATTCTCCTATTATACTCAGCAGGACAAGTCCCAGTTATTTCTACATTTTTCCTGTAAAGAAAATGAGGTGGATGTGGCCTTAGCGATCTCATATATGACATTTCATCTCAAGTAGCACCTACAGGCCAGCTGTTCACTTGGAAGTGACATAAAAACACTCAAAAAAAAAAAATTAAAAAAAAAAAAATCAGCATATAACACCCCAGAACTACACATAAACATATTCTTGCAAGGGTTTAATGCCATATTTTAAGAAGCAAAAGGCACAGCAAATTTGGAAAAAAAACAACTTCAAACTAATTAATTTCACAGGAGGGACCAAACCAAATCAGAAATCTAATGAGTTGTGGTTTGTTTTGTTGTTGTTCTTGTTGTGTTTGTTTGTTTGTTTGTGTGTTTGTTTTTTTTTTAAACAAATGGCTTCAGGAGGAAGTAACTATGTACCAAGTTCAGCATGATGTTAAAGGGCCTGCCCTCCAACACTGTCTGCTGACACTGTTTTTAGTCCTTATTTCTGAAATACAGTATTTTTGGTCCTACAACAAGAAATTTTAAGATCTTTAAATCAGATTCTTTTAATTTTGACAGAAATGGACACTAGAAATTTCCAATCTCTGGTTTCTAGGAAATATGTGTCAGACAGGTAGTCACCTTTGGTCCAGGAGGTCCTGAAATAGATGATCCAGCTGCACCAGGGAGGCCTCTCTCTCCAGGATCACCCTGTTACAAAATGGTATAATGTAGACTTAAACAGACAGTTTGTCTTTCTGAACTAAAAATATGTACAATATAGATTAACCTGCACAACAAGCAATACTGTGAAAAATACTTAAATCAACATATTGTTCTTATGAAAGCTGGTTCAAGTTTCATGTTTTAAATAACTTTTGGTTGAACTGTGTCCTTGACTTTTTTAGATTTAAATAATTTTTTGTGTCTGGCTTATAGTCCAATGGAATAACAAGAACATTTAAATTATTTCAATCTCCTTGTAATTCATTCAGAGCAACTCTTACAAAATATTATACCAGAAAGTTAATGATCCAAAGTAAGAATTTGAAAAATACTCATGTTGTTATCACTTGGAGAACTTTAGTTTAGCTTATCTGTTATGCTCATGCATAACTATAACACATGTAATTATATCTTTAAGTATTTTTTTTCTCCTTAGACTTCTGGGTCATTTAGGACAGCTGAAGGAAATATTTCTGATTTCCCTTTATTCTGTTAGTTCTCTAAGCATCAGATGCTTGAGAAATGTTTAAATTGCATAAACTCCATATTTTTTTCAAGTAAAATACAAAGAGAAGAGCTACCATGGACGAGCAAGCTTACTTTTGGTCCAGCTTCACTTTTCAGTCCTGAAAGACCCATCGATCCTTTGGATCCTTTATCTCCAGGGTCACCCTGAAGAAAACAAACTTTTTTTTTTCAAACACAGCAAATATTCATTCCCAGCTGCAGCTACACAAATAACCAAAAACACAACAACAATTATTAACCCATAATTAGAGAGATGTTTAGATGCTCCACTCCAACTGAAATCCTGCTCATTTCTAGAATGTGCACCAAATGTTCTAAATTATACAAAACTGGAGATAAAAGTTGTCTGTCTACTAATAAATGTTTCCAGGCTTTTAATTTCATGTTAAGATACCTATCTATTCTCCTAATTACTCTTAGCTTCTCTCTCTTTACCATCATACTGAGCTAATCTGTCACCTTTGAACTTCAATGAAAATTTTGTACTGAATTTTTAGGAAATCTCCACTGCCATATTAACTTCAGGCTTGGTGTTTTGAGTCTGATTTTGCTGCACTTGTTCAGGCTACAGAACTCTCTCCCTTAAATCCTTTTAAATCACCAACTAAAATAGAGTTGATACTTATGAAATAATGAATCAAATAGTAGGTCAGAATCCAAACTCTTATAAAAGTCATTAGTATTTCCCCAGTGTGCATGTCAAGGCATACCTTCTGACCCATGTCTCCTTTTCCAGGGGGTCCTTCTGGGCCTCTTGGGCCTTGATCTCCCCTTTCCCCCTAAAAGATATTAAATTATTAATTATTTTTCCTGTAGTTAATTTTTTTGATAGGCTTATGAGAAACAATGCTTGCATAAAAACTTTCCCCAAAAATGTCAGTAGATATCTGGTTAATTTTTTTCCTAAAAAAAAACCAACATTTTGTCTCTTAAAGCCCTTGCAATCTCCTGCATTCATATTCCTTATTTTCACAGACATTTGTAATAGTGCCATTTGTAACTGCATCAATCTTTTGCAGGAAGGATTCCATTCCATATACTTAAAAAAAAAGAGAAATGCTTGCAAAGTTATCAGAAAAAAATGTCTTGATGAACCAATTCTGAGAAGTAATTTTAGACAAGTCTGTAGCCAATGGTCAATCCAGACTGAAAATATTTTCCAGGAACATTACATTAAATAACTCACAAATAGCCTACACAAAAACACTCTATCAAGGAACATTACCTACAAAATATTTATGCATAATACAAGTCAGATTAGTGTATCAGGAGATCTGTAAGTAATTTAGAGAGTGAAAGATAGAATAAAATTAGGTTAAAATCCATTTCTGATTTGAACTGTTGATGAAAGTGATATTACAGAGCCTGTTGTTGATAGGCACCAGTCTGAATCCCACTTTGGTGAGACATTGTCACACCTGCAAATAACTGCTGTAATATCCCTTTGTTACTACTCCCTGCAGGCATCCAGCTGATCTTTGTACTGCCCTGAATAGCCACGGTAGCTGCTCAGTGTTACTATTTTTACCTTCAATGGGTTACAACAGGGAAGGTGACAGCACAGAGAATCATCAGAGTAAAGGCAATATGCAAGAGAAAAAACCAAAAACACTGAATGACCATCTGTAACTTTAACTCAACATTTATTCTATTCTGGTGCACTTCTGATGCACTGGAACCTTACATTTTGAGCAGTGGATGATATAAGTGTTAAAAATATAATTAAGTAGCAAAGAAATGTTACATATTTCCTCACAGTGGAAGGCTTGCTGCTTCAGGCTGGATCCTGTCCAACTGGTATTCGCACTTTTAAGTGACAAAAATGTGAAGTTGCATTCTTAACAGATATTTATTACAGCTATTCAAATATTTTCTGATTTAAAGCCCACAGTCAAAAATGCTGATTTGCTTACTTCAAATTATGTTTAGTTTATCAATTCTACATGTCAGGCAGCTGCTACCCCCATATAAGAGCTGCACAGTAGTGGTCTGGAGGCACCTGGATTCTCAGCAGCAGTTAAAATCATACAAAGCACTGACTTTTGCTTACTCAGCAGCTCATTCATTTTGGAAAGAATACAATTAAAAGCTTTCATTTAATTTGCTCTAAATTTACTCTTTTGGGCTCTCTGCTTTGCACCTCTCTATACCATTTTGAATTTATCCTTATTTTTCCAAATGTGGCGGAGTTTCTCCTAGATCCTTGGAGTTTCCCCAAAAAGAAACAGTGCTGGGTTCAGCTGTTTGTGTGGGTTCCTGTCCCACACTGACAGGTTTCAGCCACAGCTCAGCACCCTGTGAGGTGCCCTAAGTGACACTGATGGAGCGTTACCTCACAGGGTCAGGAAAGACCCAAGCAGGCCATGAGGAACAGGCTGAAGACACGAGCTCTCTGCTCTCCAAGAAGGTTGGGAAATTCAGCTGTAGTCAATTGCCCACAGAAGGCAGGGCTGCAGCCTTGCCTGCAGCTCAGCTGCTCATTCAGAGGTAACCACTGAGTAGAGGTTGTTGGACACATCTCACCCAGTCCCTTATTCCTGGCAAAAGTATTGGCATATGCTTTCCTCAAGGGTGAACTCCTTACCACTGCAAACCTGCAAATAATCTGTTCCTCCTTCATCACCAATTTTGTACACCTTTTACATGTGGTAAAATATATTTCCTTACCTTTTTCCCTGTCAACCCCTTCTCTCCCTTCACTCCCTTCTCTCCTGGGAGTCCTGATAGACCTTTAGCTCCCTTAAAGAAGAAAAAAATGTTATGTGTGCGTATTTCAATAAATCATTTATTCTGTAAAATGGATCCAACAGTTTGTGAAAATATTAGTTAAAGATAAATAATATATTTCCCCAAATAAACGTTGCTATTTCCAGTAAGTTAAACATTCTCTAGAGACAGTCATTTTAATACCCATAAAATAAGTATTTGAAATTGCTCTCCAAGTTCCCCTTCTGCTTCTTAAATCTTGGACTTGGACTTAAATAAATTTATATTTATTCAGTGAATAAAGCCATGACTGAATTGTTTGATATTCTGTGCAGAAGAACAATATTACATGAATGTAATTTACTTGCTAAGTCAAACAACTGGGACTTAAAGGATGGTCAGCCAAAAATGTCCAAATGGTATTACTGACTGCACACTAACCCCTCATCATTTGTAAATGGTATTACTTTTAACCAAGGCATTACTTTTAACATTTACCAGAAAAAGTTGAAAGAATTCATAGGAAGCAGTCCTGCCAAACACTTCTTTCATGACCCAAGAAACAATTCATTAAAAACGAGATGTCTGTGCCACCTTACTGGATTTTGGGAGCCCTACTTAATTCATGAAAGATATGGTTTACAATCTTCAAAATGGCATCTGAAGCCAAAGTTTTAAGTGTTTAATGTCTTTTCCAACACATAGGCAGTATGACTATGTGTCATACTGTTGTCACACAGACTGGATTTTTGTTTCCAATCAGAAAAAACAGGGGGACAAAGTTAGCAACCTTTCTAGCAGACCCTGAAAAGACCTCACTAGTTTAGAAAAGATTAGGGGAAAACTTTGTTTTGATTATGGTAGTGGCAATGCTTTGCACCTCTCTGAACCATCACCATCACTTTGCACCTCTTTCTGACCATCGCTGAAATTCCTTCTTATTTTGACCACGGTTGAGTTATACCAAAAAATCTTCTACTTGGTTTATCAGCAATTATTGGAAGAATTAAAAGACCATGTAAAGGACAGTTAAAAATAAAAGCAGGCTCACTTTAAGTCCTGGTGAACTAGTTCCTGGAAGTCCTGCTTCTCCTTTTTGTCCACATTCACCTGGTTCACTCTAGCAACAAAAAGTCTTTAGTTTAACAAGAAACACAATTTAGCTTCGTTCACTACTTGCACTATTTAATTAGTTGCTTACACACAGAGGTGGATGTGATGATATTCTACAATTCTATGATTCAAGTGGTCAAGTTTTCAGATAAGCAGTTTTCAAATGGAAAATTCTGTTCTTTAAAACCCCCTGTAACTTGTAGGGCTGCATCTATTTTATTTAAGCCTGCAGTAGGCAGAAAGTCAAAGTGAATCGCTCCAACTTTCTTCCTTATGCTTTAATGCATTTTATTTTTTAATTTACAGGACTAGATCAAAACCTCATTGGACACTGAATAAAAAAGTGAGTCTAAATAAAGAAAAATCAGAAGTTCTGCTTAAGAGAAAAATTTAGCCTTTCTTCCTGCAGCTTCAAAACAGTTAAAGAGGTAGTAGTTCCATTTTTAAATTTTGCTTCATCACCTTAAGAGAATTGGCCTATCACATAACATGGTTCACAGGTGCCTTTTTTTCTCTACATTAATAGTAAATATTGCTGCTATAGCTGCTGCTTACATGCCAAAGCTATACCCAGAACAAAATTTCTGGTTCTCTTCCTGCTTTTGCTATCTTCCTTTCATAAATCAAGGTGATTAGTAAGTACACTTCTGATTTACAGTTGATTCCACTTGCTCTTGTTATATTTCAGCAATTCTCCTTTCCTCCTCTGACAGTGCTCATCTGACACTGTACCACTGGAGGCCTGGGCTCTGACAGCAGTAATTGCTTTCCTCATTTTTGTGTTCCTTTCCTACTTTCCCTCCCTCTGCAGTGCAGGGTCAGCTGAGTACACTTCAGCTCTTTTTCCTCTCCTGGTGTTTTCATCTTTGGTTTTGTTTTTTTCTCACGATGAGCACCGAAGGCTGAAGGCCAGGCTGAAGGTGTGGTGGGATTAGCCTGAAGTCTCAAAAACATCACTGAACTAAAGCTAAACTGTTTGGTAAAATGATTTACTTGAACACAGCATATATATGGCATCAAACTCATTGGACACAAAGATGTCTGAAAGCGTCTCTGTTTATAAGTATGTGTTCCTTAAGAACCAGAAGTTCATATTCACAAAGGTTAAGGGCTGATGCCAAGCAGGCAGAAGATATATGCTCCATTTGAGGAAGATCTTGATAAAATGGATGGCTTTCTCTCTAAGATTCAAAAGGAATTGTTATCTCCAGGGAAGTTACATTTTCATCTCATCAAACACACTTTTGAAAAGTCTTGGCATATTGCTTCATGACAGTGCTGCTTTTAAAACACATCTGAACCATTACCTTAGGTCCTGGCCAACCAGAACCTTGAGAGCCTTTAGCCCCAGTGTTTCCTTTTGGACCCTGCATAACCTACAAAGCAAAATAAATGAGTTTTAGTGCATTACATTCTTCCACATCAGAAAATCACCACATGTCCATCTTTCAGTTAATAACAATTGTGTTTTATCTTTATAAGAAATATTTCCAAAATTAACAGAACCCAGAAGATCTTTTGGAATGTTTCAGTTTTTCTTTATCCAGCTGCTAAAGGGTGTGTTCAAGTTTCAAAAGGCTTGACATTCAGAATTGGTAGGTACTTAGCCTTGTAAAATTCTTATATATATCACCATCAAAGCAATGCTATCAGATTTACCTTCTATGCAAATTGTTATGCAGATCAGATTTACATTTACATTTGCTTGATTCAAAGACCATTCAAATCAGTCAAAATCAGTTGTATTTACAAGCTTTGCTTAAAAAACTAGTTGGTACTTTTAAAAACAAAAAAACAATATGAGATTTTTAATGTCTTTACATCAAATTTACAGCTCTGATAAAATATAAAATTAAAACAATATGCAAATGTTCATTTTATGTCCAAAATGTAGACTTACCCGGCTTCCTGGATTGCCTATTCCTGGTGGTCCTGGTGGGCCCTGCAGTCCTTCTTGGCCTTGTTCACCCTATAGGAAAAGTATTCTCAAGAGCTAAATTGCAACAGTTCATGCTGTCTGATTAATGTATTTAAACTAAACACAGAGTAGCAATTCTCAAATGGTATTATCTGGAAGTCGGCTATTTCTATTTGAATTAAGTGTGTTTGGAATACCTGGAAATCTGTCTATTGTTTAATTGATCTAATGTTTAACTGATCTATTGTTTAACTGATCTAAATCTAATTGTTTAACTGATCTAATAAAAATAATACCCCTTCTTCCCTACAGACTCTATCTTGTTTATAACATCAAATCATCACACCTGTAATTTTAATATTAGAAGGATCAGTAACTCATCTTTACATATTGAGATTAATTTAAAAGATTTTCTTGTACAGACATATACAGTTTCTTGCACAACACTCAGAAGAAAAATGTGCAAGTGTAAACACAGCAGCTATGGAGTATATCAAAAACCTAAAAATATCTGAATGTTCCTTTGCTTGTTCCAGGTCCATTAGATTAGATTACTCAGGGATTTTTACATTTTAATATTTATTAAAAAATTAAAATATTTTAAACAGAATAGTAATGAAAATATTTTAGGAGAAAAAAAAGTACATTTCTTTCATCATACTACAAGCTGCATAGAATACAGTTCCTAGTGCTCTAAGCTAACATTAACTGGCTCAGCTGCTTGTATTGATGAATGCAGCCCATGGAGCTGCATAGAACAGTGTAACATAGCTCCTCAGATCCAGGTAAAACATACCTTTGTTAGCTGTGATATAGTGGAAAAAATTAATCTTAATTTAAGTATAAATACATTTAAGTATAAATACAATTAGAAAAATACTCTGTGTCTCACCTTATCACCTTTGACTTGTTCACCTTTCGGTCCACGAGGACCAGCTACACCTACAGAGCCTTTTTCACCCTAGAAATAGATGACAGTTTTGAAACTTATATTTGGAAACTTATAAAGAACACCATCTTAGACAAACTGGTCACAATGTGGATAATGAGAAAAAAAGCATTCCTTTACAAACAAACTAGAAAAATAATCAATGCAATTACCAATATTAGAGAAAAGAAAATAAATTGATTACAATTCATAACATACTTCATCTGTATTCTTTGTGTTTTTGAACATAGGACTCCAAAAGGAGAAAATTAAATACCAGGAGGAAGGAAGTTACATTTTGAAAACATGACTACGTTCACTTGTTGGAGAGATCAGTTCAGAAGTGAGTGCAAGGACATGACTAATGCCTTTTCCATAAAAGGAAGAAAAATGTGCTAAGTAGTTCCAAGCTCTACAGATTCCTGAATCCAGTAAAACAGAGGGCTATATTTTGATGGGAAACCCAGTTATGATTTATTCATAAATCTCTGATTGTTTGTACTTATTTTTAAAAAGAGGAAAGCTGACATATATTAACCTAGCAAACGCCCTAAATGAGATAACAGTCCACAGAGACTCATACAACCCATCTTTCAGTTTCCCAAAATGGTAAGGCAAAATGAAAACAGCTGATGAACATTTTTTTCCAATACAGAACATAAATAGCTTAGTAGTTTATTGGAAGACAATTTATCTCATTAATGCTAACAAAAGAAGTTATCTTTATTAAATACGTAAGAGAATCATTAACTTACTACTGATAGAGGGACTGTACATTTTTTTTTTGTAATTACCTGGATAGAGTTTCTGAAATCAGTGGGATATTCAAAGATTCTAGTGATTCAGAAATCCAAGATCCATCATCCAGCATTTTATACCAATGGACTTATCAGTGGCCTTAAATAAATAAGACACTACTGCAAATTTGGTCCACAATGTTAAAGAAAGTAATTTCCATAAAATTAGCTTTTCACCTTGAATGCCCTCTGCTGGCAGACCTCTCTCACCTGGTATACCAGCAGGGCCAGGTGATCCCTGAAAGACAAAAAAAAAAAAAAAAAAAAAAAAATTGTCTAATTTGCTAGTACAGGATTTTGCAATGCTTATGACACTGGTAAGTGAAAATGCTTCCACAGTACCTAACTGAGCCTAGGCAATTAAAATGAACTGTAGCAACCATCAGTTGGGTCATTTCACATAGAATAAGCCAGTGCTGAATTGATGTGAATTACATAAGTAATGACTAAAGACTGTACTCTTAAAACTCAAATGAATCTGTAAATTCATTTTTAAAAGAATTAGTGTTACAGTAAAATGTATTCCCTATAATTTAATATAATTTCATTATTTTCATAATAAAAATCATCATTTTGAACATTTTTTTATACATAATGACAGGTTAAATATGCAACACTAGAGAATGTTAATTTTGATTTAAACAAATACAGAAACAGATATTTTTCTAACACTTTCTGTCCTCTTGCAAAACTCAGCTAACTTCAATTTTTAAAGCTAGTAAGTATTTTTTAAGGATGATCTTGATTAAACAAAAAATTCCCATGTATTTTTGTGAGAAAAATAGTCTTTCACAACCACAAAGTAACTTTAAAAAATACTATTATAATTAATCTATATAATTAATCTATCTATATTTGTGGCTTCATATACACAAGAAAACCATACATTTTTTACATTTCAGGAAGAAAAAGCAGCCAGTGAATATTAAATCAAGAGCTTGGAAGATTCTGTAATTCAGAAAATAAAGATATAATTAAAAGCATGTAATTTGGGTCCTTGTTCTTGATGTGATCCAAACTACACATAGGAGTTGAGAGAAGTTTCATCTCTTTTATTTTCATCTTCTTAAAATGTTATTGTACACAATTTTTAATGATTATCATCAACTCAAACATATAGCACTATATATATACATATATATAGAAAAATATAATTATTTTCCAAAACTGATTTGGATGTGATTTTATTCTCCTGCTTGGACAAGCCACATGCAACTAGTGATGTATTGGGCTGGAATAGCTTGTTCTGCTCCAGCCTAGGTACAAGGTGGTTCATAGAATCAGTAGCCAATACAGCTACTGACAATCAGTTACACTCACTAAGACTTATTTTTTTGCATTTCAATTCCCAATGCATAGATCACTGACTTACAGGTAATCCCGGCTCACCAATTCCAGGAAGTCCTGGCAATCCAATTTTGCCTTCTCGACCTTCAGCACCCTTGTGAAAAAGATAATTAGAAAGTTCAGTCCTAATTCAACTTCATACTTTTGAAGAGTTTTACATATAAATGATTTTACATATAGGTGATTTATTGGCATCACCACAAACGAAATCTAATGTGCAACTTATCCTAAAGGAAAAAAAACAAACCATACATGATGTTTTAGAAACACTTGACAGTACCTTTCAATTACTACATGAAACACTAGATTGCATTCCAGCCCTCAAGACAGAGGTAACAGCTTAAAATTGCAGTGCCTAAGAGATGACAGGGATGAGGGAGTTAACTCAGACCAAATCCTGCAGTACCAAAGCAGGAATGCTCAGGAATGAGGGATGCTCCCTGTAGCCTCTGTCTAGATACTGGAATTAAAGTCTGCTTCAGTGGAATATGGGATTGCTCGGGAATTCCAGGAGCTGTATAGTTTCTGCATCTTCTATTTAGAAGGTGCCGTGATCTTCACAATTTCTCCAGTTTACTGAGGACTGTGTGCTTCCAGGATAAGGGCACAGGGCATTTTTATCTTTTTACAGAGTAGTAAAAAGACAGGGGTGACATTCCTTCTACATAAACTATTTTCCCTTCTGGAAGGACCCAGCATTGCTCCTGTTACATGGCAAAATACTGGTTTCTGAGCTAATAAATCCTCTCTGTGTTCTGGGGTCTGCCCCAGTGCACAGGAAAGATGCAGGAATTCAATGAATGTACAAACTAGAGCACTGAAAGCAAAAAAGTGTAAGTGTATTGGATAGTAGCATTTTGCTCCAAAACATAGGGAAAAGATGTCATAAAGCTACATCAGAGACTTGGCACCAGAACTAGAGTGAGGTCTAGTTCTGCTCAATTTACATTTCTTGTCTGACTCTGAGATGCAGGTCTCTGACAAAACTCTCATAAACTAAGGAGTCATGTTTCCCATGCAAAAGCTTTTGTAGTTTTCTGAAAGGAGATCTGGCAGACCAGACATGACTTTTCCAAGATTGGATTCCACCTTCTAGTCTTTTGCAATAAAATGAGATGGAGGAACTAAATGCTGCATGAGAGAATCTTATGATCTTTAAGAATATCTGTTTCCTGGTGAATGACAAGGCAAATCTCTCACTTCACCATATATCACAGTGACTGAGATGTATTTCTATACCTTGAAGTGTGGTTTACTCAGTGCAAGCAGCTGCTAGAGCTTGAAAATTATCTCATGCAGGTAACCCCCGTTTAAATGGCATTAGTTCTGACTTCTTTCAATAGGATCATCATAGAAATTCAAGAGTTGCTGGAAAAGCAGGTCTTTTATCTCCATCCTATGTGAATACAAAAACCTGTCAACCAGGTTTTCATCTGTGTGATAAGAGTTCGACTTTGATAAAACTGTAGGTGAGAAATTTCATTTAAAAAAAAATGACTGCCCACAGCTATCACTTTAACAAACATCTTTCTGAAAGTTACCTTGGGTCCTGGCTCTCCAATGCCAGCAGGTCCTGCAGGGCCATAGGGACCTGGAGGACCTTGTTCTCCCTAAAGAGAAAAAATGGAAAGAAACTATTAGTGTGAATACAAGTTTCACCAAATTCTGACAGAATGTCTTTCCAAAGCCTCACTTAGGGCTAGAGAAATACATTTTTAAAGTAAAAAACACATAAATAAAACAAAATCTAAACCTGTCTTGAAGAAACATGTTTAGATTAGAAACAGGACCAATACCCTGGCAATACAAGATATAATAGTTTTTATAAAGCTGCCCTTTCATATGCATCATGAAAGATTGAAAAAAAAAAATTTGTCCTGTCTTTGGTCCTTATTTCATCCAATATTTTGGTGCTTCCACAGACTTTTCTTGATAGAAAGATGGGTATTTGGAAATGAAGCAGTGCTTAAGCTTCCAACATGGTGCTGCCTCCAGCTGATAAAACTAAACCTCTGAAATAGTGTAGGAACTTGTTGCATGCTGAAAAATGGCATTTGATAAATACAGGCTCATCTCTCATCTAAAACAATAAGCTAATCCCCTTTATTGTGCTTGGAAAGTGCTCCAATTTTTTTCCTGTCACCCAAATGGACATTGTGTTTCCTGTCTATATTGACAGTTCCTGACAGAATTTCCCAAGGACAGCAACTCTGAAGGACTCTTCTTATCACAAATAATTCATTTATTTGCAAGTTCACCCACATGATGGAGCCATGCCTTGAATACAGCTGGGAGTTCTGCTGAAGTATTTTTCCAAAAGCTCTATTTTTCAACCGTGATAAAAACACAGTTTTTCTTCCAATAACTGGTGTCATGTGCCTTGCAGAGCTGCTGCTCTAAGTATGGTACTGG
The DNA here is from genome assembly GCA_013400215.1 of Cisticola juncidis. Taxonomy (NCBI): domain Eukaryota; kingdom Metazoa; phylum Chordata; class Aves; order Passeriformes; family Cisticolidae; genus Cisticola; species Cisticola juncidis. The sequence goes on along the minus strand of VXBR01006348.1, from coordinate 340,901 downwards.
CAGGTGCTGGGGTAGGGAGTCTAAGAAGCCCTTGTGATAAAAGTCATGTATGAAACTGTTGTTCTGTGAAATACTTTTTCTGGATAGAAGAGGATGCCTGAATATCAATGGAGAAAGAAAGTCAACCTTCTACCAGACAACATGCAAAGCTTGGAAACTTAAATGACTCAGTCTGTTTTAAAGACTGTATGTTTCAAAATTCAAATGGCTATTAACAAATCTGTGTTTTATATCCTGTGGTCTTGGTGCTACTAATAATGTGGAATTTATGAAAACCATGAAGTTCTGGCAATAATATCACGTTACGTCTACATGTAAAGAGAAAAGTCTGCTTTTCCGAAAATCTTTTTGGTAATAATTTTCTTCATTTAATGCTTTGCTCACATTCTTTTTTCTCTCCTTATTGGGATTTTCCTTCAGATGGCATGTAATATGATCTGGAGCAATGGGAAAGAAGATTACATTTGAGCTGACCTTAAAGTTTTTACATATTGAAATTGTACCATTTTAAGCCTGGAACATACCTAACAGTCTAACCCAAAAAAACCACTATCCACCCCCTCCAAATTGTTCATTATGTTAGGATGAGTTCCAGTTAGTGCCAATATAAATAATTTCTTTCCTTTTCAGAAAGCTCATATATGTAAGGAACACAAACACTTTGTATTTCAGTCTATGTGATAATGGTTAAGCTACAGTAAAAAAAAATCTTTCAAATTTAATGATTTTATCCTTAAAGTAAACATTGGCAACAACAATGTAAATAGATTTAGATATTTTAACAGATATTTTAGATATTTTAACAGATATTATTCAAATTTTGTATTTCTAAGTTTGTTGAGATATCTAGGACCTGAACTTGTTCATAGGAAAATCAGATTTTTTCAGTCTTCTGGGTAAGTTGTAACTTGCCACATAAGTGAGGAAAGAATTCATGTCACCAGAGAAGAAGCAGAACCCTTAGCAGTTTGTTCTGGGACATGTATTCAGGAAAATATGCAATGATGGATTTTTTACAGAATTGTCCCAGGATGATTTTCTGGGAATAACTGCTTTGAATATCCACATTCAAACTTAACCTTTTTCTTACAAGTTTGAATACATGTTGGCTCATAAAACTTTAGCCTTTAATTAAAAATCCTACTACACAACTCAAATTTTCCAGAGAAGCTCCTTAGTAAAGCAGTGGATTTTAAGAATGTCATTCTCAGCCTTTCCATTAATATATTGTGATTCCTAGAAATATGCACTTTATATCTAGGAGCTGTTCAAGATTTTAAATAAACACCTGAAATGATAACTGTAAGTACTCTCTGCTCATCACTTTTTTATGAGTGGAACACAGGTCAAACCCAGATTTCATACCTCACTTTTATAATCTGTAACCATATAATTCAGTTTGTGAATTATTCGCCAAAATTTGTGAATAATTCACTATCGTCCTCACTAAAAAACACATCTTCAAAAATTAACTTTAATATACTCTTATGGAACCTTACTGGTGTTATAGTGTAGAATACATTGTTGTTGGTTTGGGTTTTTTAAAATAAATTTTAGTTACGCACGTGAAAATAAATTTTTAAAAAATAAAAACAAAACTAGTTGGTTTCCTCAGAAAATTTTCCTGCTTTCTAAATTCTCTGAGGGATCAGACACAGATAGAACATCTAAAAGGTTGATATGCAGGCAGCTTTCATAATATTGCATGGAAAGTATATTCACTCTCTCTACTGGCAGGCATCAGAGTAAAATTGTGTTATCATAGTGTTAAGTAAAAAAATGGAGTGAGAGAAAGCATGCCAATGATAAGCCTCAAGGAATCATGACATGCCCTGAGAGAGTTAAGTGCAAATGCTCAGCAGAAAGTAGCAGACATCCTCTATACAGCCACTGCCTACCAGGCAAGACATCCCTCAGCACCTTGGTCACAGGGTAGAATCACAGAATATCCTGAGTTGCTAGAGATCCACAAGAATGTAGTCCAATTGTGTCCAACACAGGCCAACATCAAAAATCACACTATTTGCTGAAGGAGTTGTCCAAACGTTTCTTGAACTCTTACAGGCTTGGATGTGACCACTTTCCTGGGGAGCCTGTTCCAGTGCCTGCTCCTGGCTACCAGGACACACTGTCAACTCACCTTGCCATCAGCCAGGACCTCTAGAGCCCTTTCCAGCCTCTTGTTCCCCAGTCTGTCCTTACATCCAAGGTGATCCTGTCCCAGGTGCTGAATCTGGGATTTGCCCATGTGAAACTTTGTACAAATGGTGATTGCTGAGCCCTCTAATTTGTCAAGGTCTCTTTGCAGAGACTCTCTGATGGAGTCAACAGCTCCTCCCAATTTAGTATCATCAGCAAATTTACATAGTACACCTTATAGACCTGTGTCTCAATCATTTATGAAGATACTGAAGAGCACAGGGCCAAGGATGGAGCCTGCAGAACCAAACTAGTGACAGGTCACCAGTTTGATGTCATCCCATTCACTATAACCCTGTGCCTGACCCCTGAACCAACTGCTTACCCATCACATAATGTGTTTATCCAGCTACATGACTGACATTTTGTCCAAAAGGATCATGTGAGAGACAGTATAAACAACTGTATAGAAATTCAAAAAGACTGTATCAACTGGCTTCCTTTGATCAACTAAGTAGGTTACCTCGTCATAAAAGGAAATTAACTTTGACAAGCAGCATATTTCCCTTATGAAGGTATGCTGAGAGTGACCAGTGATGACTGTATTGTCCTTCAGGAGTTTTTCACTACTTCCCATAATAATCTTATCCATAATTTTACCAGGCACTGATGTGAGACTGACAGATCTGTAGTTACCCAAGTCATCATCTAGCCCTTCTTGAAAATTTGGCCAACATTTGCCAACTTCCAGACAACTGAAACCTCTCCAGATTCCCAAGACCATTGAAATATCATGAGTGAGGTCTCACAATGACATCATCCCTTTGAGTACCCTGGGATGAATCCCACCAGGCCCTAGAGAATCCAGCTGCAGCAGCAAATACCACACTAGTTCAGGGCTGGCTGGGATACGTTGTCTAGGAGCTTGTAAGTAAGCTGAGTACATTAAGCTTTTAAGTAAGTAGAGGACATTTCCTGCTGATTTCATTAAAAAGTTTGTGACCCAGAAAGAACAGGGAGGAATAGAATAAGGCACAACTGACCAATGAACATAAAGAAAGTATGTGTCTTCACTAAGGTCAATAAAAACATCCTTCACGTAGTCTGGGTGCAAGGCCTCTCTATTGACAAACACTTCCTTAAGCACTCACTTTCTGCTTCTCCAAGGGTATATCCCTTTTATAAAGAGACATTAAACTAGAAATACACTTTTGCAAACACCATTTTCTATTCATGTGTGCTGTGAACTGTGAGAATGATACCATATGTAACTTTAAATAAATTAAAGGGTGAAACAAATACTAAGGAACTCAAAGAGATCTTAGCTCTTAGCAAAGAAGCAGCTAACACTAATCTGTTTCTGTTGCTGGTTTTGGCTGGGGTAGAGTTGATTTTCTCCACAGTAGCTAGTAGGGGCTGTTTTGGTTTTGTGCTAGAAACAGCGCTGAAAATTCAGGGATATTGCAGCTGTTGCTGAGTAGTGCTTACACAGGGTCAAGGTATTTTCTACTCATCTCACCCCAGCAATGAGTGGGCTGTAGATGCACAAGAAGTTGGTAGGGGACATGGCAAGGAGAGCTGACCCCAGCTGACCCAAGGAATATCCCAGACCATATGCTATCACAATTAGGATACAAAACTGGAGGAAGCTTCTTTGGAGGGCCACAGCTCAGGGACTGGCTGGGCATGGGCCAGCTGGTGGTGAGCAATTGTTTTCATTTGCAACTCTTGTCTTTCTTGGGTTTTATTTCTCTTTGCTATTTCCCTTTTCATTACAATATCATTATTGTTATTGGTTTAAAAATTAGTAGGTTAATTTGTTGAAAAAAATCAATAAATTGTTGTTGAAAAAAAATTAATAGACTGTTCTTCTCTCAGCCCATGTGTTTTCTTATTTTTACCCTTCCAATTCTATTCCTCTCATCATTCGTTCTTCCTCATTATCCCGATGAGGGTGGAGAGTAAGCAAGAGGCTGTGCAGTGCTTATTTGCTGGCTGGGGTTAAGCCATGACAGGTTGCAAGTGAGAGCTGTACCTTTGCCCTGTGACTGTACACAGTACCATTCCTACATAGATTTGTCAGTCTGCACATACTCTGTTAACATGAATTTTACTGAAGGAACATGCTGCTAACAGAAAAAAATCCTACCTGCCCCCACTGCTCACACTCTTCACCCAGTTCAAGTGAGGAAGGATTTGCTGGCCCACCAGCTGCAGACTCATCCTAAAGGGCTTCCTTCCCAGAAACAGCTACAATTTCTCCTGTCAAATATGTGTCATCTTGATTGAGGCTAATTGTCTTAATTAAGTAAATGTTGTGTTCATTACATACATGGAAAACAAAGAATTTCAATGGAATACAATATTTTACACTAAGTATCTGTTAATGCTACAAATGATAATTTTTGTTAGCACCCATTATCTGTTGTATTAGAGACACTGGCGATGATCAAACATTTCATTAGCAACAAATGAGTCACACAGATCACTCATACTGTTTACATACTTATTCTTACCCTTATGCATGCTGAGGTCAAGTGTGCAAAGAGCCTATTGCATCAACAGCCATGGGAAAAAAAAAAAGCTTTTTCCAGCAGTTGGCAAGTTTTATCTGCACCATGTGCCAAAACAGAATTGAATGAATGGATTTCCAGATGTCTTCAAAGATTTCTCACTTTTTGCGGGGACATGCAAACATGCCTCTCATCTGGCAGAGATCACAAAATGTTAATACTTAAGACTTTTAGACATAACAACTTGACTAGTCAAATATACATATACCCTGGTAGTTCTGATGCACATGCTATATTTGGACACCAATGCGGTCAAGTTTGGTTGTATTTCTCTGGCTAGAACATCTGTAAATCTGTTACATGTTGGTCTGTCACTGGTCTCTGGGAACAGACTAAGCTCTTCTACACTTCTTACTGTGGAAACACAGTAAGAATTTTGACAGTTCCACAACAGGATTGTTGATTTACAATTCAGAGCTTTTGTTTTCCCCCACTAGTCTTTTTCAGTATATATTTTCATAGCTTTGTATTCACTTAGAAATCAAATTTTGGATAGAAGTAATGACTCCAGATTTACAGCACAGTTTTAACATTAATACTTCCTACAAAGCTTTTCAGTGTTCCAATAGCTGCCCTGAACCAGATGCTCAAAATACTCAGCTGCCACTGAATCTGTCTAAACGCATCCATTACAAGACCATACTAAAGCATTAGTCTGCAATACAAAATTTTATCTGTTCAACTCATTTTATTTTGCTAGTGAATTTGAAGTTAAACAGACTTAAGTTCCTGTATACATGCTAAGTCATCTCTTCTACTGGAAAAAATAATGTATAATTTTTGTTCCTGGTACATACCTGCCATCCTTGAATACTTCCTGATGTTCTTATTACTGAAACTCAAAGATGGTAAAGAAGAAATATAAAGAGAGAGTTGACAAAGAGGAGAGCTCCTGTATGAAAAGTAAAAGACAAGGTAAATTATGATTCTGTTGCTTGAAAAGCCACAACTGAATGCCAGTGTGATACAATCTATACAAATATGGAAGAAGGTGAATATTCCAGAGTACATGAATGTGAAATGTCAGAGGACTTAAATTATGAGTCAGTTTGTTTGATGGTACCAATAAAAACTCACTGCCTTAAATTTATATTTTTTGCCCTGGTGTGCTCTTCACTCATTAAGAATGGCAAGTATTACTATAAAGAATAGTAGATATTTTGTTCTCCGGCTAGGAGACATCACTAGTAGGTACAATTTGAAATAAATATTTGAAACAGTTTTTTTTTAAATCATTGCTTCTAGTACCAGATATATCTTGACTCAGTGCCATTGTTATTCATACATTATGCAAGCAAAGTTGTGATTACTTGTCTTCTTAAAACCAGATTGCCATAAGTGTATCAAAAGGATCACTTAGTTGCTGAATATTTAAGCCATGAAGATATTAATGTTATTTAAATCCTGCCCTCTGGTGTATCCACATGATAATGCATAATGATAGTAATGATAGTACTTCATACTGGGTGACTCATTCAGCATTTGATCATTTATACACACCTGGTAAAGGAGGCTACTGTCTGGGCAAAACATTTGTGCCCTTGTAATAGAAGGTGGAAGCTAAAGACCAAGATATCAAAAGAGTAAGATACAACACTTTGAGGAGGGAGGAAATCTCATGGAAGAATTGGTTTTAGTCCTTAGTTCCTACCTGATACTGAGATTCTAAACACCCATTTCACACATTCCTCTCTTTTAGATACCCAGATTAAGAGCACCAGCACATCACATGGATCTTCTGAGTACTGCAAAGTTAACGAAAGCTAAAAGTGAATATACTGGCAAAGCAGTATGAACTGCTGAAGAAAGTACAGTTCTACATTATCAGAGAAGTGAAATTACAGCCTTGTGCCATTTATGTAGCACTGGACTGAGAAGTGTTTTGCATTAGTAATAAGGTAAATTATTACTTACATTTGTAAGAAAACAGAGCAAGGATTACCTTTACTTTCTGGCAGACCAAATCCTGAAATTCCACAGTTTTCATTTGGACCAGACTCACTTTGTTGTCCCTAAAAACTCACATAGACCCCCACCCGCCAAAAAAGAAAAAATAAAAAAAGCAAAGCAAACAAACAAACCAACAACAACAACAAAAATCCCACTAAACTAAAACCCACAAAACCACAACACCGAAAACCACCCAAAATTCCAATTTAGAATTATTTGTGTGTTTTACTTCACTAACGGCTTAAAGCAAAGATGGCCAAATGTGTAGCCATTACAGCATCCATATACTTTTTATTTTTCTGTAAAGGGAGGAGCAGCAGTAGACTTAGATAACTATATTAATAATGGGCATTTCTTTAAACCCAGTGTTAGCATCCCATTGCAATATAAAAAACTCCAGCAGTATTTAGGTGTTTCTGTATTCCCAAAAGGATTTAGCTATTTTGCCTAGTTTCCCTTGGCCAGACATGACACAAACACAACAAATCGCAGAGATTAACATAAATTAAACAAAAAGTCTTCCAGGACTCAAATATGAAAAAGCACAACAAAGTTGTAGGGGAAAAAGAGCTTCCAGTTAATATATAAAAAAATAATTACTAACCTTGGTATACCTTGATCTCTTAGGAATTTTGACATACCTTTAAAGAAGAAAATAAGTTCAAAATGGAGTTTTCACTGTACAAAGTCTCCACATGATTAAAAATTCTTAAAGAACTCAGAGACTTGTACATAGAGAAAACTTGGAATACTCTTCAGTCAGAGCAAAGAAAAAAATTTATACATCATCCATGAAGAGAAATTGCTGAAAATAGTTTAAGATACAATGGCATGAAAGCAACTGTCACATATAAATTCACATAAGCAGATCTTACAAGGAATATAACAGGGACTGATCACAAGTGTGGGCAATGTCTGAGAGCCAAAAAACGTAGGATTAAAATGAGACTTGATGAAAGTCAAGCTGAATTATATTCTTAATGATTTGGGGGTTTAAAGGCGTAAGTTTATTTACCATATCAATTACAAGAAACAAGGAAATATAAAAATCACTTGTTACGCAGTGGTGATGAAGAGATTAGTAATCACCTAGGTACAGCCTCAAAACTAAACAATATTCTGCATTATTTACAAATAAAGATGCTGCTATGGGATAAAGATGCAAATGTGGAGACAGCTACATGCAAACTAAAAAGGTAAATCAGGGCATGCAAAACAGAAGCATAGACCCAAGAGTTTAAAAGGTTCAGAAACGTTAGAGGAATTCATAACCTCCCTAATGAAATACTGCTGCAGTATTTATTTTGAGATTAACATAGGAAATATAATTTCTGTGTGTGGTAGAATGATCAAATATGAAACCTCTATGTGCCAGCAGTTCATGTAACTGTTCTAGTAACTATGACACAGTGGACTCTTAGCTAGTAACATTCTTTTGTGTTGTGAAACCCCAAATAGCTCTTATATTTCTATTAACTTTGTACCTGCCATTGTACTAACAGTATCTATTGCTTCAAAATACCATCTTTCCTTTTTAAATTTCTCTGAATCTGTCTTGTGCCAAAGGCACAGGAAACAGCTCTTCTAAAGCTTATGCTGTATTCAGACCACCCTTAGGAGTCAAGAAATAAGTAAATTGTCAGATGGTTAAGCTGCTGATTCCCTAGTACCAGAAAAACTCTTAGAATCAAAGTTAGATGGTGTGATTATTGTAATTATTACCCACATTTTTAAAAGGAGCTTCCATACTTTCCCATGGTAAAATGTTAGGAATATACAAACTGAATTTCATCTTTGTCACAAAAAGAACCACCAGGTGGTTATTGGAAACAGATGTGAAAAAGTCATTATATTCCACTTCAACAGCAGCAGATGAAATGGAATGATGAAAATGAAACAGATAAATATGAAAACCCAGGTGCCAATTTTGCCTTTGATATATGACAGACTACTTAATCTGAATTATGTTTTTTATTTTTCCACATACTTTGGTCTATTTTATTTACCAAAACAACTGCTGAGCTCTTAAAGATTTCTGTTATTAAGGAAAAAACATCTGGTTTTATGAGAAAAAGTTTTTAAATGAAAGGAATATTACACAAAATCTAAGACAGGTTGTTGCAGCACTAAATTTGTGGCTTAAATAAATGAACCCGGTGAAAATGTAACACATATTCTCCACTACGCTTAGAGACAAGGAAAAAAGACAACAGACATTAACACAAATGATGTTCAAAGCCACTCCATACACATTTTTAAACTAAAGACTCTGAATGCATGCAGATTATTGAAAAGATGGATGAACCATGACTTATCATACATTTTCTTAAAAATGTTTTGCTAAGTTATAAAAACATTGGAAAGGTAATTAAAAATTATATGCTGTCATTCAAACAAGAAAGTTGGAAAATATTTACTAGGGAAGCCAAAGTATATACATTTCCTTTCTTCTATGAAAAAGTAAGAGAAGCTGCTAAAGTAGGGAACTAATGTCCTGACTAACAGTGCTGAAGAAAACTTTAAAAATGTGATATTTAAATATTTTCAGGCCAAATATCACTGTTTCTGTATGAAGGAAGTTATTCTGAGAGAATCTGAAATTGCCCAATTAGTACTTCAGTTTATTAGTTTTATTACAGACTATTTTAAAGAGCATTGAAAACAAAAGGAAAAAGGTTCACATCTCCATGGCTTGCAGAAAAACAGGTTGTAAAATCCTAATCACACAGGAGTGAGGAAATACGTGGGGTTTTTTTCAGGTAATTTACATGTAAGAAAACTTTCTCAGTGTGCCACCAAATAATGGGAGAAGTTACCCAGAGATAGTACATAGTCCCAAAACCCCATGCTTTAGTTGTTTGAGTAGGTCCCAAGAAAGTGGGGTTAGAGTTAGATTGGATATGAGGGAGAAATTCTGCACTGTGAGGGTGGAGAGGCACTGGCACAGGCTGCCTAGAGAAGCTGTGATGTCCCATCCCTGGAAGGGCTCAAGGCCCGGCTGGACAGGGCTCTGAGCAATGTGGCACACTGGGAGGTGTCCTTGGCAGGGGTGTTGGAATTGATACCTTAGGATTTCAGCTTCTGTATTTTTCATATATTTGTAATCCTGCAATTCTTTAGCCTATAACTTTAAACTCCATATAAAGTGTGAGCTACAGCTTTCCCATTTTGATCAGACAAAACAATTTCTCTCTTGGTCTGGGAATCAAGGATACATCAGTGTTACAGGACCTGAGAAACGCAAACAACAAGGAGCTGGGGGAAAACAAACTTGGGTAATGTCTTAATTACCTGAAGCTGTAATTGGAAGATTAACCCCCAATATGCAAAGGGACCAAACTTAGGAAAGCATGAAAACCCGTGACCTGTGGTACATTTTTGGGTGTAGCCCCCGGGGGG
>VXBR01006348.1:312212-330050 GCA_013400215.1 Cisticola juncidis | reverse complement strand
GCCGGGTGAGCGAGCGGCCGCCGCGTCCGCGAACAGAAGGAGGCAGGGTGCCGGTCTCCCGGCTCGGGTCCGCCCTTGGGGCCGCCTCCGCGCTCCGCGTCTCCTGCCGGAAACGGGCTGCGGCCGGGGGTGACCTGCAGGCACACAGGGGCGGCCCAAGTGGAGTAAATAATGCTGCTTTTTCATACTTCCTGGTCTTGCGTGTCCTTCTCCAGAATAAAAGCAGAGGTGTATAGGATCTGTGGGGTCTCTTTGCATGCAGGCGCGTGTAGCGATTCTGGGCATGCAGCTACCGGGAGTATAGAGGGAGTTTTGGCAGAAGTGTGCCTGTTTGAATGTTGCTGGACAAGATACGAACGGAGACGAGGCAGCATTGGGGCAAGTAGTGGGACTACGAGATGTACAATAAGATGACGATTTGAATTTCTGTTGAAATCTTCCAAGAGAGGAAGTCTTTCTAGCCTATGGAGCGGGCTTTAGACAAAACTGAGAGACTCTAATTTTTGTCACTTAATGCTTTTTAATTAGGCAGAGGAATTCTTGCCTAGGTGTTTGAGGCAGTGGCTCTTTCCCAGCAGCACGCCCACGTATCCTGCCACAGCGCATCTCGGGTAATGTCTGCTTGCTTAATAGTGGTGTGGAGTTTGTAAATACAGCAAATCCTGTTGTCATCAGTTTGTAGGTGGCTGTGTTGGTATACATACCAGCAAAAACAACATGTCGTGGTTATGAGGATAATGTTAGTGATTTGGCCTGAAATGTGTTATGCATTAAACTCTTGGGCTAAAAATCATTTAGTTTTGTTTGTTTAATGATGATTTGAGATTGAAAAAGAACTTGGGTTTTGATAATGTTCCTACAAATTATTTTCTCAACAGTGTCTGTATGCATGGATATCACCTGAATCTTCTTAGCAGAGCTTAAATTGTGTGTCAACTTACCCTAGCCATGAGTGGCTCCAAACCTGATATCCTGTGGGCCCCACACCACGTTGACAGATTTGTTGTGTGCGATTCAGAGCTGAGCCTTTATCACATTGACTCTGCTGTAAGCTCTGAACTCAAGGCGGGGTCCTTGCGGTTGTCGGAGGAGACTACGGCTACGCTACTGTCGATAAATTCGGATACACCGTACATGAAATGCGTGGCTTGGTATCCCAAGTATGACCCTGAATGCCTCCTTGCTGTGGGACAGGCCAATGGCCGAGTGGTACTGACCAGCCTTGGGCAAGATCACAACTCAAAATCTAAAGATCTGATAGGCAAAGAGTTTGTTCCCAAACACGCTCGGCAATGCAATACCCTGGCGTGGAACCCCCTGGACAGCAACTGGCTTGCGGCTGGGTTGGATAAGCATCGGGCCGACTTCTCAGTGCTAATCTGGGATATCAGCAGCAAATACGCCCCAGAGACTGCAGTTGCTACAGAGAAAGTGAGGCTTTCAGCAGGAGAGGCGGAAGCAGGCCTGGTAGTAACTAAACCACTATATGAATTGGGACAGAATGATGCTTGTCTCTCTCTCTGTTGGCTTCCACGGGATCAGAAGCTGCTGTTGGCTGGAATGCATCGAAATCTGGCTATCTTTGATCTTAGGAACACAAGCCAAAAAATATTTGTCAACACCAAGGCTGTCCAAGGAGTGACTGTTGATCCCTATTTCCACGATCGTGTTGCTTCCTTCTATGAAGGTCAGGTTGCCATATGGGATTTAAGAAAGTTTGAAAAGCCTGTTTTGACCCTGACAGAGCAACCAAAACCCTTAACAAAAGTTGCGTGGTGTCCAACAAGGACTGGACTGTTAGCTACCTTAACAAGGGATAGTAACATCATTAGACTGTATGACATGCAGCATACTCCTACCCCTATTGGTGATGAAACTGAGCCGACAATAATTGAAAGAAGTGTCCAACCATGTGAAAATTACATTGCTTCCTTTGCCTGGCATCCCACAAGCCAAAATCGAATGGTAGTAGTGACTCCCAACAGGACTATGTCTGACTTCACAGTTTTTGAAAGAATTTCTCTTGCGTGGAGCCCAGTGACATCCTTAATGTGGGCTTGTGGACGACATTTGTATGAGTGTACAGAAGAAGGAAAGGCTAGTTCTTTGGAAAAAGACATAGCAACCAAAATGCGCCTCAGGGCTCTGTCAAGGTATGGTCTTGACACTGAGCAAGTTTGGAGAAATCACCTCCTAGCTGGAAATGAAGATCCTCAGCTGAAATCGCTTTGGTACACTCTGCATTATATCCTTTATTTTATAGTAGTTTTTATCCTAAGGAATCAATATACCTTTATATGAAAACCATTTACATAAAATGCATTGAAATCTTTAAATACAATGCAACGTCCTGTAGATACTTTGTATATGTTAATAGGATGTGACTTTAAAATTTTTAAAACTTTTTTTTGGAAAAATTAAGCTTCCTATACGTGAAAATACTTATGAAGCAGTATACTGAAGATATGGATCAAAAACTTACAGGAAACAAGGGTCCTTTAGTTTACGCTGGCATTAAATCAATTGTGAAGTCATCTTTGGGTAAGAATGTTCCAACTTTGCTAAGTATTGTTGTAGTATGTTTGCAGAATGATGCACTCATGAATTTGTCTTTGGCAATTGCTCAAAGAGGCTATTTAAAAACATCAAAACAAAGTATTTCTGTTTGTGTTTTAATAATGTAAGTTAGCAGTAATTCCCAGAGTTTTCAGTGTTCTTGGAAAGTCAGTAATTGTAGAAGCATAGTATCCTCAGAAGTAAATCTTTGAGCTGTTTCAAACATTCGAGTTTTGACTATGGCACTAAGAATTCTTGTTCCCTGCATAACTATTCCATTTTTCAAATGTTCCATTTTCCAGTTTTCCACATCAGGTTGTAGTTCTAGAAAGGTGACTTTGCTGGAGTCACTGGTAATGTATTAAGTGCATTATACCATAACATTTAAATAAGCTGACCTTTTCTGAAGTGGTGATCGCTCCTGGTTCATCACATTCTGCCTCTCATGCTCACTGATTTTTTTCTTAGTATAATTTATTATTTGAATATTTATTTCTCTGTTCAATACATGTCCTATTCATAACAATGCTTCTTGGAGCAAAAAATGAGTTTTCAGTGGTGGGAAAGTTTTTAACACTTTGATGCTGGCTAAGAACTGGTAGAGCAGGTGCTTGACTGTGTGTTATGTATTTTCAATTTGAACACAGAGAACTCCTGTCAAATGTAACACATGGTAGAAGAAAGAAAAAAACTGAGGAATATGTGTCAAGCTTAGGTGCATAATTTTTAGTAGATCAAAATAATTTTGTGCATGCTGCTCCTTACCATGGAGTTGTAACCAATGTTAAAATACTAAAATGTGATACTCAGCTTTTGTACCATGCTTAATGATTGAAGTCAAAGCCTTGTGTTGTGATTGGAATTGAATCTGTGATTTAAGCACTATTTATTTCTCATTTCTAGGAACAACAGAGAACCTCAGGCAGAGCAGGAGTGGATCTGATAGACAGGCAGATATTATTCAATATCTGAGTGAGGAGAGATCTTTGGCCTTGCAGCTCTGTGGGTGGATAAAGAAAGGAACAGACCTAGATGTGGAACCTTTCCTAAATTCATTGGAACAGGAAGGAGACTGGGAGCGAGCTGCTGCTGTAGCACTTTTCAACTTGGACATACGGCGAGCAATACAAATTCTGAATAAAGGGGCTTCCTCAGGAAAAGGTGTGTATTGTGTTTACTCTTTTATTTTGGCACTGGATCACGTTAGCAGATTTTTCCTGTTAACAGAATTATGGAAGATAGTATGGAAGAGATGCCTGTTGTATTGTAAAATTGTTACTTGAAACGCTTGTATTGGAGCTTGACAAATCCTGATATTTCACTCATCAGACTACCATATGCCATACTGTCTATTTAAAATAGATCATATGTTTCAAAATTTCCTACTGATAAAAGTCCCAGAAACACATATGTTCAGAACTACTGGGATTCTTTTTATTTGAATTGAATTGCTGGGGGAAAGAGCACCTGTGCTTTCCACAGGGAGGGCTCAGAGTAAAGACACGCTATTTTCAAATTCAAGAATAAAACTGAACTTTCTGACAGAATGAATATTTAGATTAAATAGTTTTGACGTTTTTTAGAAAACTTCTTAGCTTGAAACTTCTGTGTAAAATTGTCATCCTCCAGCTAGGTCTATTAAGCAAAGGCTGGACATACAGTCCTGTCTTTTCACTTCTTGTGGATATGCATTGTGATAATGACAATCTTTTATGACAGCTATTTCAAAATACCTCAAGTAGTGTGGTGTTGTTTAAAGAGGCTGTCATGCATGTAGGTGCTAACTTACCTGAACAGATGCATTTAAAGCAAAATCTGTTATACATGATAGTGTCTGCACATTAATTTAGATAGTGTTAATTCTAATGCATTTTGTGTTGCATCTTGACAAACCATGTTTCAAATGGATGCTTTCATTTACAGTTTTAACTGGATTTTTTGTATAATCTTGTTTCACTGATTGATTTTCATAAATCAGGTGATCTGAACCTTAATGTAGTAGCAATGGCTCTGTCAGGCTACACGGATGAGAAGAACTCACTTTGGAGAGAAATGTGCAGTACTCTAAGACTGCAGTTGAACAATCCCTACCTGTGTGCTATGTTTGCTTTCCTGACGAGTGAGTCTGGCTCATATGATGGTGTTTTGGTGAGTAAATTTCTATGTTAGGTGAAAATTTCTTTATGCAATAGGAACATATTGATACATGGACATATGTAGGGGGACTCCTATATACTCCCAAGAATTAATCAAATTAAAACTTACACTTTTATCCTGGTGCTGGCAAATAGCATTTCTTTCTGCAAAAGAGACATCTCATATCAGTTATGTTAGTGAATAAGTCACGCATAGCTAGTCAAAATATCAGTTATAGTTAACACAATTTTTAGAAGAATTTTATTTTTAGCATGGAGTTATTAAACCTCTAGAAATCCATTACCAAAATAATGTAAGCAATGGGAAGAAACAGAAGAGAGATTAATAATGGAATTGCAAAAAGCAGACTAAATGCAGGGATGTTCGCAGGACTTTTCATGAAGCTACATTTGCATTGAATTGTATTTTATTTTCCCTTGCTTACTCTTAAAATAATTTCACTTTGTTGAAACAGTAAATAGAGTAGTTCCAGGACTTCTGAAACTGATACAGAAATGCCATTTAAAGGGCAAACTAAATCTTTAATCATGAAATACTTTGAACCTTGGAGGAGTTCCTGATTAGAGAACAGCAGAAATACTTGATTCTGTAGGAATTATTTAGCCTAGGAGAGGACTCCTGTACTGCAGCAGAGTAACTGGCCCAAAGCTGTTGAAAGTGAAGTTGTCATAATTTGATGCTCTTAGAGTAATAAAAAAATAAAAAAGTTTAGAATCCCAGAGGGGAGAAACCTGAATATTTTTTTTGTCTTTTTGTCTTTGAGAAAGAGTATTGTTGTTCTCTGGATTTTGGGTAGTAATTTTACAGATTTTTTTGTTGATGAACTGGCAACTTGCACACGATAAGGTGCTGTTTGTTTGGTTTTAATTTTAATTTTTCCTTCAGTGAGACCTGTTGAAATTTGCATGAAAGTATTTTGCTGAGCACCTCTTGTTTTGGCAGTGTCAGTCACAATTTCGAATCTGAGAATATCGGAGGGAAAAACATGGGCATAGCTAAGTATTGAGAATTAATACAGAGAAGTATTTTTTTCTCCAGTGTCACATCTAGTAAAATGGTTAAAAAGCAGAAAGTAAATATTGATACACTGCTGGACCTCAAGTGTTAATATACTTTGGACAAATTAGTTCTGGATGTTTAGTTTTTCTTTGCTTGGGGTGTTTTGTTTTTTTGTTAACTTTTGTTTGCAATTCAAGGAAGGAATTGAGTGGTTAGGCTAGTTATTTTGTAAATACAGTAAACGTAACTTGGTTTGCGTTTCTTCTGCCTGTGACTTGGTGGGACTTCTGGCTATACATGCTGAAAGCACTAAGTACTCTACAGCACTTGCAAAGTTTATTTTTGTAGAGTTTCACAAAGGTGTAGGATGTGTTGTACCAGGCTTTCATGGTGGATTGTGCAGTCTTTCTCTGATACCTGTATCAGAGTAAGCTGGTACTTGGAGATAGCCTTCTCCAGATGTCACATTTTCTTTGTACACAATTAATTTCATTGTATTAGTTAGACAGTAATGCAAGTGTTCAGATTTTTATAATGTGTTGGAAAAAAACGTATCTGATGTTAATATTTGCATTTTTCTCTCTAAAGTATGAAAATAATGTAGCTGTACGAGACAGAGTGGCATTTGCTTGCAAGTTCCTCAATGATGCTCAGGTAAGTTTGTGGTGGCACATTTATACAAACTTTTAAACTGGGCTTTATTCAGAGGCAAAAGAAACTCTGGGGTAGAGGGGTGAACAGTGGAAATAATGAGTTATTAGTGATTTGTTTTTTATTCTCACAGTAGTATCTGATTTTTAGTTTTTACTTTCAGCTTAATTTTTGATTTAGTTTTTGGTTGGTTGGTTTGGGGGCTTTATTGGTTTTGTTGTGTTTTTTTAGGTTTTTGTAAGTATTCATTACATGGTAGTTCAAATGCAGTTGCATTAACTGTACACCTGTTTTATTGGGGAGTATGTCTGTTTATTCAGTATTTATTTCCAGGTGTTAATGTTCTCTCAAATTATGGTTTGGTTTTACAGCAGAAATATTCTATTTTAAATTCACCAAAGTATTCTAAGAATACATAACCTCTCTCCTTGCACTTTCTATCAAGAAGCCTAAAGTTTGTTTAGAAATACTTGTTTTCATGCAGTTCCATACAAGAGAGTAATTTAACATTTTCTGCATAACATCCAGCAAGAAACACATTCTGTTAGCAGCAGATGCTGTTTTTACGTATATTTATGTATTTCTTCATATATATTTTTATAGCTCAACAGGTTTATTGAAAAGCTGACAAACGAAATGAAAGAGGCTGGGAATTTGGAGGGAATACTGTTAACAGGGCTGACAAAGGATGGAGTTGACTTGATGGAAAGTTATGTTGACAGAACTGGAGATGTCCAGACAGCAAGCTACTGCATGCTACAGGTTAGTGTGTCACTCCAAAACAAATTTTATGGAGGAAAACTAAACGTAGTTTCTTTGTCAGAGTAATGCTGAATCTTGTGAACTAAAAAGTATTTTCTGTATTAAATTGGGACAGGTGGTTGTTTTTGGGGATTTTTGTGGAGTCATCTGAAACTCAGTGTTAACTGGTAAGTTGTGTCTTCACACTCCCTGGTTGAGGTAGCTTGAGGAGATAATAGGGGAAAGAGACTAAAGAAAATCGTAGTCCTTTTCACTACCTGAACTGGGAATACCCAGTTATCTGCCTATTGCTTGTGTTTCCTGACTTTTTTTTTTTTTCCCCAGGATTTTGGTAGCAAACAAAAGTGAGGTTTTTCATTTGTTTTTAGGCTTTGGTTTTGTTTTTTTTTCTAATAATGGACTTTTCTTGGCCCTCAAACATTAGCAGCTATTGCCAGCGGTGTATTTAACTGCATATGCAGTCATGACAGTGATACAGATTATGATACATGACAGCACTTTCAAATCCTTCATCTCACAGACAGGAGTTCTTAGGAGGACATGGCAGCCAAGTATTTTCAACTACAGAGAAACTGAAGAAAACATTTATGAAACTCAAATCACAATTTAACAGAAAATTAATCTTCTTTAGGATGAATGACACTGCATTATTTCTTATATCTTGCAGTACACTTTGTAAAGCCTTTTGAAAAAGTGAGTAATATGTATTGTGTGTCTTTAATGTATGTCTGACATTTTTTTCTGCCCACTTTAGGGTTCCCCATCAGATGTACTTAAGGATGAAAGGGTTCAGTACTGGATTGAGAACTACAGGAATCTTTTAGATGCCTGGAGGTTTTGGCATAAACGTGCAGAATTTGATATCCATAGGAGTAAGCTGGATCCCAGCTCAAAACCTTTAGCCCAGGTAAATATAAATCTTATAGAAATATGATCAGTCCAGAAAGAAACATGGTATGGTACTTCTATTAAAAAAAACCCTTGTAGTCATATCTTTGTTTTCATGAGGATTTAAGTGCAAAAGAAAGATTTCAACTAGCCTGCCCTGAAAAAAGGAGGTGTCACTGTTTTTTTTCAAATAACAGGTCTTTCATGATCTTTAACCTGTGAACACTTTTCTTCTGGGGAAACTGAAAACTCATTTGATTTTTTTCTCTCACATGCTGAAAAATCAAATCAGAGATGTATCACCCAGCTGAAAACAGTGTCAGGGTGAGACTGATGCTGAAACCATGGAACTAGTTCAAATTGCTTTTGTTTTAATTGGAAAAAACCTCAAAGCTGTTTTGAAGCCCTTGAGCCTGAAACTAAAGTAAACACCAGCAACTTTCATTATCTGTTCTGAACATACACTGACCCAAAAAACTAGCACCCTGCCCAAATGCTATCTTCCTAACATCTGGTGGCAGTTTCAGCCAACTTCATCTTACCATGGCACCTTTACTCTCTCATGTCTGCTAAGTATGTTCATTACGAGCTTTAGGGCCTGAGAGTTTCTGAGGAAAGCTGATTTTGAATTATTTTATCAGTCACAGCTATTTAAGCGGAGTTGTTCCAAGTGGGAGGCAGTTGAGTTTACAGTTCCTTCCTCCTACTGTTGTTAAAATAAATACCCCTAAAGAATTTAAAATATGTGCTCCTTGGTATCAAGTCACAACTTGTGATGTGAGGGATGCTGATAAATAGTATTTGGATAATCCTCATGTTGGGGATTGTAGTGTGAGTCATCTGACTATAAAGGAGAGACCAAACTTTATATAGTAAGTGGAATAAACCTGATTTCTTCTGTTACTGGAGATACAGCTTTTATTATCTTAAATAATATCTTTCAAAGTTTTAGTAATTGTACATGTTTTTATGTGCTTTTGAAGTTAGTGAGCATCATTAAGCCCAACTTCTCAGGGCTGTGTGCCTCATCTATAAGCCAAGATATTAAGAACTCTTTCACAGGTAGCCTTGGCTTTCTAGGGCACTCTCTAGAGTATCTGGTAAATAAATGTTAATTAGCTTGAATGAATTCACTCACAGGTGTAGCAAAAGTGGAACCAAACCAAAAAATTAATGGGCATTTGTTCTCTTTAGGTGTTTGTGAGTTGCAATTTCTGTGGAAAATCAATCTCTTACAGCTGTTCAGCTATTCCTCATCAGGGGCGAGGTTTTAGCCAGTATGGAGTCAGCGGTTCTCCAACCAAGTCAAAAGTCACCAGCTGTCCTGGCTGCCGTAAGCCCCTTCCCCGCTGTGCACTTTGCTTGATAAACATGGGAACACCAGTTTCCAGCTGTCCAGGTATGACACAGTGGGGTTTAGTGATTCAGTTAGAGTACTAGTTAGAGGCCAAATTAACAATTCCTGTTGAAAGATCTTCTGTTGCACTCATTTTTTCTATTTGTGCTTATACTGTAAATTCATAGTCACCATTTTGAAGGGAGAGGGACCATAATTGAGAACTTGCTTACATCCCTTCTCATTTTGTGATGAAACCTTTGTTTCAATTCTTAAGAGTCAGACAGTATGCACAGTTACTTGGTTGTGGCAGTTTTCTGTGAGATTGTCAGTCAAATTCCATGGTTAGACTGATGTAAAGATTCAAGTATTATGGGGATCCATATTGTGAGTTTTATGACGGAAAGAGGTGGAGAGTGTGTTTTCTTGAGATGAATTGTAGGCATGCTGCACAAATCTTTGAATGTAAATGAATTTTTAGCTGTAAGAGGAAGAAGGGTGTGGTGTACTTTCTGTTACTAAGTGTGAAAGAAAGCATGAGTCATGCTGTCACAGCTAAGAGGTAGTATGACTAGAATAGTTTGGTTTTAAGTGCCTTTGGCTTGGCATTATATAATGTCTAAATGAAAAGGATTTTGACCATTTTTTAAGTCAGTCCTATTGCAGAGCCATGAGCAGCTGTGCAGTTGTCATGTTTATTTACCTCTTCTCATTCTTTCACTGATCTTTGTTATGACTTCTATATTGTACTTGTTTTAATTCATAACTTAGATTTTGTTGATTTTTTTTCTAAAGCAGCAGATTTCATGTGCAGCAGAACAGGCCCATAATTCACTGGAATATAAATCAATCATTAAGGCATACATCCCCAACGAACAAGATTCTGTCTTTAACACTTGTTTAATAGGCAAGTTCAGCAGATGAATAAGATGAGAAGCGATGGCTTAGCAGTATAATTCCTTTTTGGCATTGTTCCAGCTCTTAATATTTTTACTGACTCCTACTTTAAAATCAGGATGCTTTTTCACATAATGTTCTTAATTTCAAAATTATTTTAATGGTGTTGCTGAGACTGAAATATAAATTAAATGTAATGATTTACAGCTGTATTTGTGGGGGTGGGTTTGCCTTTGGACAGGAGGATCCAAGTCAGATGAAAAAGTGGATCTTAGCAAAGACAAGAAGTTAGCCCAGTTCAACAACTGGTTTACTTGGTGTCACAACTGTAGGCATGGTGGACATGCTGGTCATATGCTCAGCTGGTTCAGGTAAGTTGATGTTAAAGTTTTGTTATTTCACATATGTGTTCTGCACTGAGTAGAACAGTAGAACATGTCTCCTTCCCTGTATCTATCATTATAAAGTTTAAATAATAAAACTGAACTATCATACTGAATTTTTCTGAGATACACCACCTCTGCACATAGTTAAATGTATAACTGCAAAATTATTTAACCTATTTTTTCTTTTTTTTGGCTGTTGCTATTTAGGGACCATACTGAGTGCCCAGTTTCTGCCTGCTCTTGTAAGTGTATGCAGCTGGATACAACAGGGAATCTCGTTCCAGCAGAGACTGTCCAGGCATAAATACTGTTAGAAAATGTGTGGCTCTCTAATGGATGTCCATCACAGTCCAAGCAAATATTTTAGACAAGGTAATTTGTGACTTACTGTGAAAAAATAAATTGCTATCAAAGTGGTAAAATGATGTGTGTATGACTGTGCTTGGTAGAAACAGGCATTCCTGAAGTGAGCCTCTAGGTACAGTGCATGGCCCTTATTCAGAGGGCTGAAGAAAAGCACTCCTGGAACTGTGGACTCTTTGGATTTGCTAAAATCCAAAGAAGACCCGTATTTAAAATGTTGTCAGGACAATGCTGATTGTCCCAAAGCTGAGTTTATATGCTGGGAAAGCAGACCTCCAAAATAAACACTTGAAAAGAAGATGGCAAAGTGATGCTGTGGATTCCTCTGTTCATTGTTTGATCACTCTCTTGTATGCAAATGATATTTGTTTCCTTGTAAGTTTATTCAAAGTGCCACTGCTAACTGCCTTCTAAAGATTTTTATTTAAAAGAAAAATCCTTTTTTTTCTGTTCCCAGGTTTTGTTGATAGTAAAGCAATGTCTTTGCAATTCAAGTCCTTGCTTCACTAGGCTACATATCTAGCTGATTCAAATTGTAATGCTAAAGAGTTTGGGGGTTTTCTCTCCTAGTGATGACTGTATCCTAGAGAAGAGTTCCCCAAGACGTTCTAGTGCAGAGTGCAGGTAAACTATAGGAGGTTGTAGCTGATAAATTTTTAACTTAGTGCTGTGAAGATCTGGAATCTCAAGGACTGGAGACTTGTAAATACGTAAGTTTTAAACTACGTACAGAGTTTTGACTACAAAAATATCTGAAGACTTTGAGATAATCAGCATTTCCCTGTACTTCTGAAATATACTGGGAAGTGTGGAATCAGCTTGTATAAATCTTGCTTCTGGTCACTAGTGGACACCCATCTGCTCCCAGCTTTAAGTAACTGATCAGCGTACTTCTAGATGTGTTATCAGCTGGAATTAAGATTATTTATTAACTTGAGAGAGCATCAACGATATTTTGCTAATAGTGCGCTAGGAGCTAATTGGTATTGTTGTCCTTGACTTTGTAGGCAACAAAATTCACACAAATTAGGGAAAAAACCAAACCTGTTTTAAGGTATGTGATAATAACATCAGTTTACTTGGTGTGTGTTTATTTACAGTATATGAGTTACTCAACACTTGTGTGCTATGAAATACTAAATGGAATGCTAGCAATAAACTGGTACTGTTTCCAGGACTGTGAAAATTGGTATTTTAAAGAGAATATATTGTAATATACCACTAGTTCTTTGTGCTCTAGTGTAGTGTCAAGAAGATAAAATGTGGAAATGTTTTTTGTGGATGTACAAGATTACATTCAGGACTTTGTGTTATATTTTCTGAGTTATCATTAATGTTGTAATACATCTGCTGCATTTATTTTGATCTAAAATTGGCAAAGATCTTTTAAGTTAAAAATCTAAGAGGTACTTGATATTTCTGGGCATGGGAGAGCAGTTCTTTTTTTTTTTCTTTTTAGAATATTTATTTCTCTTTCTAGTATTTTTGCACACTTCACATTGCTGTTGAAGAGCTCTTCAAAATGTTCTGCATTTGTAAGTGTAAACTGGGGCTTACTGTATGATACCCTGTTTATATAAATAGAGGCAATAAAGGTTTTGGTTTATGTAAATGAGGATTGATAAGTGTCAAGTGTTTGTTTTTTAATCTTGTGTAGTAACATTTAGTAAATTTTCCTGATAATTTCCATGTTGAGTTGAATGCACTATACAGTGTCTCGTTTTCTCATGTAAAGAAAATTCATCTATAACATTTTCACCTGGACTATAACTTTGTGTGTCAAGTTCTATCAGTAAGTGAAATTACACGCTCACTTCAATACTTACATCTTTGCAATGTTTTGGATTATGAATGTGCATATTCTGGCCCTGTGAGTTTTGCCTGTTGCGATTAGTAATCAGGCTTTCGGGTCAGTAATCACACTCTTTGCAAAATTTACAAAGTAAGAGTTGTGTTTTTTAAGTACCAGATTTCTTTTTCCTTGTTTTGTTTTTAAATTAATAAAACTCATTTTTGGGGTGATTTCTTGTTTTCTAACAAAGAGTATAGCTACACCCATTTTATTAGCTGCAGTTATTTTTTTGTTTACTATTGCCTGGTAAATCTCAGCTCAACTCTGCTGAAGGTGTCCTTGCATGCTACAGTGTTTTGATCCTGTGCCTCATGCTGATTACATTTCATTGTTGTCCTTCATTAGATGCTTCAGCCTTGCAGCCCTTCTTTGATTAAGCACAAGCACTTTATCATCACACACACAGGCTCCTTGCTCATGAGCACTACACCAGTTGTTCACAAGTCTATGCCCAAGCCAGGACAGCAGAGCAGGCAGGCAGGGTCAGCCAAGAGCCCAGCAAAAAAAAAAATACAAAGTCTTAAAGTCAGGTGTTTCAAATACCATGAACTTCTAGAAGCCTGTTCCAATGACAGCATTCACTTCATATACCCCTTCTCTCCCAGGTTCCCACCATTCACCAGCCTCCTGTCCTCCCAAAGAAGCCACCAACTCCTCTTCATGCCTTCCATTACTGGCTTTGGTGACATCCCTCTCTGGTGTTTATGATTCAGTTGCCCTGCTGCCTCCCCTTTGGTCAGAGTCTCACAAAGCCCCTACTTCCCATTTTATTATCTATGAGCTCTGGCAGTTTCTCACCTTTCATTGTGTGTGTGGTGCCTGGGTCCTGCTAACCAGCAGGCCCTATGGTTGTGTCTTTCCCTTGGTATCTGTCATGTCTGGCAGTTTTCTGCATGGTAGTGCAGGAAATGATGCTGATAAATGATTTATGACCTGAGCACTTCTCTAATACCAAGAAGGTTTTACAGTTCCTTGCATTGCTGTCTGGTTTGTACTGCCACGTAGCCAGAGTAGGCTATTTATTCACACAGCCTGATAGTCTGTAGAGAAGCAGACGAATGAAAAGCACATAAGGAAATTTTTTACTTGTGTACAGCTTGCCCAGCCATCTTTACCTGATGCAGGACTGCATGAACAAGAAGAGTCTTAACTGACAAAGAGAAACCAGCATTTCCCACTTCAAACAAATGTGTTCAAACTTTCCCTCACTAAAGCCATCTAGTGGCAGGCTACTCCACTGGGTGTGAGTGGTCTGGGTAACTGTACATAACATTTTACAGAATATATGTACACACACAAAATACCAATTTTCTAAAGCAGAATAGAACAAAATAGTTTTAAATGCTAGGAAAACATGCATGCAGTTGCTAAGAATGACATTTGATTCTACTGAGCACTTAAATTAAGTGGTGATAGGGCATGGGCCATTGTGCTACATGGACCTTGTGTTCTGTTTGCTTAGACGACCTCCTTCCCACTGAGAGTAACTGTGTCACTGTCACTGTTTTCTTAGGGGGTAGGGAGAAAAACATACATCCTCTGTTAACCTGATCATCCCTCCAGTTTGTAGTGAGTTCAAAGTCTAAGTTTTTGAAACATATTCCTCCACTGAAAAAAAGAGGTATCTATAAATAAGCACAAAGCTAGCAGTCTTATTAAGGCATGAAATCTAACTGCTAAACCTAAAACCCGTTTGTGCAAAAGTGTAATGAACATGGCTACAGTTTACTTAAAATACTTTAAAATACTTATTAATTCCCAGAGACTATTTCCAAAGTTCAATTTTACTTTAGATGTGTTACCTCAAATGATGCAAAAATTTTGCTAAGTGTTGTAAGTAGCCTGGATAGTAACAAAATTGGGGACTGTTGGAAGTTCCTAGGGTTAGTCACCATGACAGGCTGGCTGAATCCTGGTACTGCTGCCTGGACTCCAACCAAGAATGAAGGCTGTGATGGGACTTCAACTGTACTTGAAGTCCCCAAGCCTAATTAGACATATTCCAAGAGTTTAATATAAGTACAAAGACAAGAACCTTGTATTCTACTTTGTTAAATTTAACTGTATCAGGTAAAATAGAACAGGAGTCACCACATATCGCTGAAAAGAGGACTCTAACATTTAATGCTGACACGAATGGTTAAATGCAGGGAATCTTTTTTATTGGAGAAGATACCATTTTCAAGATGTAAAATACCCACCCATTCAATAAATTTATATCAAAGCAAATTAAATCAAAAAACTTTATATTGAAACCCCACCAGATTTTTCCCATACAAGTTTCCTGTAATGTATCCTAGAACCTCTACCAACTAGAAAACCAACTACAAAATTTCAGTTTCTGACAAGTCTGATCTTGCAAGAGGACACTCCTCACAAATGCAAAAGGTTAAATATATACAGTGAGTGAGACATTCACATTCATTCTCCTTGCTGAATAAATACATTTTCAGAGAAATTACTCCTCATAGGCAATACTTAGCACATGCAACAGTGTCTTTTCGGTATATTTGTTGAAAATAACCGCAACTGTTACCATGCTGTAAGGCAAGAAACCACAGTACTGTTGTCTCCTCTGAAGCTCTAAATACATGCTAATAACAATCAAGTGTTCATCCCAGTACCAAATGGGAAGTATTCGGGGAATTCATGAATAATTTTTAGTGCTTCATTGTAGAGTTCCAGATCTGAAAAAGAGCAAAGGAAATGGTTATAATGCATAAGCTCAATTCCCCACAAGCAACCGATAACATTCAAGTACTGCTTATTTTAAAGCAGTGCTGCTGAGTGACCCCAGTCTCCCTCAAGCTCCCATTTCCCATGGTAGGGACATTCGTTTCTAGTTTTTGGAGGGTTACTTTTAGGCCTGCTAGCTGCACAACCACAAAATGTCCAAGGCAATGTGGTGAGGAGTGGGAGAACAACTAGGCCACAGCAATGATCTAGACTGGCTCCAGCATTGAGTCACTCCCTGCAATTCAACTGTAAACCACTATATGTGGTACAGAACTTTTCTCATGATACTCTTCTACACCTTGCTCCTTATCTGGCAGCTTGAAGAAAGACCTCATCTGTAAAAAAAGGTAACTAGGATTCTTTTCTCATTTACTGAAGACAAGTTCAGAACTCAAAATGAATTTGTCATAAAGTATATTCTTACTTACCAAATGAACTTTTATCTTCTCTGAACTGGACATATGATGCACACATGATGGTGGCCTGATTTGTTACTCTTCCCACCACTTCAATAACTCCTGAAATCTCCTCATCCAGCTAGAAAACACACCAAATAGGAAATTAGTTACACTAAAGTAGCTGCTGTCTTTACTGCACAGCTAGGAACTCTCCACAACTGACAGTTTGTTCATGGCAGATTCTGTTCCATGTCAAACAATACAGTACCACTGAACATCCCTGTCATCCTCCCCCCACAAACACCTTGATCTACTCAGAAATTTACAGGTTTTGTAATAGCCAATTCAATACCAACAAAAAGAAAAAAGTGAAGAGACATCCAAGGAAAGATACTGGTTCATGAGTATATAAAACTGTGTCATTTAATCACCAAACAGACACTAATCTAGGACACAGAGAGAGAACAATTCTGATTTTAATGCACTGCGTTCAAATCTGTGTCAATTACAGAACTCTGTAAGAGTTAAGGAAGTATCACACATTCCAGAGAGCAGTTCCAGGGTTACACAGTCAGGAGGTATATCTGGAATTAATGTCTTAAGTAATCTGTCAGTAAGTGTTCAGAATACAAAATTGTCACTAATAAGCCTTGGTTGAAAAAAGGAAAAAAAGGCTAAAAATTATATCATATGCCAAAATAATACAGCTTGAACTTTTTTGTTGTTGTTGTTTTTTAAGATACAAATTTTAACAGTTCAGTACTATTTTGGTAATGCTCTTCTAATATCTAAGACTTATTTTTATTTTCTGTTAAATCTTCTGGAGTGATTCCCTCCCCATAATTTTGGGGTCCTCTGCTGAGGAAATACACAAACAGTGAAATACATTGAAAGGGAAAATAGATAGAAAGCATTTTGATTAGCAAATCTATTAGTTTCCCCACTGACATTGGGTGAATTGGAGAGATGAATCAGAAGAGAATGCCCAAATGTTATTCCTTCAGAGGTAGGTGACAACAAAGGAAGCAGTATTTTTGTTTAGTAGTTCTAATCATATGTTATACACATTGCATTCATTGCTTGGTTTGTTTTTTTTTTAAGAATGAACACTTCTAGCTAACTATGAAGTTTACTGAATGCCAAGTATTCTAAGAGGACAGAGCAATGTTAACTTAAAAAACTCTTGAAATCAGCATGTTCATTTTGATTATAGAAACGATGAGCAAATGGGAGAAAAAACTGAAATGAAAATAAACCTAAGGTAGTGGAATATATTACACTGTCAACAACGAATAGAGTAAGATAAAACAGCCAGACAGGGATGTGTCTGACAAGTAATGAGTTCCGTCTCTTAACACCAGCTGAAAACTGATGAAGACCAAAGCAGGTCATGGGTAAGAAGACTACAGGTTAGCTGAAAGATGCAAGAAAGAGAGGCAATGAAATATAGGTGGAAAAACTCAAAACATATCGGGCATGTGCAGGTTTCAGAAGAGACAAAACCTCCGGAATCCACAAGAGGCGACATCAATTATTTCCAAAGCACTCCTTAACTTACAGGCTCGCTCAGCTCCACAGTCGTATGCTTTCCGAGTCCATCCGTAAGCACGACAAGCTTCCCGCTGGGATGAATCTACAAAAGAACATTTAGGTCTAGAAAAGACACTAGGCCTGTGCGCTCCAAAGGCACTTGGAAGCGCCACAGCTTCGGCCGCCTCAGCCAGTTCTCTCCCGCAAGGCCCCGTCCGCCTCCCGCCCCGCTCCCAGGCCGCCTGGAGCGGCCGAGCTGCCCACACGGAGCGCCGGGGCAGCGCCACCCGCGCTGCCGGAGCCCGCCGAGCGCCCCGCGGACCTTCT
>VXBR01006348.1:281363-312198 GCA_013400215.1 Cisticola juncidis | reverse complement strand
TGCCGCGGCGGGGAGGGCGGCGGGGCCGAGCCCCGGGGAGGCCGGGGGAACCGGCCGTCAGCTTGTCCTGTCATTTAATCCTTTTCAGTTGCCCCATGTTTCCCCTCCCCGGCGTTTTCCCTCTCCCTTCAGACACTGGTTCCGCTCAGGTGTAATTTGGCAGCGTGCCCTGGCAGCAAAAGGCGTCCCGGGGTGCGTCAAGCACGGTGCAAACAGAGGCGATTATCCCGCTGCAGTCAGCGCTGGTGTGGCCTCACCTGGAGTACTGTGTAGTTTTGGGATCTGCAGCTACATCCAGACGAGGGAGTCAAAGCTGGTGAAGGCAATGTCCTGTGAGAAGCAGCTAAGGAAGTCTTATTTGCCTGGTTTGGAGAAGAGGAGGCTGAGGGTTGTCCTCATCCACTCGAGGCTTCCTGAGGGCGGGAAGTGGAGATGAGATGCAGATCTTCCTGGTATTCAGTGGATATCCCAGGGTACATGGGAATGATTCAGAGCTGCACCAGAAGAGGTTTAGATTGAACATTAGGAAGCATTTCTTTTCTGAGAGGGTAGTCAAACACTGGGACAGGCTTTCTAGAGAGGTGGTCGAAGCCCCTAGCCTGTCAGTGTCTAAAGAGGCATTTGGACAATGCCCTTAATAATATGCTTCAGCTTCTGATCCTCCCTGAAGGGGTCAGTGGACAGTAGGACCAGATGATCTTTGTAGATTCTTTCCACTGTAGATTCTTTCTGAGCTATTCTTTTCTGTTCTATTAATTATATTTTATTTCATTGTTGAAATTGAGCCGGTGCTCAGTCTCCAGGTTTAGAACAACTGATGGATGTAAGACAGATACAGCAGCTGGACATGGCAGTGGCCATGCATCTTGCCTTTTCCCGTGTGTTTTCCCAATTGATCCCTGGCATGGAGAGGTTCCCCCCAATCGCCCTTGTGGCAAAGGCGACTCACATGTCCCAGTCTGCATTTGAGGAGGTGTTGCCAGCAGGCTGAGGCAGCTGCTGCTTCCCCTCTGCTGTGCACTGGTGGGGCACTGGGAGTGCTGGGTGCGAGGGCCTGGACATACTGGCAAGAGGCCAAAGAAGGGTCACAACAATGATTATTGGACTGGACCATCTTATATATGAGGAAAGACTGAGAGAGCTGTTTAGCCTAGAGAAGAGAAGGCTTAGAGCACCCTTATTAATGAACATAAATACCTGAAGGAAGGGTGCAGAGAGGACAATAAGTCTCTGTTCAGTCGTGCTCAATGAAAGGAACAGACTGAAACACAGGAGGTTTCTCAGGGAACATCCAGGGAATACTTTTGTCACTGTGAGAGTGACCAAGCACTGGTACAGGTTGCCCAGAGAGGTTGTGGGGTCTCCATCCTTGGAGATAGTCAAAAGCCACCTGGATATGGTCCTGAACAACAAGCTCTAAGAAGGCTCTCCTTAAGCAGGGGGCTGGACAAGGTTGCCTCTGAAGGTCCTTTCCAACTGCAGCCATTCTGTGGCAGCGATTTCCTTTTCTTTGCCAAGACTGCTGTTTCAGGAAATACTTGGGAAAACCTAACTCTGCTCTGATTTAAAAGGGCAATCACAAAACCACCCATGCGCCAACAGTCTCTTCTAACCAGCCACGAGCCAGCTCAGCTTGCTAACCAGCACCAAGTGGTTTTTGTTAGTTGCTGGGATAGTGTTGTTGTAGGGCAGTAGCTTGTGTCAGCTTGCCAAGGAAACAGAAAGCTACTGCCAGAAGCTGTGCAGAACCACCACATGACCAGGGAGCGCTCTGGAGTTAAATCTTATATGAGATTTAGCTGCTTGTCATCCCTTCAGCGTCACCGTGACATTCGCCTGTTCAGTATTTTATTTGCAAGAGAATATCTTCATCTCCATAGCAGATCTTCAGAGATTTGAAAGGAGAGATCTCATCGCTGTAGCTGTTGGAACAAGGTGCAGCAGGCTGCTGCACAGTGCCCCTTCCATGGCTGAAGGGTTTGAAGGGTCAGTGGCTAGAAAAAATGTTGTACAAGTTCTTACAAATGCGTGTCTGTATCACACTTAGCAGCTGTTGAGGATTTGCATTCAAAAGAAAATTGTTTGAAGGGAAAACAGTAGGCTTCAGCCTGTCGTGCATTGTGTTTCATTAACACCTAGCTTTCTCTTTTTGCATTTCCTGTCTTCAGGGGTTTGAATGTTTACATCAGTTTAAGTGCTGTTATTTCACTCGTGGCTTTGTTTTTGTCACCTGTGCTTTTATTGTCTGACTTGGTTGTGGCTGATTTTTTATGATTCAGCCTCTTCAAGTGTTTTTATACTATAGTAATTTGAATTGTGTAGTTCTTGTACTTCTGCTTTCCTTAAATTTTAGAAAAACATTAAAAATAAATACATTTTATGTAATACAGGAAAAATACCTTTGTTAATGTTAAATTTCACATATATCCTTTTTTTAAAATTTGGGTTTCTTAGGATACTTTCCATTCTTCTGTTTTCAAGAAATACAAACTAAAGAACCATGACTGATGTTAATACCAGAGAAAAGACATTATATGCCTTTTTTTCCTTCTTCACACAGTAACTTAGACTAGGCCAAAAGCTTTTAAACTGTTCTTTTGGTGTCACAGAGAAATATTTTCAGCACGCTTCTTCTTGACCCTTAGATTCGTTGTTTTCACAATAAGAAGGATTGTACAGGGCTGTAAACATCTTGCTCTTTTTCTGATTGCAGCTTTATTGGTGAATCACAGCAGATGGTAATATGGAAGTGAGAACTGCTCTGATGTTGTTTTCTTTTTCCATAGATTGTATATCTTAAGCTGCTAGATGTGAAATTATTCCGGTTCTTTCTTTTAAGGTCAGTTTTGTGTCTTTTTCTGTCCTCATTTCATCATTTATGTAATTACTGGCAGTGCCACTACAATTCTGCTTTGGTGTGATACTGTGCATTGTCTCTTCATCTTAGTAGGCATCTTTGGTGTTTTTAATATTAAATTACGATTCTCCTCAAGTATTGTGAACCTTCAGAAAAGGTTGAAAAGTAATGGTAAATATACTAAGATCTTTGTTGTATAGAAATTTTTATTTGATTTAACATATTGGTTTGGCTCAAAGGTCGCCCGTAGTTCTTGTCAAAGGAGACTGACAAAATGCAGGAGGAATAAATTAACCCCTTTGTGCAGCTCTGTAACTCATCTTTGTCCAGTGCCACGTATGTTCTCAGAGCCTCACAGAAAGACAAAATATATTTTGCAGCCTCACAGCATTGCTGTAGCTCAGAGCTTATTATTTGCTAATGACTGAAGCCATGCCAAAAGCATTATTCTTAACTATCAGCGATTGTGTTCACTTTTTTTTTTTGTGAGAGAGAAACATGAGGAGGAAGGGAATTGCATATTCCTACCAAGGGAGATTTTTATCTTTAGGCAGTGAATTCAATTTCAGGTCTCCTATAGAAATAAAATTAATCCCATCTGGAAGGGAAAAGTGCTGTGCTATATAGGAGAAATGACTGCAGGAATGTAGTACTATCTCTGAATGGTGGGTGTATTTTCTGTAATTTTGTGCTGACAGCTTTAAAAAAACTCCACAACTAAGCGCTTTTTTCCTGAAGTCGATGTGACCATGCATCCAGGTCCCCAAACTTCAAATTTAATTTTTACTTTGAAATGAAACTTGTATGAAACTGGTTGTTCTGAGCTTACATTACCTGAAACCTCATCTTATCTACAAGTAGTAAAACTGCAGCCTGATTCTGCAAGTGCTTAAACTGTGTCCTTATCTTCAAGAGCACGAGTGTTTCCATTCAGCTCTATGTTTCTTTGTTGGATAGGGGCTTTGTTCTGTTTTTAACATGTGATTCAAGAAATTTAGTAGTTGCATTTCCCGTTGCTGGGGAGATTTATGTTTACTTTTGAAGTAGCACAGTTGATAGGATTCTTAAAAGAGCATCACAAATGCATTGCCTGTCTACAGTCTCTCTTTTACCCATGCTATACTGTATATAGCTCTATTTTTTGTTTCCTTGCCCTGCCTCTGTTTTTTTTAGTGATCCTTTGTTTTTTGGTTTATACTTACTAGTGTGTTCAACAAAGCTTCTGAAATACTGAAAGTAGTAGTTGTTGAACTCTTCCTTCTGCATGCCTTATAAAGACCAGAGATCTACTAGCACAATTTTGTTTCTAAGAGGTTCCCAGAGAAGGAAACTCTAAACATGTTAGTCTATTTAGTTTGAGTTTTTTATACTGCTTCCCTACATTCAGAGTCACAAAATACAGCAGGTACTATTTTCTTAGGGCTGGGCTGGTGATTTTAATACCATAAGGACTTGAGGCCTGAGCTTAGGACGTACTTTTGTTAATTTTGTTTGGTTTTCTGCTTCAAGCAAACCTATGTGTGGGTTCTGATTTTGATTTGGTTTGGTTTTGGTTTTTTGTTTTGTTGGCATACTGCTGGCAGTGGAATTAAGCTACTTCAAAAATGGAAAATTCCAAAATAAAGATCAACACTTATGTATGTGAATAAGATGAATTCTGTTGGTTTTAGAAAAATATGGGATACTGTCAACAAAAGTAAAAAATCTACTATGTGAAAGTGCTTGTACCATTAATTTAGCTAGATGAAATTGTCCTAATTGCTAATTTACTCTGAATTTAAATGCCTATTGTCTTTTAAGCAGTGAAGTTTAGGTATGTTTAGTATGCAGGATTTAAAAGACTAAAAGTGCTTGGTTCCCTATACAAGTCTTTTGTGCCATGTATGTACTGATTAAGATGCTTTTCTTTGTGCAAGAAAGAAGGGAAGGGGGACATTATGTGATAGAGCTGAAAACTGTACAATAATGCAGATCAAAAGAGAAAATGTGTCATTGGAGCAACTTCAGCTCTGGCACCTCAGGTAACTGACTGGAATCTGAGCCTTTACCAAAGCTATCTTTAAGATTTTGCACATCAAGTTGATTTTGCTTCTTGTTGCACACTTAGGATGAAGGTAAAATTGCATTTTAAACTGTTCCACAACTGCCTCTCCTTCATACATCATTGGAGCAGAAACCTGACTCTTGAGCATTACAGCACAGGTTTTTACCACTTGAGCTATGGGACTGACAACCCTAATTGGTAGCAGGAGAAGACTTATTCCCTGAGGGCTGAAAAAGGAATATGCTGCTGGCGCCATGTGTTGAGCCTGGGTGTGGGGGGAGGTAAGGAATAAATGAGATAATTAGGAGTTTCTACTGTGTAATCTCCATGGAACTGGAAATATCAGTATTTCTCTTGCTAAGGTAGAAAAACAAGCAAAAAGGAATAAAGTGCTGTTAACTAACATTTTTTTAAAATAACTGTATTCCTGGGCTTGGATGACAGAATGGTTTGTTCTGTTCTTGTGCACGTTAATGTAGTTTATTTGGTGGCTAGAAGTTGCACTGTGTCAGCATAAGCAAGCAGTAGCTGGCCAAGCCGTGGGGTATTCAGTCCTCAAGTCTCAGGTATCAGGCCACAGTTTGAATAGCTGCTGCTTTTGCCATGATCTATTTATACACTGTTCCAAGCCAGTGCTTGCACTTCGTACAGGACTTTCTGGAGTGTGTGATCACTTGTAACAGCAGAACTTTAGACATTTATATGAATAGTCAATACTGAGTTGCCACAGGTCCCTGGCCACAGCAAAAAAAGAGCCTTATTTTTTGTATAATGAATATTTAGGTGGGAAATGAAGAATTCCAGCTAATAGTTAATCCAGGATTTTACTCTTTGGGTGTTGGTTTTTGGGTTTTTTTGGGTTTTTAAAATTTTTTTTTATTTTGTTTTGTTTTGTTGTGGGTTGTGGTTTTGTTTTGTTTGTTTGTTTGTTTGTTTTTTGTTATCTGCACATTTCACAGTAGCACTCTTGATTCTTTCCCACATTCTAAATGTTCTTCTTTGTTAAATTTAATGTGAATTAATGTTACTGAGACTTGACCCTGTATACCTCTTTAAATCTTTACTCTGGAATCCTTTCCTCTGTTGGAGGTGTATATTAGATGTTGCTGTTGGTTTGTCTGTCCCTTCTCCTTAACATGTTGATATCTGCAAAATAATTCAGGATTGTGCTCCTCAAAGTCTGATTTAAGGTTGAAATTACATTATTCCACTTTTCCCAATTTTATATAGGTATTTTAGTAGAGAAGATCTTTGCATGCCTTTATTTAAGCCTTCCCATTTTGTGTCCAGCACAGAATGTATTTCAGCCAGACCACAGGCTGCTCCATAGGTTGGAGTCCAGGGGTCCAAATTCAGCCTTAGAGGGACCCTCATGGATCCCTTTATGGGTTTTTAGTATGACTTTGTCCTATTTAAGCTACTCAGAATTGCTTCTATGTAATCTTCCAGTCCTGAGAGAGAAAGGATCCTGAGCATTTTCTTTGCCAGTTCATGTTTTTATCGCAATTGTTTCCTTGTTTTGTTCTAGTAATGGAGTTCTTGGCTACCTTGGAAGATTCTTCTAATTAATTACTGTTGCAAAAAATTTGCTACAGATGATTTTGCTGCTTTTTCTTTTAAGGAAATCATTGGTAACTGTTAATCAAATATACTCAACTGTTAGGATGTCTTTTAAGATTGCAAACTGGGAAACGGAGAATAGTTACCACTGTCTTTGAAGAGAAAACTTGTCTAATAACAGTACAAAGTAGCAGAAAAATATGAAAAAAATCTGGATAAATGCTGAAAGAAATTTCCATCTTTAATTTTCATTGAGAAAAATTGAAGTTTTGTTTGTTTGTTTGTGTTCTTGTTGTTGTTGTTTTGGATGTTTATGATTCCACTCCATTCATAACTTCATTTAAAAACCTTTTGTACTTCACTCTCCTCTTGCCTGTTGAAGTAAATTGCTACATCAATAAGGAAATGTCTGACACACAAATGCCCGATATTTCAAATAATAATTTGAATAAAGATAATAAAGATTAGGTATGTGGCCTTACTACATGATCTGTTATGTCAACTTAATGTAAGTTCTATTATCATATGTTTATTTAATGTGTTTTGTCTGCATTTTAGATAACAGGTTAGAAGACAGAAAGAACCCAAAGAGACTATGTTCAGCTTCTTCCGAAAAAGTCAAGATTCAAAGAAGGTTACAGCTCCAGAGAGAGAAGCAGATGGATTTGTTCTTGTGGGTAAGTGGTTCTTCTGTATAAAGTGATTCTTTCATCTTTGAAATTTTGATCTTGAAGTTTCTTTGAGATGCTTAGACTAAATGAAATCTTAAGAGAAGCCATGATAAAACTTTAGAGAAGCCATGATAAAACTTGTTCCGTATTCTTACTTTTCCTCACAAAGTTAATTTTCCTAGTCTGATCATTTGGACTAAATAGCTGAAATTTTATTTACAGTGGTCTGAACTCATATTCAGGAGCACTGAAAATGTACTTTCTGATTTTCCTTTCATGCTGTGAGTGGGGAGAAGTTACACCCTTACAAAACAGGAAAGGTTAAAGTTCAGGCTTCTAGCTTTATGGTTGGAGCTGTGGAAAGGGAATATCTTACTGCAGTTGTTAAAGAACTGGCTTTTATTCAGGCTCTTTCCTTTTAATTTTACCCCCAGACTTTTTATATTAGAACCCAAGAAGTGTTTCTGGTCGTGGTGAATGTAGATGCTCTGTCTCAGAACCTGACTCTCAGTTTGGTAAAAATTAAGCAGTTTAGGATTTTCAAAGTCTTCTTGTTATTCAAAAACTAATCTGAAGTATACACACCTGAGAACTGGCTAAATTTGGAGCTTTAATCAAACTCTTTCACAGTTTTGCAGGTTGGCTTAAGTGTACAGAAGAGAAAAACTTACTGCTGCTATACTGAAACTGATCCTTTTCTTTTTTCTCTTTTGACAATTTGTTTTCCTCCTTGTGACTCTGTTATCATCAATATTCAGCTTCTGCTGCACTGATTTACAGACTCGTTCTTATCAGGAATCTTACAGTGTTTCTCTGTTCAACTGTTACTTCTTCTTGAGCATGTTTAAGTCACAAAAACCTCTAAAATATCAAAGTCCAATAGTACAAGAGACAATTGGAACCCTTTCTGAGAACTTAGGTTTTTGGCAAAAGTTCTCCATTAAAACAAATCTGTTTCACATCTATGTCTGTTGTCATGCTGAATGGCTGCCTTCCACTAGATTTTGTTCACCTGCAGCGGTTTTGATGGCTACATGAAGTCACTCCAGCACTTGTGTTGTGGAAGGTTCAAAGGAGACATCATCATCCCCAAAAAGTCTGGAGACCATTTAGCATTTCAGGTTCTGTAACAGGCATAATTCTGTACCCAAATGTTGTTATGTCCCACAGTTGCTGGTACTGATTTTGCATTCAATTAGCTTCATTCCTTTTCCCTCAAATGCTGTTAGTGACTATTTAAACTTTGTTCACATAAATTCATAAAATTAAATATAAACTTAAGAATGATTGATTTTACTGAGTCTTCTCTTTTTTTAAATTTATTATTATTTTTTTTCTCAGACAAAAGTTAATTTAGCTGTCTGCAATGAAATGGACACTGGCACTGGGCAGAAGAGCTGCCATCAGCCTTATCAGTGAAGCATATCACTGTCTTGCAAGACAAATGTAGTTGCAAAATTATGGATCAGGACTTAAGTAGATATTTATCTGGAAGGGGCGTTTTTGTCTAGGAGTAGCGTCAGTGGAAAAAATAAAACCAAACCACAACACTTAGCCATTGTGTTTGTTCCTATCTTGTTACTCAGATGGAATGTTCTGAAGCTTTTCTTAACTGGTGTAAAATATTCTGGAAATCCAGTAGTAAAGATCTTTAACACATCTCAGTAGCAGATTTCTAGGACCATTAGTGTGAATACTACTGTAGGCAGTGAACCCTCTCAGAGGGAGTGAGAATTTAATTTCTTAAATTTTAAGTTGGTTCTTAAACTGTGTCTGTCATTCAGAGCGTGAACAAAAATCCTGATTCACCAATATCCTGTGGACATGGGAGGAACCTTTTTGTATCGGTTGATATTGGAAAAAGAGAGATATTTGACAAGAAATTTCAGTGCTTTACGAAGAAAGCTCCATCACAGCTATTGCCCTGTCAAATCTTGAGGATGATTTTTTCTTTTCTTTTCAAAACTTCTCCCAAGTTCTATCATAAATTACTATATTTGGAATATACCTTTCCTTGTAAAGTATCAATGCATTTGGGAATTCAATGTCTGACTAGAAAGGTGACTCATAAAAACAGCAGAATCAAGAAAATCAACTTTGCAGCCTAGCAGTTGAAAGAAAATCACTATTTTAGTGTTTGGGGTAAATATTGCATGTGTGGGAGTCAGGCAAAAATAATTTATAATTCTCTATCTACAAAATAAATACAAAATATAATTTCTTACCAGAGACTAAAACATTTTTATGTCTAACTACCAGTTCACT
Organism: Cisticola juncidis; assembly: GCA_013400215.1. NCBI lineage: Eukaryota > Metazoa > Chordata > Aves > Passeriformes > Cisticolidae > Cisticola > Cisticola juncidis. Next base: position 302,801 of record VXBR01006348.1, on the reverse strand, counting down.
TATTTTCTGGATAATCGTCATCTCATCTCTTCATGAAGCTGTAAAAATGGTGCTTGTTCTGTAACAAGCAGAACTATTACTCTGAAAAGGGAAAAGAGGCTTATGAAATAGGCATAACACATACAGTTGGTTTTGATGAGTGACTCAAATGCAGAAATATGGAAAAATGTTTCAGAGGCTTTCCTGATCATCAGAAATTGTTTTTAACGTTAACATTCCGAAAGCCAGATTTAAGAAAACAAGTAATTTTCAGTTAGCTTGAGAATCTTGGAGAGTAGTAGTTCTTTAGGAGTTTCTCATATTTTGTGTCTTTCATAATATAAAATAAATTCCAAACCATCATTCATTCCTACTGTTGCTAGCCATAGAGAAAAGTACATGTTTAATGCTAGCATTTTGGTTCGGTACACAGCTAAAAATCTCCCATCAGTCTCAAAGATCCAAGTGTCTTGTAGTCCTAATCTCAGTCTAAGATCAGGAACTGAAAAACTGAGACAGCAGTGCTGCTTTCCATTTGTGTTTGGCAAGACAGTCAGAACTTCAAAATCCCCATGGTGCTGATGGTGCAACAGGGGTGGGTGGGGAGTGTTTTTGCTTGAAGCAACTGAAAGATCATGGAGTCACAGAAGGGTTTGGGTTGGAAGGCAGATCATTTAGTCCAGCCTGCCTCCATGGGCATGAACATCTTTTCAGTAAATCTTGTTCAAAGCTCTGTGCAGCCTCACTTTGAACACAACTTTTCTGGGCAGCCTATTCCAGTGTCTCATCACCCTCATCATTAAAAAATCTGGCCATGGGCACAGAGCCAAAGCCCTGGTGCTAGGAAGGGACTGCCGGACCTGGTGGTGAGCTCAGGACAGCCAGGAGGGTTGTGTTGTCTCTCACTGTGTCCAGAGGCAGCACAGTTCTCTGAGGAAATCTTGATCTGATCCTATGAACAAACCTGAGTTCAAGGCTTTGTTTACTTTTCACTTTTGATTTAAAGGGCAATCTGTTCCATGGATTTAAGAGTTGTTGCGTTTTGCTTGCTTTTTTCTCAGGGATATTTTTATGTTGCGTATTGGAATGGAGTAAATGGTGTGGAGAAACAGCTCAGTTGCAGGTGCTGAAAAACTTGATTTTTAAACATATTTAACTTCTGTTTCTTCCTTGAACTTAGGACAGCTTTCTCTTTCATTTTTTTAGATGTAAACATGGGTTTTCAATACTGGCTGATGGCTGTCATTTCAGAGTTCTACTTTCAGCCTCAGGAGCAGGCCTCTTAACAAGTGGTAGGGAGTATTGGTACCTACAGGGAACACTAAAGTGTCACCTAAAGGTTGTTTTCTGAGATTCAGCAATTTTGTTATAAAGTTTTTCAGTGAGTAAATACCTAAGGAGAAGAGAACAGGCACAGGATTCTCATCAGAGTAGAGCAACTGTCACAATCACAGGGAGGCTGTGGCCGTAAGAAAGTTTGGCAGGAATTTTGTACTGAATTTACACTTCTGCACTGTGAACTTCCATTCTTCCTACTGTGTTTTCCTAGATCCATCTAGGAAGGCTGTCTAGAATTTATGAGCAAATTTTGGATTAATGCTTGTTTGGTAATATTTATCACCATTGGAATAGTATGATTTTTGCCTATCAAGTTTTCTTTCAATAGAAAATAGTCACAGACATAAGAAATTAGGTATTTCAAAATATCTTCCAAATAAACAGAAGGATCTGTGGTATTTAAACAAGTCTTGGATTTGTTCAGTTAACCAGTGTCCCTTCTGTTTCAACGATGATGTCTGAAGAGAAGAAGCTCTACAGAGCAAATGTGTTCAGGCTTGCACCAGCCTCTAAAACGTCACAGAAAATGAGGCGTTAACTACTGTTTTTCATCGTGTGAGATGAAATAGAGTATAAGGCAATTATTTCTTCCTTATTAAAAGTATAGAAAAGAACTAATACCAGTTGACAGGTAGAAAATTTGGGAACTTTTTGTGAGAAATGGAATGTTACTGATTTTGTCATTACAACCTGCTGTGACAATGTCAGGAACATAATGGGCTGCAAAAACACAGGGAGTCTGATAAATTATGGTGGATTATGGCAATGTTCTTATTTTAAAATTTTGGTGGGCAGGTATGACTTACTCTCTTACGTTGATCTCAGCAAGATATTTGAACTTTGGCTTATTTCAAATGAGATACTTGAACCTTCCTCTGATGTATTCATATCTATATTGAGTTAAATCAGTATTATAATTCCTTCTTAGGGGATCATCCTCATCTCTAGGCAGGAGTATCCTCACTCATCTGTGAAGCTGTGAAAATATGATTTACATCCAGATGAAAGCTCCCCTTTGTCAACTGCAGTTATATTGCAGAAGAACATCGTTAACAAATGGGAAATCTTCTGTACTGAAAATAGAAAAAAGTAAAATGATCAATTCAAGCCAGCCTTTTGTTCTGAAAATCTGGATTGTTTTTCCAAAGAATAATTGTACATATACTTGTTCTGATCCAAATTGCACTTTCTGTTTTGCCATGAATTTACTCTGCATGCAGATAATTTTTTGAAGTACTTTGGATAAAGTGCATATTTGATTTAAGGGACACCCCCACTGTTGCCCAACATGTAAAAAGGCCTTACAATAGGATCCTTACTATTTCCATATCTATCTTAGTAGAACAGATCTCTACATGTATTTTTAAGAACTCCTTAAATGTTTGCCTCTGAGAGAAATGTATATATGTATGAATTTTCCGAAGTGAATCTGTTATGAAAGGGAAATTTAATATACTGGTGCTCCTGAAACAAAGGACAACCCCCATACTAGTTCATTACTGCAAATCAAATACTCTTTTGCTTTCTTCCCTCTGTGTACACACCTCAAAGGTTAAATGCATCAAGAGATTTGTAAAATCTTGGTGTTATTGCTGCCATTAGTTTTCTAGGAGTTAGTAGTAATGCGTAGTAAGTCCCTGAAAATGTCTACATTGCTTTTTCATTAATATTTAAGGAGCTTTTAGTGGTGCTAGTAAGGAAGGTTGGGCTGCTGCAGTGTTTTAAAATATACTATTACATTAAAGAAAGGTACCAAGGCATTGTGCCAGTTAGAAAAAAGCAGTATCTCAATGTCCTTTCACTTTCTGCATCAATGGACTTACATTACCTATTTTTTATATTACAGGAAGTGCTTGTGCAGTTATTTCCAACCTTATAGTTTTCAAAGCTACTGTTTTTTTATGAGTTTTGAGGTTAAAATATTTAATACTAAGTTTATATTAATCTGAGATTTGGGGATATATGTTAATATTTTTGTCTAAAGAATATTTTATACATACCAGCCTGTGCCACTCTAAGTGAACACTTTTGATGCACACTAAGAAGTTACAGTATTTAAAGTAACCTCTTTCCAGAAGTGCTGCTTTATGGTTTTTATGCTTAAAAACCACGGTAGCTCATCTGGGCATTGAATTTTGCAGCCAGAGCTGATTGAAAGGGAGGAGGAGGCATTCAGAAGAAAGAGTCCTCTCCTGTTACCGATCCTTAGTTGCATAAGGAGGTAATGTCTCCACTTCATTCAGTGATGGAGTCAAACTAATCCTCTTTGGGACTAATTTTGCACAAAAACAACCTGCGGTTTTCAGTGGTGCCACTAGATGGGGATTTCCCTCGATTCAGGGCTCGGAGGGCTTTGCTCTCCCCCTTTCACACACGAAAGTGCACTAGTAGTAATTATCAGTGCACCATTTGATTAGACTGTAGGTTTTCAAGAGTTTTATAAAAAGCTTTTTAAAGCCTCATATCAAATCTATAATGACACTCCAACCTAATAAAAACAATGAAGCTTGAAATGTTGACAGCATGTATCTAGATGTTGGCTTGTAATTCGTTCCAAACAGATCTGTTGAGGCCCATGTGGGACCTAAATAACACAAAGAAGTAAATTTGCATATTTTACAGCAGGGGGAAAAAACAGAATGCAAAAAACATGAATAATTAGGAGCACAAGCTTCATGCTATATTAATACTGTTGAAAAGCATGTGTTGATTGTATTCTGAAAGCCAGTAGTGATTTGGTTGAGTGAACTCAGTCAGCATCTCTTATGCAGATTAAAGGATCTGGGTTACAGAACAACTGAAATTCATTGTTTTGCTGTATAAGGAGGTATATTTCTTAAAGGAAATGCTTTTTTTTCTCTTGTATCCTATACAGCAGAAGGAATCTTTCTCTTTAATGCATCATCAAAGACTGTTTTTGTTAACAAATGACTGCATTTCTTCATTTACTTGTACACCTTTAGATTTTAAAAACAGTTCTCTCAGCTACAAATCAGATGTTTGTATATTTAGGACTTTAGTATAGATGACCTACTTACTTTTTGTTGGACTTCTCTTCCTTTTGCTTTCTAGGGCTTGAGTCCCTGTAACATACTCATGATGTTTTCCTGCTATGAAGTTATTATTTTTAAATTTGCAGAAAAAGCCTTTCTCAAAATATTAGCACACAGGCCAGTTTTCAATCTGAATACTGTGAATGGTTGTGTTGGCTTCTGTTCATTGTAAAATAAGATGCATAGCATACTTTTTATGAAAGAAAAGGTTATTTAATTAGAAATGGTGAATAGTATTAAAAGTGATTTATTGTTTGCTTTGGCTGAATATTGTCTTGGCTTCTTAACTTACAACCATCTTAAAAAGTTACCTGGTTTTGACCATGGGCTCAAGGGAAAAGAAAAGAAAGAAGATGAAGACTTCTTGTTTAACTTGTTTTAATGCTGGCAAGAAAGAATTATGTGCTGCTGTATCAAACGCCTTTATTTTGGGGCTTTAAGAGACAAAAATGCACAGAACCAAACACTTCCATTCTGTCTATTAAGTACATCTTCTTAATTTGCATAACCAAAGGAAGAAAATGGTAAAATGTAGCAGTCTTTTTAGAAGTTGATGTAATTGTAAGAGGTTAAAGAGGCATCTGGCAAAAGGTTGTTTTGAGGTCACACATGCATCTGGCAGTTTGCTGCCAGCCCTCTAAGAAAATATTGGTTGGAGTTGTACTCCTGTTTTTCATATTAACTGCCTTCAGACTTGATGTATAATAGTCACTTTCTGCAATCCAGGTCTCCAAAGTGCTCCTCAGAGATTTGGTCCTACTGATTTTACTTTTTGCAAATACTGATAGAAATAGAAAATGCTTAAGTAAGAAAATCCTTTTTTTGCCAGAAATTTTTTCTTAGAAAAGATGATGATGTTTTTTGGACATGACTGGTCTACAATGATGCATTTACATAGTTGAGATTGAATTCTTTAACCTTTCTTATAGAAGGGTGATCACTTTTGTCACTGGGCTTCTGACAATTTTGCTCCCATATGTAGAAGTTCACTGTCTAGTAGCATATAGATGCTCTAGTAGCATCTAGTCTATTTGCCTACATAGCATTCTTAAAGCAATATATGAAAGCAAAATACCTATTGCTTATTGTAAAACAAAGTAAAACCAGTAAAATATAGTATAAGTATAGATTTTCAAATGCTGCTTGTAAACTTTGTTTCCCAGAACATACTTTATGATGCAAAGAAAATAGTTCATGATATGAGATCATATTTTTAGGCCAAGTCTGATTTGTCTATATACAGTGGACTTACAGCTAGAGCTGACTGAAAAACAGAAGGTGAAAAACCTCCTGTTGCAGGAGCACAGGTTCATGTTCTGGCAAGTGATAAATTCAGGTTGAAATCCCTCTTTTAGCAATTCATAGCATAGTTAGATGATCATTCCTTGCAAAGAGAGCCCTAGTCATTAGTTCATGCAATCATTGCCTGTCTGGTTGGAGTTACTCAGACTTCTACAGGTGTTAATCAGTGTTAATTTTCTTGGAAGAAAATGTTATTTTGAACTGATTTTACACACACCCCTTGGTATCTCTAAAAAATAAATGTTTTTGTTTTTTTCAGTGGAAGCAGAAAAATTACTTTTCCAAAGATACACTGTCTTGTTCGTTTTTAATTAGATATTATGAAGAAAGTCAAGAAGGTTTTATTCTGTGTTTTACAAGTGCTACAAATCAGTCATGTCATAGGCCTCAATGTGAAATAGTAATATAAGTGTAAGGCTTTTCCTTTTAAAATGAAAGATGGCTTGTCACCTTGCCCATAAAGATGTGTTTTTCTTTAGCTACTCCTTTTTGGTATACTAGTTGAGTAGATTTCAGTCAGGACAAATAAATTAAAGGATATAAAGGATTTATCCATTCAATTGTAGTTACCTATCTACACTACAGGGTATCATCCCAGCCTTAATTCTCTATATTGTTTCTTCAATTTGCATGTGGTTATTTGCTAGAAAAACTGTGTATAGGGCAAAAATTTTAATGGAAAATCATTCAAAAGCTTAAGTTGATTTAACTCATAATATTGGTACAGTGTGTTTCCCTCTCTTTCCTCTTCCCAGCAGTTGATATAAATGTGGGACTTCAATCAGCAGATGAATACAGTCTCTTAATTTCCTTCTTGTTTTTGCCAGGGTGTCTAGGTGAAGTTAGGGGAACATGGATTAGGTGGATATAGATGTGATATTTGGGCTATAAGATTACAAGTACAAACTGTAGGGAAATCTCACAATTGGACGTACTGAGTTGTCAGTGGTGAGGCTTATTTATTTTTGTGCTGTGGTTTGTTGTGGGTTTTTTTGTGGTTTTTGTTTGTTTTTCGCTTTCAGTTATGCCCAGATTAAAGATGAGGTTTTTGAGCATGTAACTGCCATGTGCAATATACATTTTTTTCAGTTAAATTGGGCAAGTGTCCTTAAAATGATCCAAAATCACAGACCATTCCTGGAACAAAACAAAGCAAACAAAAAAAAGATTCTTGCTGTTAAGACTGTATCATTTTAAAATCTCTTTTTGCTGAGATATGTCTGTACCAGCAGTATACTGCAGTTTTTCAGGATCTAAGCTCATAGTTTAAGTACTCCCAGGTGAATAAGAGAGAGAGCAACGATTTAAAACCCATTAATTAATTAATTAATTACTTTTTGTCCTTATTTCAGTTAGTATAAAACTTAAGGGGTTTTTGAGAGGGGTGGAATGGAACTTTATGGCTGCTTCTTTGCCATTTTGTTTTTCAGTGGGAACTTGCCTGCCTGATTTCTTCCAAATTATTTCATCCATAGGTTTTGCAGAAGGACAGGACTAGAAAAGATATGATTTACAAAAACATTAGAAAAGCTTTTGTAGCAGAAAGCAGCCAATATTATCTTTAAAAGATGGATATTAAATACACATACCAATGCACCCTTCATTAGGAGGCAGACTCGGGGAGAGGATTTTTTTTTTATTTGAACTGTTTCCTTTTACTAACTCACAAGTTATGTCAACACTCTTATAAAAAGATGCACAAAGAGTTTCATTAGGTGTAAATAGTGACTCCAGTTGAATATAAAGTTCAGTTGGATATACCAGCTCTTACAAAAATGTACTTCTACTTTACCACTGAGCAACTCAAAGGTGAGACCCAGTAAAGAACAAGTAGTACTTTCCAACTTAATATATTGTGTTTTAAAAAATAGGAAAGAGTGAACCAAGAAGTAGAATTAAGCATCTCTGAAATTCAGTTAACAAAATCTGTTTAGAGCATATTTGCCTACAATGACCTACTGGAAAAAGCAGAGACCAACAATAAGCTTGAATGCTTGGTATGCTTTAGAGCTGAAGTGTCTGAATCAAAGCACCATACCTCAAGCACATCTGTCCACTTGATTCAAAACCAAAAGCTGAAGTTACAGCATGTTCTTCTTGAAATATGTTTTGTGCGTATTTGTGCTTATTCAAGCATTCATCTGAGAAGCTGGAGACCTCAACTTGAGTTCTGCATAGGCTTAGTGCTGTCACATGCACATCTTCCAGCATCAAAGTCTAAAAGTCCAGTGAGAGGACTCCCAGTGTTTATACTGGCTGCAGAGTGGTTCTACTTCAGTAATGCAAGACATAGGAGCTTCTCTGTTACTGCATGAGTCATTGAACTTCAGTGGCCTCTGAGTAAGAAAATGGGAATATTGATCTCTGCTCCCTAGCCCATGTGTGTGGTGGATTTGTACTTTTTTATTTCTTAAAATGAAATGACTAAAGCTTTTAAAAAACAAAACAGCACAAAGAGACAGAATGTATTGCCAACTTCTGGGCATCAGGCTCAGACTTGTTCTGATTTGTTTTATTTCTGTCCCAGGCAACCTTTCCTTTTTGGGTGAACCAGGTCCAGCTTCAAAAGGAAGGGGAGAAAGGTTCTCAAGCAAATTAAAGTGTAGCTGACAGAGAGAGCTCCCTGTGGGAGCCAGGAGTCTGAATATCTGCAGACTACAGGGACCAGATTTCAGACCCATTGTTTCTTGAATGGACTGGTTTAGAGGGTGAGGGTAAAAGCAGGATCTGCTCTCCTTTTCCCTGGAAATTAAAACAAGGGGCATATGCCCATTATGCCTGAAACATGCAGTGGGAAATGTGAGGGGAGACAGGAGTTAAGCTGCTTCCCAATCAGATCCAGGACACTGCTGCAGAAGTGACAGCTAATGAATTTAGATTCCTAATGCATTTTGTGGCTTCTAAGACAGCTGCTTTCTCAGATTATTGTTTCAAATATTCCTTTGTAGGCCTCCTACCAATTGTAATCTTGTTGATAGCAAAATATGCGTACTGTGTCAAGAAAATGAGTCGTGCTTTGTTAAAATATGCTTTCCATTTAAAGTAGCATAACAGCAGTAAATTCTATACTTGCTATTGCACTGAAGTACATTTTTAGGAGTATTAAGTAACTTTTACAACAAAGAAGGGAGCAAAATAATTAAGCATCATACTTTTAGGTGATATTCAACTTGTTACAGCCATGAATGCATTCATTAGCTGTCAAGATGTGATTTGACAAAGCCCTACTTTGTTGCTGGACAGTGTGTTGCAGGCACAGCTGTTTGGCGGAAGAGGGTGCATTTTGTTTGTGCATATTCCTTCTGCCAGCTTTGTGATCCTCTGGGCAGGGGCTCCTGGCCCTCCCGGGGGGCTGGTAAAAGTGCTGGCTGGTAAAAGAAATGGAATTTTGTTCTCTGTAAAATAATAGTATCACAGATAGGCTGAGTTGGAAGGGAGCCTTAAAGATCAAATGCAACTCGTGGTCCAGAGCTGCACCTTGTGCCTGTGAGCATTGTCAAAACGCTTCCTGAACCCTATAAGCCAAGGTGCTGTGACCACTTCCCTGGGGAGCCTGTTCCAGAGCCCAGCCACCCTGTGGGTGAAGAATCTTTGTCTAATATCCAACCTAAACCACCCTTGACAAGTTCAGGCTATTCTCTCCAGCTGTGGCACTGGTCACCCAGAGAAGAGATCAGTATCAGCCCCTTCTTTTCCCCTCATGAGGAAGTTGTAACTGCAATGAGATCTCCCCTCAGTCTCCTCCAGGCTGAACAGACCAAGTTACCTCAGCTGCCCCTCATACAGCTTCCCCTCAAGGCCCTTCACCATCTTTGTTGCCCTCCTTTGGACACTCTCTAACAGTTTAATGTCTTTTTTATACTGTGGCACCCAAAGCTGCACACAATATTCAAGGTGAGGCTGCCCCAGTGCAGAGCAGAACAGGACAATCCCCTCCCTTGCCCGGCTGTCAGAGCCATCCCTGATGCCCCCCAGCACACGGGTGGCCCTCTTGGCTGCCAGGGCACTGCTGGCTCAGATTGAATTTTCTGTCAACCAGGACTCCCAGGTCCCTTTCCACACTGCTGCATTTCAGCCTCTCATTCCCCAGTCTGTCTGTACATCCAAGGTTGCCCCACCCCAGATGCAGAATCTGACACCTTCCCTTGTTAAACTTCATACAGTTGGTGATTGCCCTGTTCTGTGATTTGTTGAGGTCTCTCTGCAGAGCCTCCCTGCCTATGAGGGCTCAACAGCTCCTCCCAGTTTTGTATCACCTGCGAACTTGCTTAGTATCCTTTCAAGTCTTGTGTCCAAATCTTTAATAAAGATATTGAAGAGCACAGAGCCGAGGATGGAGATTGCAGAATCACACTAGTGACTGGTCACAGTCTGATGTCACCTCATTCACTGTAACCCTTTGTGCCCAACCCCTGAACCAGCTGCTCACACATTGCATGATGTGTTTATCCAGCTTAACATTTTCTCCATTTTACATCCAGCTGGACATTTTCTCCAGAAGAATCCTGTGAGAGACTGTATTGAAAACTTTTCTGAAATCAAAAAGATTACATTGACTGGCTTTCCTTGATCAACTAAAGTAAAACTATGTAGGAAAAAAGTAAAACTTTATAGTGTGGTCCAACACATAGCTGTCCAACACATTCTGATTTCAAGTTTGATTGTAAGAAGTTATTAAGAACTTCAGATTAAATGTTCTTAAAATTTTATTTACTGCATCTAGGTTTGTTTTTTTTTAACCTGTAGCACTCAGTACTGCTGTGGAAGTTGCTTTAAATGTGTTCAGGGCCATAGTCCAATAGTGTTTGTCTTGTCTTTATCCTTAGACTTCTGAGCTCATCTGTCTTGCAATGTTTGGGGGTTTTTGCAGTCTTCTGTTTTAAAACAAAAAGGCAAAACGTTTTATTTTCTTTTTTAAAGACTCCCCTCCCCGCCAATTTCTTGTTATCTATTTTACTGGTTGAGCGGTACAGGCTCCTACCTGCTTAATGTCAGCAGGTATCTTTCAGCTGCACATCTTCTATACTGACCTTTGTAACAGATACTCTTGAGCAAGAAATGTTTTCTGTTTGATGAATCAGATGTAAATTGAAGGATGTCTGTGTTATTCTTTTGTGTTCTTGCTTCAGAAGGTGTGATATCTGTAAGTGGTCTTGTCTTGTACTTCCTTTCTCTGTTTTTTCCTACCCTTTCCCGTGGGTCCAGTGAAACTTCTGAATCCTCTGGGTTTATATTCCTTTAAGTCTTCAGCACATTCCAGGCAGTATAAGCCATCTGTTTGCTTACATTCTGTAGCTGAAGTCAATGAACTTCTTGTGCAGGGAATGAATTATGAAGTTAAGACATTTCTGGTGAGAACATGTCTAGGCACTTTTGATCTTGACTCTGGAGATCCGGCTTAACGCAGGGTACAAATGAAAAAACTCTAAGAGGATCTTGTTTTAAAGCTTCTATTTCCATTCTATTCCTGCTATTTCCATTCTACTACTGATGAAATGTAGACCCTCTGTTACCTTTGCCAACCTTAGAGTGACCAACACTTAATTTTGTTATCTGTCTGTGTGACTTCAAGTGGCTTAAGTTCTCTGATGTGATACCTGCAGTGTTAAGGAGCAGCTGATTGATGTAGTGTTTCAGGAGCCCAGTTTATTCTGCCCTTTTGAGAGGACTGAACCATGCACTACACTGACATGCTGCAAGCAGATGGTTGATCGCTGGGGTACTGTGAGGATATTCTTTGACTTTTGCTTTTGCTTTTACTTTGTCTGGTAGGCTTTTTATTACTCTGAAACCACCCAAAAAACAGAGCCGGTGTTGAAAAGAGCTGGCATTTTCTGACGTCAGGATTTTAAGTGTATTATTTAAGATAACTAAATAGATAAATGCTGTATAAACTGCCTCCAGAAATAATTTGAAGGTCAGAACAAAATGTTACAGGGTCCTCCTCCTTCTTTATTCCCTTCACAACAACAGCTTCCAACTAGAACTCATATTTTGAATTATAAATTGAATGATGTGTATGAAACCTAGTTATGAAGTACAATATGCAGGTAAACAGGATAAGTAATATGACCTCACTTGCTTTAGAAACATGCTGAAATGCTAGTCAAGCAGAAGCAGAAATACCCTGAAGTGTATTTACTTTGGCCATTTGTTAATATCCTGTCTACATTTAGATATTCCTTCCTTCTGACGTACTTAGTATCATAGGACAGAAGAGTTTCAGCTTGTACACTTGATGGACAAAGAGGTATCCAAGAGCTTTCTATATTCTTACACTCCCCATATTCTAGTTAAAAGTTATTTTAGTTCTTAAATGAGAACATCTTATTTGTACACATTACTACACACCCTGAAGATAACTGTGGTGGAGTCTTTCTAAGAGATGCAGCGAAGCAGCTCAGGAACAGTTTGTAGATTCCCATTAAATCTTTAGGATGAGTTTACTTCGGGCTGTGTCTGTGGCCTTCCTACTTTTTCAAGGTGGATTTATGTACAGTTATTTTTGTTGGTAAACCTGAGGTTTTCTTGCTAGTGAGCATAATTCATGCTACAGTCAGGGTAGAAGTGTTTTGATATTTAGATGTAAATTTTGTAGATAGATAAAGTTAATACAGTATGAAGGAACAGCATTGCAGATGGGGGAGTCTTTGTTACATTTTACCTTATTGAAACTGAATGTCTGGTTACCATTTTTTCCCTTATAAGTTCCATCTGCTCACACACATGAGAGGGTCATGCTTTGGCTTTTTCCTGTTGGCTTTTTCCTCCCTGCTTACACAATGGAGCATAAACACTAGACAGTGGAATTCATTTTTATGGAACACTGCTGAAACTTCACAGCATGTACACCACTTGCTTCTGAACAAAATATTTCTAGTAATCCATATGTATATTCTTTTCTGTTACCAATTAATTGCTTTCTGAACAGTGAACTGAAAGAATAGCTTCAATTAAAATACGTGAGAGCAGTGGAAATAAATCCGGTGTGATATTAAAGTGGAAAAGATTCAAAGATAAATGTGGAGTTAATAACTGGAGCAGAGCTCCGCAGTTCTTGACTTTCTCCTGTAACATCTTCTAAGTGGAGGATTCTAAAGCAGTCAAATAACAGGAAAATGGTGTAAAAAAAGACTGAACAACTGGTTTGCTCTCATAGCACCATTTAGCTCTTGTATCCTGCTATTCTTCTTCAATGAGAAGATACAGGGTAGAGTCAGGTGTGTCAGCATCTTCCATGATCATGCTCTCTTGACAGAGGGGAATTTCAGGATGTTAAACATTGCGTATGATGAAACCATTGAAACTAAATCTGCTGTTAATGGCTTAGAACATGAGAGGAAATGGGAGAGGCACCAAATATGTCTTTGATTTACCTTGGAGCTAACTGATTTCAGGTGGCCTGTCTAGTAGGTTCGTTTGTCCATGTAAATTAGAGTGCCCTTTTGGCCCCAAAGGTAACATATTTTAAAATGAAGAGGTAGACACATAGAAAAAGTCTGTCTTATCAAGACATGGTAGAAAGTATTAGCTATCCCTGTTCAAAATTCAACTTCTGTTGTTTGTAGGAGTTACATCTCATGGAAACCAATAGCTTTTGGCCAGTTTCCAGACATGTGGGGGAAACTTTAGGTTATAATTATGCTTTACAGCTTCTTTTAATTAAAAAAAATAGAAACAACTTGATCTTGACCACAATTTATTTGTGTCTAAGTGTTTTCATGAAAACAAATATTGTACCAATGTGAAAGTTTGGGTCTTAAGAAAGTGAGCCTAATCTTTAGGAGTTCTTTTATGTGAATGTATTTCACAGAGATATATGCTTATCTGTTCAAATTCTTGATTCCAATATTTGACCACAGTAAAGTTTTCTTTCTGTGTGTAAACTGAAACCAATGATAGTCTACTTAGGAGTATGTTTACCTGTTATTTTTTTCATTGGATGAAAGCTGAAAGTTGATGACATGTATTTTGTATGCAGCTGTCCATGCATTTTCAATATAGGAGGAAATACAATCAGTTCAGCATGACTGGATTACTATAAATAGTTCTAGAAAATACCTTCATTTCCTCTCCACATTTATTTTTGTCATATGCCTTACTGACTGTAACACATGATGTAACCAAAAGTGAAGTGTTATATTTTTATTTTAAAAATGCAATGTTAAAACACAGAGTGGTGTCAGTATTTGAGATACAGAACTGTAAAATAGAGTCTACCTTATGAAAACATTTTGGGCATGTTTTGCTCTTTTGTTTTAGGGAGGCAAGGAATTTAATAATTGCAGATGATAGTGATGAAAGCAAGAATGCAATATATTTTTGTGCTAAAACCATAAAAAGTTATTTTGGTAACTAAGCAGTACATTTCTGCATTCATAGGAAAAAATAAAGATTTCAGTCCTCATTTTTGTCCTCCTAGTGGAAGCTGATTAGATAAAAACTATTTTACAGTAGTTCTAACTTAATACTCATTTTTAGGTGAAAAGTGGAAACTTTAAAAAGGGTGGTTATGCTTTCTATGTATCATCATATGCTAAACTAGTGTGATTTGCTCTCTTCTAACTAGGTATGAAAATTGTTCATTTTATTTATCAGATAAGCACAGGCTGCAATAACGCACCGTACATAACATGTCAGAAAGGAAAAGCACCTTCCAGAAGTACTCATTCCATTATGAGCAAACCCCCCAGAGCCTGCTCTCCCATGGCTTTACTGCTCACCAGCCGTAGCCCTGTTCCCTTACCCTCCTTCAGTCCCATTCCCTCTCCCACAAATCTCTCCTTTTATGGTTTGGCAAGGAATGGCAGTTCCAGGACTAGCTGGCCTGCTGGCCCAACACACAGGACGGTACCACCCCCAGATAAACCTAATGCAGCTCTTGGCTCTGGCTCTGATGGGTAGCAGAGGATTCCAGAGGCTGCTCACAGCCCTCTGACCCTTGCTTGAGCTGATCTGGCTTAGCAGCTCTGGTTTGGGAACCTGGTTGAAGCTTAATTGACACAGGCCAATGATCACAAAAGTTATTAATGAATAACAAAGGGAAATACATAGGCCATCCAACTAAAAAAGCCTTAAAAAAACCCCAAAAAATTTTAGTTGTGTACAGCTTGGTTTTATAAAGAGTAGTCAAGTCTATAATTGCCTCTGTGTTACTAAGAAAGTGACTTTCAGGAGAGCTGCAGAAAGGTTACTTTTGTGGAAAACATTAGCACCGATTTTGTGGAAAATATTAGCACTGATTGTTCCCAGGGACTTGATTCTCAGTGTTCTACATGGCAAGTAAGTTTTCCATCATTTATGCCTGTGCCAGGGGAAGATGACAAGCCATCTAGCCATAAAAAAGCTGGATGTTAAGGGGTGTGCCTTCCTGTTATGAAACTTGCTGCAATCCTGAAATTCAAAGTAGATGAGAATGTGTGCAAGACATTGAGAACAATGGAACCAGAGGATAGGCACTGAAATAAATATGCTGGAATGTAGATTGATCAGGTTGACTTCCTGCTGAAATAAAGCTGGGAACTTTGCTGTCACTGAAATCATGTTATTAGGTGAGTTCAAAGCCTGTCACTAGTGAGCTTACTTATTTGAGTAGAAACAACTATAGTAGACCTATCTGAAAGCAACCATATTCCAGAAGCTGACCTAAGAGTATGATGAACCAATGATGTTTCATGGATGTATCTTTCCATAAAAAACAACAACAACAACAAAAAACCCCAAAACCCCACAAACAAACAAACAAAAAAAAGAGTTGTTTGCTTTTGAAAATATTTACACTATCTAGACCCCAGATCAAATGGTGTCCTTTAAACAAAAGGAAAGGGAAGTGTACAAGAGAAACATTAAAAAAAAAAAAAAACACCAAAACCCATGTTTTTTAAAAATCCTATAAACTATGAGTAGGATGCCAGTGCATTATGCCCGAGAACAGAAATTCCCACTTAGGATTGTAGGAATTGTAGTGAAGGTGATTGAAAATGGATGGATAAAGTGTGATACATAGAAGAAAGAAGTCAAGTCTGCAGAGGTATTTCTTGATAGCTTCAGAGCCATCTAACTTTAAAGCGAAGTGTCATCTAAAGAGAGTAGATCCCTTAGTCCTTGGGCATTGTTGGAGAAAATACTGACATAATGCCTTTAAATATAAAAATGCATTTTTCTCAATAAATTTAGTACTGTGTCTGGCAGTGAATTCAGGTTGGAGGAAATTGTAAAACTTACTCCAATGCTGGCATGAAAAATGTCTGGTTATCAGCAGACTCAGGTGAATTTAGAACACTTTGTACGTCTGCAAAAAACCCTGCTAGTCTCTAAAAAGAGTAGTCATCATTTGTATTCCTTCTCCATGTGCAGACTTGTTTTTTTCTCTCCTTCCTCCCTGTTGAACAAGATAGCTTTCACTAAGAATTGCAGAGTCTCAATATGATTAAGTAGTTTTTAGAATGTGAAACAATTTTGTATACAATTTTGTATACAATTTTGTATACTTTTGACACATTGAGATAAGGTGGTTAATATTTCCAATACACAGTACCTTCAAATTTATTTTTAGTAAAATGTCAGTATTTAGGAATTCCCAAGTGGTGAACAAAGCAGTTATCACTCTGAATGTTTACAGTGGCAAGTTTTAGCTTGTACAAACTGACTGGGGAGAAGACCTTCCTTTCAGTTTCTGTTCATAACAGTGACTCGTGAGAATGAAACAGTGCAGTTGGTAGAAATGGTTTGATATCGAAATAGTTCATTCATGTACTTTGTCTATATTGCTGTATTCCTTTCACTGTGTAAACTGCTAAATTTTGGGGGTCCTAGAAAATAATGTAATAGAATAGCTGAGTAAGGGCAGAGCAGACGCCAAACAACTGCCCATTTCCTGAAATCTTTGTACACAGTTTGGAGGCAGAGCAATTCAAGGAAATGCTCAGTATAAAAATGAGGGAGCTGCAATAATTCATGAGATGGATTGTGTTGAGTAGGTCTAGAAGGTTGAGTGTAGGTCTGGTATTGAGAGCTTCTATTGCCTCTGCTAACTGAAGTTTAATTTTAGTGTCAGTCGAGAAAAGGTAGATTGACTTGTCTTTCCCTTTGCGTTTGCACTTCAGTTGATACTAACATTTGGATAATGGTGATAGTATGGTGTTTGGCATCTTTCAAGAATGTGAGAATGTCTCTTTGGCTTTCTGGGTCTCTACACACTCATGTAGTATTGAGCCAGATTGCACATCATAGGTCTCTCTTTAATAGTTGCAGATAGTCTTTCATACCATTTCATCCGGAGTACAAAATGAACTGTCATTCTGTTTTCTGTTGCACAGCTAGTAAGTAAAAGACATCTATGTATATAGAGTAAAATAATTGGAGTTTTTAAGTGTTCAGTGAGTTGCAGAGTTAAGAGAGCTACACTTGCCTATTTGACCACATGCCGGCCACATTGGTGTCTCAGAACCCACTCTGAGCCATCGTGCTGGTTTTCCCTGCTGGTGCGTCTCAGGTGAGGATTTCCTAATAACTGGAAGACAAATGGAGTTGTGTTGGTATCCTGGAGGGTGAAGTTCTAGGTGGAGCTGTTCTAGGTGGAGCAGTTTCCCCTCTGTGTGCACAGTCCACCAGAGGGAGATGAACACCAGAGTTTGCAGGAAGAGCAGTGGTTTGTGCCAGCAGAGGTTTGCCCAGGGCAGCCTTTTGCCCCATGAGAGTACAATACCATATCAACACCTTTGTGTGTCAGAATCAAGACTGGAGTGCTGGGTGGTTTCTTGTACTCCTGTGTGGAGATCAAGGCCATCACTGTATTTTAAACTTTTTGCTGCTATACCACTGCCTTAGTAAAACCTTGTAGGAAAGAGTATGGAAGTGATATTTCTATGGGTTTTCCTAAACCTTTCTGCCCGGCTGGCCTTTGGACTTAGCTGCTGATTTAACTTTAGGTATATCCTCAGTGTGTCTGGTCTGTATGTATGAGTCCAGCCAGATTCCTGGTTCATTTTGCCTACATTTGGTAGCTGTCTGGACATGGGGCTATTCTACTTTTTAACATGCAACAGCGTTGAGCTGTGCCTGAGCTGCTGAGCGGGCTGGGAGGAAAGGTTTGGTTGCCTTGGTGTGAGTGATGCGGTAATGGAGCTCCATTGTCTGGGCTGGAGCTGCCGCGGCTCCTGCCAGCACAGAAGGTTGGCAGAGGAGGTTGTTTGTCAGCATGGAGCTATATCGGCACATCCTCAGTCCCAAGGGCAAGTGTGTTACTCATTCCTGTCTGGAAACTGATGGATTTAAAAGACTCTTGAGATGAGGTGGTGCTTTAGGTTCAAGAGCCAAATGGAAGTGAAAAAAAGAATTTTCTTGACTTGTGTCTGCTGCAGATACTATACTGTAACTTTCTTTATGGTGTCAGTCCAGTAAAATGTAACACAGAGAGGACGAATTTCAACTAAGATTGTATGTCTGAAGTCTTTTGAGCATGTTCATGGAGTCCTATTAAATGCCTTTTCTGGGCTTCGGTCTTGTTCCAAACCTATTAGCTTAGTAAATTCTCTTAAATCTCTTGTCCACTGGTATAATTTTCTCAGAAATTATGATTTTTAGTCAATCCTTTTCATTGAAATTGGGAGTTTTCCTTAAAGTTTAGGATCTAATTCAAACAATTTTAAGAGTTCATCTTTCTTAAGTGGCACACGTCTTGACAAACTTCCTTTCTTCAGTTATGTGTTCCATCTTTAGAATCTGAAACCAGAGTTGTGCTTTTTGAATGGTTTTTAAATTATTTTATTGCATCTTTTAATTAATCAAATGATTAGAACACAGAATTTAATTTTTAGTATTTCCCATTTCTTCCCATTTCTTCCTATGCATTAGTAAACAGAAGAAATGGGGAAAAAACTACTTAGATATATACTCCATCTCATTATAGATCTCTATTTTTAATGGCAGATCCTGCACATTATCCAGGCACAGCACAGTGTCTCAGAGTGGAGTATCTGTGTGTCTTTTCCCATTTTACTTGTTTACCTGGAATCTTCTAGTTTTATATTAACAATGTCAACAGTTCTGGCCCAATCTCCAGATCTATAGATTGTCCAGAATAGAACAGAAATTAACATCTGATGATGTACAGACTTGCCAATGAAATAAATGGTTGATTTTTCTTTGAGGATATGATCAGCACTTCCTTAAAAAAAAAAAAAAAGGTTTTATAGCTGAATATACTGGATATGGAAACTGCCTTGATTGAGAGAACTGGAAGAGTCTGGGCTTCTCCTGCTGTATGATTCTGGTACCAGGGTACAACTATGCTCAGTTTAGACAGATGTGACCATGGTGTTCAAAATAGGAATATTTTGCAATAGATGCTGTCATGTTCTTTAAAATTTATTTTAACATTAAGACTAAGTTAACATTAAGACTAAGTAATTTCCATTTTATCTTTGTCCAAAGGTGTTTCATATTAATAACTAACAGGAAAAAAAATCATATTTAACATGATTGTGTTTAACATAGCACAGCATAGCATAGCCAGGTTGGCAGGGCTTGATGAAGAAGTCTTATGAGAAGTTTTCCATTAACTGGAAAGTCCTGTAGCTATCAACTTTAAAGGAAAAATATTAAAGTGTGTACAAGATATTGTAAATAGTTGTCAGGTGTATTCACATTTGATTTTTGCCATAGAGTTTCTGGTCAGCTGCTGACTTTTGGAGAACCACTAAAATTGCAGATGTGGAATATTTTGAAAGACTTGTTTGGGGTTTGAATTTTTTTTTCTGTGTTTGCCCAAGAGATATGTTCTTTAACGAATAGCATGGATCTGCTCTAGTTTATCATTATATGTGAAATTTGGGTGTGCTAAATATCTTGATTCTTTACTATTTATTTGATATCAAGCATCACATTTATTAGTTTGGAAGGTGTGGGGGAATCCAGGCTCTCACCACCATTTGTTTCTCTCTTAGACTTACACCAAATTAGTGAGTTTTATGTGTTTTTTTTTTTAATTATAAATTTATATGGTAATTCACGTTAGTTTTTATATCTTGTGATAAGTAACGTTTAGCTAGCAAAGATCCTCATCTTTGATCTTTCTCTTTCACTTTTGTGTTCAGCTGCTCCTGAA
Organism: Cisticola juncidis; assembly: GCA_013400215.1. Lineage (NCBI taxonomy): Eukaryota > Metazoa > Chordata > Aves > Passeriformes > Cisticolidae > Cisticola > Cisticola juncidis. The sequence continues at coordinate 283,022 of VXBR01006348.1, read as the reverse complement.
TAACATACTAAAAATAAACTAACTTTACTGAGGTCGTCTGTTGACATTTATATGCAATGAGTCATTGTAGTGTGTTGCTATATGATTAAGATCTATTTTGGCTTTTAATCATACATCCATGTGGTATACTCTTGAAAACAGGTAACTGAATGTTGAAAATTCTGATTTCTGTCACAGCAATTTAATCAAGTCCAAATCTCTGTAAAATACTAAACTCAGTATCTGTCTGTTGTCTGAAGATATCAGTAGTCAGCTACAGTGCATTTTTATTGTAGTAGAAGTTCAATGCTTATATTAGCAATAAGACAGATAGCTTAAGTGACCCAATACAGACTCTGTAATAGACTAAACAGGAATTTTCATTGTTGTGTGACGATAAGGGACACTTAAAGTATTTATGAGAATAGGACATCTAGAATCTAGACTTCAGCTAACTAATTTCAAATTAAGCAAATGAGACACCTGTCATCAGACATGTATGGTTTTTTTCACAAGATTTTTGTGCATTCAATGTCAAACTTTCTGTAAAAGACTTGTAGGGCTGATAGGTTATATAAAGAAAATCAATATAGTATTTTCCAATTAGCATATATGACAATTTATATAAATTTATATATAGCATTTGATATTTTCTATGACATTTGCTGTCTTGCATACTGTTTTGGGATAAGCTGGCAGATAGGTTTGTTTCAGTCCATAGTTCCATGGATGTTTGTATGTGTATCCCCTGGAAAGTGGCAGCCACATGCCTGCTGGTGTGGCTGCGCACAAGCTGGATCTGGGAACTGATCAACTAACCAGGTACACACTGAGTGTCTGGCCTGAGGATGATGATGCAGCCTGGCTGGGAAGGGGTGCGGGTGGAGAGAGAGGGGACTTCAGCTGTAGCTTGCACTTCATGTTGGTTAAATTGATTGTGAAATCAGCCTTATAGACCACGTGTGATGTGTGTCCTTACTACATTATTGTAAACAAATGCGCAGTGGAGAAAATCCAGTGCTTCTTATAAAATAATTATTAGAGTTGGGTGAATTTTCACAGTACAAGTTGTTCTTTTTCACAAGTGTGAATCAGAAAATGTGTGTAGGCAACAATGTGAGGGAGAGTTCTTTTCAGTAGTAGTCCTTTTTTTGTAAATGGATCACTCTTAAAAAATTTAAAAAGTAATTAGTGACATATCGTGGAAGTGGGCAATATACTCAAAATAAATGAAGAATCAGTTTAAGTTAGTGTATCATGACTGTATTGATTCCACTGACATAGTTATTCAGTAGTTAGCTCTCTTATGTGGCTTGCTGCTCTTACTGAATTGCTTTGTTTTGGTATTACCCAGCTACATGTGTCAGGTTAAATCAGTGAGGAACTAGAAACTGCAGAATTTTCAGTAGGTGCAAAATTCTGTTCCGGCATGGGTTAAGGCAAATATGAGCCCTGGTTTCTTAGTAAGGAACATATTCTCAGCAGCTGCAAAATTCTTGGTAGGAAACCAGAAGCTTTTCTTCTGTAAAAAAAATCATACCAACTGAAATGTCCAGAGTCATTAATTTATGGTTCACTTTGCCAGTTCATGGATGCTTAAGTAATGGTGTTTTTCCTGCAGTATCTTTTCTTGGGTGGTTGGTTTTGGTTTTTTTTTTTGTTTTTGTTTTTGTTTTTTGG
>VXBR01006348.1:203093-281271 GCA_013400215.1 Cisticola juncidis | reverse complement strand
TTTGGTTTGGTTTGTTTGTTTGTTTGTTTTGGTTTTTGTTTTGGTGTTGGTTTTTTTGTGTGTGTGTGGTTTTTTGGTTGGTTGGTTGGTTTTGGTTGTGGGTTTTTGGTTTTGTTTTTTAATTCTTATTTCAGTGTTGCAGTAGGGTATCACCAAACTGGGCAAAGATTGGTACATTCTTATCCTTCAGAACTGTTTTTCTTCCTATGTTGGTTAACTGTAAAGATTTCAAGCAGTAACAGTGAGCAATTTAAAACTAGGACAATACCACTTCATAGTAAGTCTTGCAAAATTAGGGAGCTATATGTAGGAAAACTCTAATAAAAACTACCTGCTTCCTTACATCATGCTTCAGTGCTGTACAATACATTTCAAGGTAACCAAAAGTAGTGCAGGATAGCATTTATGTATGCTTCCCTGTCTGCATGCAGGAGGGTTGTCCCCATCTCAGCTGTAAGAGTTGCTGTTCTGTGGTACTAATGGAGTGATTGAATTGGCTTTCTAATTTTTTACTTGTAAAATTTACTGCATGAAATCAGTTTTGTGCACATTTCTTCAAATCAGATCTTAATAATATATTTGTACTTCTCAGCTTTGTTTAGTATCACAAAAATGGAGCAGATTCTTAAATGTCAATGAAAATGTATGCATTAATACGCTTTTTATATGCCCTGTGGTATAATTTTGTTTACAGTGACAGTATAGTTGTTTTGAAGAATGCAAAATAAATATTTGGGGATTTTTTTCAACTGAAAAATACTGTCTTACTTGTCTAGTTAGTCGATTGCAGCTTCCTGCTAAATAACAGATTGTTTTCAAATCTGTTTTTACCAGAAAAGTTCTTTTAAACGCAACAAAAATAATTTAGTCCTTAAAACTGAAAAAGCAGATTTTTTCCCTAGCTATTTGACACATATGGAATGTAGAGTTTTAATTGAACAGTATAAAGATTTGGGCTTTGATCTAGCCTTACGTATGAAATGCCAGCATTCACACAGCTCTGATCAGAGAGCAGGGGACTGGGTGCATGGCAGATAGCATTTCTCACTTGTCACTGCTCACCAGCCTAAAGAAACCATGCAGATATGGACACTGTGGTTTTAATCTTGTGCAGACATGCCTTAAAAAACTGTATCAGTTTGTCAAGAATGAAATCTCACTTTGAGAAGTACATGTACATTAGAAGTCTGTAACCAGTTCCACTTTCAAGCACTGTGCAAGTAGCAAATGATGGAAACTGCAGAATGAAAGAAAAATCACCTCCACTTTACTGAATAAACAATGTTCTCATAGAGCATTGCTCTAGTCATAAATCTTTGTATTTACCAAACTTTCATGTAGTAGAAATAGATGTCCAGCTGATAAGGGTTTGTTTTTTATAGCTCCATTTATGGCCCTATCACTATCCACAGGACTTGGAATGTAATAAATGACTCCCAGAAGTAGATCAACTAAATTACAGTTTAATGCAATATTGCAGGGTATAGTGGAGGAGTGATTACACTGTGTCTGAGCACTCCTGGCTACTCATCAGAGAAGGGACATTGGATTATTTTCTGTGCATCTACTTCTGAAGTCCCTGCTGAAGCAAAACGCCTGTTTTTTTGTTTCTGTTTCTTTTGTTTGTTTGTTTGTTTGTTTGTGTTTGGGGGTTTTTTGTTGGTTTTGTTTGGTGGGGTTTTTTTTTTTGGTTTTTTTTTGGGTGGGAGGGAGATGAGGATTTGTGCAGGGAATAAAGCTTGGAAAAAAAACTTTCCATTACAGGGAAATACAAGGCAATAAAGTGGCATAATTCCTCCTTTAGACATGAACATGTTGAAGGCCAAAGCAAAACATTTTTCACTTTAGGAACGAAATAAAAGTAGTTGTACATGGCCTTCAGAAAATTGCAGCTGCAGTTACCTAATCCTCTTTTCCATCCCATCTCTTTAGTCTTTGTAATAAATTTTCACCTCTGATTTAAACAATATCATTGCATAGTGGTAATTCCTGTTTGGTAATAACTTTGTTTTGTCAGGTAGCCAACTTTACAATGCAGTCATTATGGAAAGTGTCCCTGTGCTGAAATTTGTCATCTGACAGGTTAAGAATTGCACAAATCAAGAAAAATATGAAATATTTTGGAGGTTTTTTTCTTTTCTAAAAATAAAATTTGTGTGATTGTTGCTATATGGCAATGTAGTGTACATGTTACAGAGAGCCGAATTACGGGAATTGCCTTGAAAACGCTAAAGAGTGTTTTTGTAATTTTTCCCACACATGACTAATTATTAGTAATTTCCCTGCAAATAGTCACAGTATTTTCTAGTGCAAATAGGCCTAACATTTTGCTTTGAAAAGAGATGAAGACCATCAGTAGGGTCTCTTCTGCTGGCTCTTCCTTAGGATTGATGTCCAGCAGCAGTGGGAAAGGGGACTGCTTGTGTCCCATACCCTTACTGCAATAATATACAGGACTTTATTTGAGGTTTTGACCAGATGGTGTCAGTTATGGAACCAAGAATTGACCTCAGGAAATACAGAAGTTAAGGCTTGATTACACTGTGTTAACTGTTTATCCATACACATCGTATTAACAGCTGTAATTAATGACAACATTCTTTTTAAAAAGAGGAATGTCTAAGATGTGACTGTACTTTGTTTTCTGTGCTTAAAAATTCTTTGCCTTATGCTAGGGATTCTTTGCTCTAATGTCTTTGAACTTAAAATTGCAGATACTTAATTGAATTTGCCTTGTGTTTCAAAAGCAGATTAGTCTTTGAATTTCTAGTTCAGATTTCTCTTGCTAAACAGTATATGAGAACATACTTACATATTATATTGAAAGCTTCTGTATTCCTTCTCTGCTTCTCAAAGGAAATGTTGAACAGTTGTTAACTCTGAGGTAACTCAATCTCAGTAACTGGTATAGAGTTTGTCTTTCAGAATTTCTGGATTTTATTCATATATGTTGTGTTTTACATACTTTGTATGCTTATTTGGTAAAATGCCTTTAGGCAGAACAACTTTTATAGGCAGAGGTACTATCTCCTACTAAACATGAGTATCATAAGACAAACTAGACTATTCTAGTAGTTGTCTGACACCATATGTGGGAATATCAAGAAGGCACCTTGGGTATTTCCCCCTTTACTCCTTCTTAACCACCACTTTACATTTAACACAATCTGCTATTTGGGTTCTCCAATAGGTTAGGCTCCTTATTTTTCTGAGATAAATAGACATAATTGTTATCCCAAAGATGGGTCCATTGTACTACTGGCCCAAAAGCAAAATACACCCTTACACTGGCAAGTTGAGCTTATTTAAAGTGCCAGCCCAATTTAACTTTTCTTGCACTCACACTAAATGCAGCACTTGTATTTCTGTGTTGCTTCCAGGCCAATTATTTGCATATGTTTAAAAAGCAATCAGATCTGGTCTGTTAGGTCAAGATAATATGAACATAAATGCACATTCTTACAAATAAGCTGCCCTAAAATATAAAGTGGAAAAACAAATGTAGTGTGAAATGCTAGGGAAAATGCAGGCAAGGCATAATTAGCAAAGGACAGTAGAAATGCTGTTTTGTTAGGACTTGAATAGTAACAGTCAATTAAGTTCTCACAACAGGAAACAGCAAAGCATTTAACAAAGAAACATCATCTCTCTCTACAGCATAAAGTCTCTACAAAGGAACACAAAACTGAGGCAATTAATAGATCAGAAGTCATGAGTTAAAAAACCAGAGGGGACTGACTTCATATTTCTTTGGAAAGAAGTGTATCTCTGTATATTGCAATAATTAATAGACTTAGTTCTTTATCTAATATATGAATGACGGTATTTTATATCAAACAAGCACATATACAAAGCATGGCTGGGGATGTTGTGGTAATTAATATGTAGCATGTAATTGTAGGCTTGATAACTGAGGCATAGCCATCATTACTCAAGCTAACTGTAAAAAACCTCAGATTATCAGTTCAAAGTTAGCTAGTAAGGATATGATTAATGTTTCTTCCCTTCCTTTTCCTCAGTACCAGAATAATGGAAGTGATCTAAGATGGATAAACAGAGAGGCACAGTAGCATTGTGTTAGGTGCAAAGAGAAAGTAGTTATAAGCAATTCAAGAGCTCAAACTCTTGTAAAAAGTTGAAACTTATACTGAAACATTTAGCATTTCTACTTAAATACCTCGAATTGCCCCCAGAAAGCTTTGGTGACCATGTAAATGCACCTTGCATTGAATTTCTTGTATTGCATCGTGTAGATGTCAGTTGTAAGCTGATTTTCAGTATAAAGACAGTAGAAGCTTTCTCCTCCTATAGTATGATCTTGCATATGAAAGGTAATTACTTTTCTTAGGATCAGAATCAAGTCCCATGAGAGGATACAAAGATATTTCAAGGGTAACACAATTAAGGGAAGAAATAACATTATCTGGAAATGTTCTGTTATCTGGAATTTCTGGCTTACTTCTCTGAAGCTTTTCCAAACATCACGTGCCAGGGCAGTTGAGAAAGGTACAATTTTCCATTTAGTTTCCCAGAGCATGCAGGGATCTGCTTAGCAATTTTTTGAATTTGGGTTATTTTGAGATGCTAAATAGATAGCCAGTAGATTTTTTAATAGCTGTGCTAAGTTGGCTAGTGATGCCATGGGTTTTGATTGTGCTGCTTTTTCTTGTTTACTTAGTATTTTGGATGCCTTATTACAAAGCATATGTAACCTGGTGTCACTCCCCTGGGTATTTGTAAAAAACCCTCAATTCCTTCCCTCTTCTCTCTCCCCACCCAAAAAAATAAATTATAAAAACAAGGGAGTGGGGGGAGGGAAGGAAGGAAAATATTTTGACTCATTTAAAACAGAGGGAAGAAGGCAAATGTAAATCAGTTCCAGAAACAGTGGATAAGGAGGGAACAGGGAGAGGGGGAACACAACTGGACTCTGCTTTGCCTCTTTTACCCACTGAGGAATGTTGCCAACAGGAATAAGGACTTGTCGGAAAATAAACAAAGTGATCCTACTCAGAGCACAAAAAAAGTAAAATAAATCTGTCTGAGTAGGTGTTTTTTTTTCAATGGTTTTTATATTTGCAGCAACAGTGTTCCTCAGACCCAGTGATGCAGTCCAGCAGTCACACACGCAGTGCAATGTGCTCGATGTGGCGCTGCTGCAGCCCACTACGTGCACGCAGATGTTGTTCAACAGTTAATGTTTAACTTCACTGGTTTGCCTTTGGTTTGCATGTTTCCAAGTGTGTTTTTTCTTCTACAGTGTTGTAAGATGTTTGTTCACTGTAGAAGTACCTTAAATGCAATAAAGAGAAGCAGTGGCAATATCTTGGAAACTGTAAATGCCCCAAAACACTTGGTAATAAAAGGCTGAAAAAGTACTGGTATCTTCAGACACTAGAGAGTCAAGGGCAAATGAAATTTAGGGTATACAGAATGTGACATTTTGTACTAAACCCCAGACTGCAATTTGAAAAAGTAATTTGGATTCTGTTGGACATGAATAAAGTGTTTGGATTTTTTTATTTTTAATTTCCCTACTTTCCGCAGAGCTCTAATAGTTGGGGTGGGTTTTTTCTTTTTACTCTGCCATGGTAGCTTTAAAATGTCAATAACTTCTACTGCAGAGAATTTGAAAGGAACATTCTACCTGTGGATAATTTCAAATCCAGAAGAAAAAATAATAAAACAAACCTTCATATATGCCCCTGGAGATACCCATCACAAATATTTAATATAAAATAGCTGACTTCAATTGCCAAAGACATGGTGCTTCTTGATTGGTATGTTTGCATATTAAAACTTTATGCAATAAACAGTACTGCATTCTGTATGATAAGTGATGAAATTTTAGAGCTCAGTGAATTGCTAATTTTTAGCTGATCTGCAATAAATGTCCATCAGTGTTCACACACCCCCGCTCTGAGGCACAGTCTAGGACTGGCTTCAAGGGCCTTTCTTGTAACAGCCTTCTGTTTAGAAAAACAGGAGAGGTAATTTATGTTTAATGGGAGAATAATCTCACGGGGCTTTGCCCAAGAAGCTTCCACTTAAGGTGCAGATAGGACTGACAAGTTCATTTAACATATCACTGCCACTGCAAGGGGCTGCCTGCTTCTCTCCTGCACCTGACTCAGTCTAGCCATTTGTCTGATTTCTTGGTGATTTGATTCATTTTGCTAAGCTAGTGAAAAACAAGTCACCCACCCACACACGTGCTTTGGGGTTTCCTGCCTGCTTAATAATCTGAACTGTCTCACTGAAGTGTCAGACAAAGAGCACAGAGAGTTTGAAGGACCAGCTCCCTTGGTGAAATGGTGCTGTCTTAAAATGGTGCTGTCTTGAAACGACAGGCTACGAATGACTGCATGGTACATAATTTATAAGAAACGGAATTATGTTACTTCAGGTAAATACTCTGCCAAACCAGCTGAAGATACCATTCAGACATCACATGTGTTGAGTTGCAGTAAAAACACAGAGATTTTCTACTGGTGTTGAGCAAATATTTGAGCAAAGATGGAAAGTACTAACAAGGGGAGCAAAAGGGAAGTGGCATAACTGGAAGATAAAAATGCGTAGAAGAGCTCAATTAAGAGCAAAAGAAGATAAAAGGCATTGAATGAAAGAGTGGCTTTTTTGTCATACTTAAAATAGCCATCAAAGAGAAATATTACCATCGAGAGAAGTCTATTTAATTAAGCTGTATCTTATAGTCCAAAGGAACATGCTCTTCCCAGATGTCGGTTCCCATTGGCCTTAACTTTTGCATGGGACCAAGCAGAAATGTTATACATTCTTCTGCTGTACCATCAATATAGAAGCATTTTTAAAAAGCATTTGGCCCTTTCAAATATAACATTCTCACATTTGCATTGCCTTATTTAACTGAAGGGACTTAAAACATAAATTGATCACTGAACAAATGTTTTATTAGTTAAATGGGAGCTTGCAGACAGCACTTGGCTGATTCTATGGACTAGCTACTTCTCTGATCTCTAAAATGTATGTGTGTTAAGACCGGGCCTTGCCAGTTCTGTGAAATGCTGCAGATTTAGTGAAAAATATACATGAAAGTGTGCAGAAGCCACTTGGCCACAAATCTAATGCCTGAGAAGGGAGCTCATTGTGCAGAGCAGGTGATGAGTGTCTGTGAAATTTGGAAGTGGAAACCTGTCCAGGATGGTGACTCACATAACATAGACAAAGTCTTCACATGCAAGCTGTCTTCCAAAGGCACTGAGCTTTTGCTTTCGTCTGCTTCCCTGGTATGTCAGTGAGTCCAGCCTCTCGGTCTTGTCTTCCAGCTCTTTAGCTTGCCACTTGCAGGGCATATTTCTAGACTTACTCACCTATTCAGAGCAAATTTGTGTAAATACTGTGTGGAAAAAACCCACCCAACTCTATCACCTCACCATTAAGCAATGTGGAAAATGTTCCATTGCACTAAGAAGAAACTGTCGATCCTTTGTTACGTCAATCCACTTATTGATAATATTAGTGTTGTACTACTGAAGTTTATCTATTGGCTCTTGAAATTACCTCTTTCTTTCAGTTGTCCCCACTGAAAAAGACTTTTTTGTAAGAGGTTTGTAATGGAAAACCATGTAGCCTTTGAATCTGTTGGTATTATACTCCTTCAAATATCAGTATCAGCACTGCCACTTTCAAATTAATGGAAGTGTAGATGATTGAGAAAGGGCTCATGTGATTTCAGTGGTTTTAATCCTGGATTATTCAGTCAGAACTCAACCTTAAAATATAGTAATACCAAATGGGAGGAAAATGGTTGGAATTTTACTTCTTTTCATAGTAAATGATAATGTATCTAATTTTTTAAAAACATTTATCTACATTTACTTCTTAACAAAGGTTATGATCATATCCAGGTTGATTCTGTTAATACCGGAATATTTTATCAAAGTGGGAATTGGATCCAAACACTTCTGTTTGCCTCTTGAAATACTGTTTACCTCTTGAAATATTGCTAGGATTGCTTATTTCTGATTCTGATCTTATTTTTGATTTAGACTTTGCAGGTTCTGCCTTGCACTTTGTCACAAAATCCCTGTCTATCCTGAATAGCTGAGATTTCAAAGCAGGTATTTTATGTCCTTGTGCTGCCCAGTACAAACTTTCAGACCTGCTAAATGCCTAACGATGGCTACTGTATATGCCGAATGCATTTTGATGTTTGTGAAAGTATATTGACTGGGATTAGGTTTTATTTTACATATCTGAATGTCTATGTTTGCCTCCTTGTAAGCAACTATTGTGAAGAATATATATTTGAAAATGTTACTTCAAAAGGGTTGTGAGGTTTCACTTAGATTTTTCACTTTAGTTTACAAGCTCCTTGCGAGCTTTCTGTTGACCTCTTAAAGAATGTCACCTGATTTATCTTACTAACATTGCTGGAGTGGCAAGTCTTCCATCTGAAGACTTTTTCATTAAAAATTTGTAATGATATACTCCCCCAAACCCTGATCTGATGAATTAATGAGTGAGCCTTTTTCATGCCCACACAAGGTCTAGGCCCTCTTATGATTGAAAAAAGGGATTCAAACCAGCCAGCAAATCAGTAACTTTGTCTCTGTAAAATTACTGGAGGGCTTGGAGGGGGCAAAGATCCTAGAACTTTTTCAAGTAGGCATTATTAAGAGATCTAGTGCAGTAAGAAATTATTAAGAAACTTTTTTTAAAAGTGAATAACAGGCTCAATATATCCCTCCTTACTCCATCCCTGTTCCTTGTATGTTAGTTATTCTTAAAAATGAGCACCAAAAAAAAAAAAAAAAAGTTTTGAGAGTAGGAACTACACGGCTGTTTCTGAGAGGGGAGGAATTACTGTAGCCCTGACTTCTAGGGATTTTTCATGTGATTTATTGCAAAATCTGGTTGAAGGTTTTTCTTTAGTCAGAACATTAATTCTTGTCTGCACCATTGCCTTGTTCATGAGATCTGTGAAGATGTAATAATAATTCAGACTCCTATCCTTATGTCATTTGATTGAAATATGTTGGTTGCTCTTCTTAGAAGACCAGCCTGAAAGAGGGGCTGTTGTGTGTTGAACCTGGTTTGGTTCACTTTTCTCATTCTTAATTGGGCCTGAAAAATGCAGGAAACTGGGGAAAGTTTTAAATACTATCTCTTAACTGGGCTAGTGTTTAAAGAAGTGCATATACCTTTACAAACACCTGAATTCCAGACACATTTTCATGTCAGAGGAAGGGCTGGGGAACACCAGTGCTTCAGATCCATTGACCTGAATGTGATTGGTGCAGTAACAAATTGCAGACTTTTCCTTGCCATTTTGTGGGTCTTCCAGACAGCCTGTGACTTTTCTGTTCTTAAGCAGCAAAACTGAAAGCTGGAAGCATGGCAAAAATCAAATGTAGATTCAAGCTGTCAACTTTTGCTCCTAGTAGTATTAATTTTCGATACTTTTGTTGTCTTATATGCAATCTTACCAAAGTGAAGGTAAGCTGGTCAGGTACTAACGAGTAACCTACAAAATGAAACAAACAGTTTTGCTTCAAGAAGCTGGAGAGTTGTGCTGAATTCAACTGCCTCGAAGACTTGGAAAAAAGGAAACAAACCCAAAAGCCAAACAGCTTGGAAGCAACAGAATAGCTTTGTGACAGGAACCAGGACTTGTCTAAAGAAAAATAAAGCAAAAACAAATAAACAAAACAAACAAACCCACAAACAATTGAAAAAAACCCCAAACAAATCATTCTGTACTGTGAAATGTAAGGTTTTGAAAGTGAAAGTAGTGTTCCCATTGAAATCAGTAACTATAATTTGCAGATAAACATTTACGTGGTCTCATCTTTAAGGGTGCTGGTTTTTTGTGTACAGAACCAACTTTAACAAAAATCCTGTGCCAATAATTTACAAATCTGTTAACCATTTAATATAGTGTCTTGACTTGTAAAGTCAATCTGTGAATCTATGAAGCTCTTAAAATACTGAGATATTTTTAGAGATATATTCAAAAGTTATTCAGTCTTGTTAGATCATTAGTCTGAGTAACTACTTTCAGACTCCATTAAAAAATAAGAAAGTGTTACATTTGCTTGTAATCATTCTGAAAATATTGCAGTGATATGTGTAGTATAAGACACTCATTAACCTTAAAGCCCTTATTAGATTGCAACACAAAATCAAGACTTTTCCAGTTTCTAAAAGCAGAATGAATAGGTAGACTAAGTTTTGTGATTTTACTCTTTTTATATGCTAAAAGTTGTAATATAGTGAAGCCTTGTGTATTTCTTGTGTTTCCTTAGCGTGGTGTTTCTAATCTGGCTCAAGTACAATATAAAGGCAAAAAAACTAAATAGTCACAGGAAAGCAACAGACAATATTTTAAAGAAAAATCCTTAAAGCAACTCAGATTTTTTTTCAATTACTGGGAAACAAGTGAATTTAAGCAACTTGAAGAGGTTGGTTCTCATTTTTGCATCAGTCAGTCAACATTAGTTTGAGGAAAAGTACCAAATATTTTCATTTTAATAAAATGGGAGCTCTTTTTAACTACATCCAATGTATTTCTGGCCAGGACATCAAATAACTTTAATGTAGTCAAATAACTAAACTCCAAAAATCTGACTAAACATTCACTATCCCTGAAGTATAAAATTTAACTGAGGTGCAAAGTGTTTCCTGGCCTGACCACCAAGAAAGTGTTATTAGGATATTGTAGAAAACTTGTGTAATGGTTTTGGTTCTGATATGTTCATTAGAGTGGTTTCAACACAGAAGAAAAAAATTCTCTTTCAGCATTTCTGTAAATATGTTTTGAGTGTCTTATTGGTTTTTTTTATTATCAACACTTACATTTTGTTGTGGTTACCTAAGAAATGAGGTGACACATACAAAGGTTGTGCATCATAAGTTGTACTAAACACAACTGTTATTCAGAATACATATTGCAACATCATTTGCTGCACCTTCGCTGAAATAAGATTGTTTTATTTCATATTTTGTTGAGAAATATTTATTCTTGGAGAGGAAGTGATCAGGAGTGGATTGATATTTTGTCTTGATGAAAGAAATTACAATTTTTTATATTTGTGTTAATGTGTATCAAAAATAATAATTGCTGTTATTATTGCTACTATTATTTCCATTCCTTATCCTGTCACTGAATATGATATCTAACAGCATCAGTAGTGATCAATCAATGAGCAGTAACTTGGGCTGTTGGGTTTTTTTAAAAAGTTAAGCATTGCAACTTCTATTTAATACATCTGCAGACTTGCTGTAGATGGCCATTAAAAGCATCTCCAGGAAGCCGTTTGGTGTCTGCATGCCTGGGGGAGGGGTTGGCTTTAGTTTTGTTTTTTTATTCTTAGAGGAACATTGATGTAGAAATCAAAAGCGCTAAGTAAAAAGAAAACACTTGTTTCCAGCATAGTGAAGACTTTTTTTTTCCCCCTCCGGTCTTTTAAAATTTGGAAGTAGTGTGGTTTGTTTTTATTGTGAAAACTCTCAGGAAGAACAATTCAGAGTCGGTGCCATTCTTCCCAGCTGAATGGCGCCTGGTTTGTGAAATGGAGCAGCTGCGGTAGTTTTAGCTTGGCTCACAAAACCATTTGCTTTTTAATCAAGAACTTCAGATTCTGTGGTGGTTGTTCATGATGGAGATGGCCAGCTCTGCCCTGAGAGACAGCTGTAGTATAATTGAGACAGACTGTGTGAAGCAAATATAAATGCTGGATGGATGTCTTAAAAGCAGCATATTCACTAAACTGTAACTGAATTTTTAAAAGGATGAGAAGCTTTTATACAGGCGAGAATTTACTACATGATGAGACATTTTATATATAGTGATGTTCTTGCATATATTGCATAAACCAGGGTTTAAATCTTCAGCATTAGCATTCAAGTTGTACAGTACAGTAATCCAAGTTTTGGTGAAGTGTTTCTATAATTGCATAATGAGAAATGCCACAATTTTCCAAAAACATCATTGCAAATGTAGTTGAAGTCTCTTTCTTAAATTTGTCTGCAACGTGTCGTTTGTCAGAATGCAGGTATGCATGTCACACAATCGTACAGATGCTTATTATAAGAAATAAAGATGCTTGTATTTTATCAAATGGAATAGGAGGCTATGGGAGGCACAGAGAGGAGTCATTAATCTTTGGTGGCAGTTACACATTTAGAAAAACTTGTTCAAGCAGGTAAGTATTGTGAAAATAAGTGCTTCATCTTGTATAATGTAAAACCTCTGACTGTTTTAGAAGGGATTTTTCTAAATAGCAGTTTGACTAAGTCAAAAATATCTTGTTTCGCATCACAAATCAAAAAGTGCTGCCCATATGTTTAAAAAAAAGTTTTAACATTTTGTAGTAATTTTATAGTCAGAGTTAATAACTGTTTTGAACTTGGAGTGAGCAGTTGTATGTTTCATGCTGACCTATACACTTATCATTTACATGACAAGTTTGTTACAGATTTATTATACATATCAGAATGTTTCACTTTCTGCAGACAGGCTATTTCATTTCCTTGCTGCTTGCTTTTAAAATAAAGTTTAGCATAACTTTAAAAAAATCCTATTCCCAAGTAATATGAAGATAAGGAGCCTTGTGGCAAAACAAGATGTTGCTCCTAGATGTCCTCCTTTGTTTTCAAACACTTTGTCCCATTTTATGTTTCCAGTGTGTGCAGTCTCAGACTTCTTTGATGCTGACTAATTGGGGGGGGTGGGAAGACAATGTAAAAGGGTTAATCCGTTACACTGCTATTAATGAGTCAGCTGGATCCCTGCCATTCTCTCCTTTCTGGTTCACTTAGCACCGATTAGCACAAATGACACTTAGTTTTGTGGGAAGCAAGCTATGAGGATTGTAGGTAATGCAGACCTCAGAGGAGAACAGCCTGGTCTCAGGTTAATACAGGTAGATAAATCCATGGCATGTGGGCTGAGACCAGAAATAATCCTGTTTTCCTACTAGACCCCTGAGAACACTGACAGAGGATGTTTTAAGCTCACACGAGATAGATCAAAAGGTGGTCAGGCTATTTTCTGAACTCAGTTCTGTGGTGTGCTGCTGGGGATTTGAGCTTTGGATATACTCACCTGGCACCCAAGCATTAGAAGTGAGATGGTGAAAGAAAGTATAGGCATGTGTGTGCAACTGAGAGCCCCTTTCTTAAATGCCAGAACTCTTGTGACAAAGTTTTGAAAAGGTTTGATTCACTATTTATACAGTGGAAATGTTTCTGTGGTCTGTTCTGAGCTTTTAATTTGGGATTCTGGGATAGTAATAAGGATACACTAATTCAAAGATATATTGTATTTTTATTACTTTTGATTACAACTGCAACTGTAAATTGATTATAGAAGCAGGTAGGGAAAAGGATATTATCCTTCAGGATACACTTGTAGTCCAGTTACTTTTTACAAGGTTTTTATTAATTTAGAAACAAATTCCAGCAAGGAAAACTCAGCATACTTCTCTTAGATCTTCTTTCAACAGGTGCCTTTTCTTCCTTCCCAAATCTCTGCAGTTGCTGGGGTGATCTTAGAGCCATGTTCATATCTGAAACTTTGTATTGTAGCAGAGCTTTTCTTCTGATGGCAACCTTTCAGAACAGCTGCCTAGGTCTAGTGTACCCTTTGTGTTGGAGGATAGTGTAGAAATCATGGATTAGGTTGTTTATAGGGGTGTTTGACTTCAAGTGTCTTCATGTGAGAGCAATTCTCCTCATTTACTCACTGGATGGAAAGATGCTTCCCTGCACATGGAGCAGGTGTTTAACATTGGTGCCTCCTGGGCACCTTTTGGAAGAGCCTGTTAGCAATACCTTTGTGGGGAGCCTGATCTCCTAAATTAGAGATCTATGTTGCAGCTATTCTTCTTTCACTGTAGGTTATCCCAAAACATTCTCCACATTTGTACACTACACCTGCATTTTGACAAACAACAGGCACAGTCTTTTAACCTCCAAGTTGCTTAGAAAGTTTGAGACTGGTTGTTTTTCAGGCCTTTGTTCCTATTCAATCCCTTAGGGGCAGAACAGTAACGCAAAGGAGTTTTTTCTAACCACAAAGTTTTAAAGTTAAATACTGTGAGATATCTCAAGGGCAAAATCCTGTATATTGTCTTCTCCCATTTCTGATCTTACTCATTTAAGATTTTTTTGGCCAGTAGTGGTTTTGCAAGTGAGGATAACCTAGATTTTATCAGCTCACCACCACCCAAAAGCAAAGGTGCTACTTTCTTTCCTCTGCTTCAGTGAATCTTACTTTACTCCAGCTCTGGTGTTTGGTGGACTTTGTCAATTGGCTCAGTTCCCAGAAAAAGATGGGTTACTTAAGCAGAAAGTTCATTTTTTTGTCAGTCAGTGCAAAGTAAGGGCCTTTGTAGAAGGAAGAGTGAAGAGAACAGAAATTCCCTTTCTTAGCAGTGGTGAGTGATTAGATGAGCTCTCGTGGTCTCACACAACATCACCTTTATTCAGGGAACAATTAAACATGACTGATCATATTGCATGCAAAAATAGTTGCTCTGTTGAGAAAATCACTCTGTCTTAGGATATCTCTGTATGTAGCTTGGCTGATCTGTCACCCGAAGGAGGGCCAGTCCCCCTGTCCTCCCTCAGACTCTACTCTTTTGCTATTTAATTTTTCTGCAATTTTGTGAAATTGCTTCTGTATTATGCTGTGTTACGCTGCTCTAGTAAGGTGAATTGGTTTGAAGGGCTTGAGTGATGGAGCAGGTATGGCAGGAGGGAGGACAGAAGTGGGAGGTGTGAATGGAAATGCATCCTTGGTCATTGGTGCTGCTCAACTGGCTCTGAGTGTCTCGTTGCTCAGATATCTGATAGGCAGCCAGGTCTGGAGCCAGGACTGAGGTGTGAGCAAATTTAGCCAGCAGCTATGGTTCTTGTGGTTTAGAGAGAGGAGTGGACACCCTAAGGAACAAGACTACCCTTGGAAAGGATGAGAGGAACATCAGGAGCAAACAGCTCCGAGTGGAGAGGAAAGACAGGTCACAAATTTTGACAGCATTTGGCATCCATGCACATTTTCTGCCCTGTTGCAGTGTTTCTGTGTGTAAAACTGGACACTAAATCTGTTGTCCTCACCTTAAAGGAGGTGTGAAGGAGATACGAAATAAGATATGAAATTAGTTGTCTTCCAGACAGAAGCTGTGTCTTTGGGGAAAAAAAGGATGCCATGTCGTTTATAGCCCTGGATTTTTTTCCTTGTACTTTTTTCTACATATCAGGCTGCATGATGATTGTGGGCAAATTGCAGTGTGATGTGAATATAGGATATGTTCCTGAGTAGAGCACACATAAAGCAGTAACTGCATCATGGAAACTTAATTCTCTCTTGTTTTGTGAAAAATCATTAATGTATCGTAGCAGCTGCCTATCAGATACAGGAGCACAGGTCTTTGTGACCTAGAATTTCATCTGCCAATTTGCAGCCAGTTGAATCAGTATGTGGTAACACAGCCCTTTGTGCATAGGATGGGTTGGTTCATTGGCTTGTTTTGTAGGGAGACATCAAAGTGACATTGTTGGTCTGTGCTTTTTTCTGAGTACTGAGTTCAAGCAGGAGGTGATAAAAGGAGCATGGCTAGGAATAGGAAAGAACATCACTATTACTGTTTCAGGCCTCATCTTCACAAAATTCCTTGAGTTCAGGGTTCAGGTCAGTGCATCTTAAACAGAGTTTACAAAAATTGTATGACCTCACCTACTGTTTTAATACCTGCAAGAAATTAAAATACTTGGATGGATTCTTTGCATTGACCAAACCAGATTTTAGACTTTTCCATAAAATTACTTTATCCATGGTATTTTTTCAAGCCTGTCTATGGAAGTCCCAAAAGAGCTGTCATCCAGACTAACACTGTTTGCATGCACAGAGGGCTCCTTCAACACAGCTGTGCAGCATTGTACAGTAAATGCTCACTTATCTGATTTCCTGGGGCTGATGGAGTGAAAATAAATGCAACTTTCTTATGAGGAGAAAGCAAAAGACAGAAGGTTAGACTGTAGAATCGTTAGGAAGAAAAGGAGGAAAACTAGGAATATCTGTTAATCTTTAGTTTCCTACAGCCTACTGGTTGTAACAAAAATGAGCATTTCCTAATATAATAACTTGTTTGGGGCTTTTTCCTATGTTTAAGAACTTCTTCATGTTTTTGATGTGTGAGGTTTAGCACACCTTTGAAACTTTCCATGTTGATTTGTCTTATATCTGGAGAGACTACATTTAGATCTGAAATACTGCCTCCTGCTTTTTCATGGTGGAAAGCGAGACTGGCTGTATGATAGGGTATGCTTCTGCAGAGCAGCTTAACTGTGTGAGGAAAGGGTCACCTGCTTCTTGCTGCTGGAAGCAGGATTACTTTCCATCACCTGTGTGCCAGCTCTGCCAGCTCATTTGGCGTCTCTGATTTAGCTCACGAAACAAGCAGAAAACTAACCCAGCAACTTTGGGAGTATGTATTTATCTTTTTGTTAGCCAGTTCAGTGAGCTCAGGTGGCTCACAAGCACTTGGGAGAATTTGGGGACCAGCACAAAGGAAAGAGCAGGAGCACCCACGCTGCAAGGAGAGGAAGGACTGCTCCTTTTGGCAGTACTGAGCTGTTAGCCTGACTCAGCCATGTTGTGAAAGCTCACCCTTAGGTAATAATGTTCACACTGCAGGTTGACTGACAGTTCTTCAAATAGTAGCCAGAAGGGAGTTACCAGCTGTACGCAGTTTGTTTTTCTAGGGTGGCCTTGTCTGTTTTTCGGTGTGCTGTGTTTTGAAACAGATACTTATTCTATTCTAATCGTGTTATTGCATGAAAAAGTTCTGCAGAAAAATTACATGTGCAGGGCGGACCTGTCTGGGAACTTGATGTTGAGCAAGTGGATAAGGAGCCACAGAACCTGGAAAACTTTGTACTTTAGTTTCTGGGACAATTTGCCTGTTGCATTTGGAAGGACTCAGGAGCCCTTGTGCTTCCAGTCTACTGAGTGTTGCACACTTGAAGGCTGCAGGCAAAGTGTGGACCTTCATCTTTGAACATTGTGAAGTTTTAATCAGATCTGGTAGCCCTTGTTAATGTAGTTCACACATCACCATGGATCTTCAGTGGCTGTAAGCCTGGAGTTCACTGAAACCTTGGCTGCAGAGTTTGAAATCCACCATGGCTCAACCCTTCAGCTCCCCAGGACATCTGCAGAAGTGGATGGGTGCTTGCCATCTCAGGAAAAAAAGAAATGCTCTTTTTTGAAAACTGCCCATCTGCCTTTGTGCCCTTGAAGCTGGCATGATCCTGTGTGGGTGTTGGCTTTGCTTTTTTTTTTTACAAATTGAAATGTATAATATTCAGCTGGAAAATTCCATTTCAATGCAGAGTTTAGGGAAGGCACTGATTTACAGTGTAGGCATAAGTTAACATAAGCATTCATAGCCCTCAGTTTCACACCATGAACAGCTGATGATAGAACTTAAAGCTGCTCTGACTTTTCTTCATTTTCTCCACATGTAAAAAGAATATGGTACAAAGTCCTGGCAGATTTTTCTTTAAAATCAATTATTCAAATACTGCACAATTATGTTTTTTTCTCTTCACTTTGTGGACAGTGTTAATGTCACTTTTTGGTGTACGTGCAAACATTTGGGCATTTCACTGAATGATACAGCCAAAAACTTACCAGCTAGACTTTTACATCTGTTGCTCTTGTATCTTTGTAAATGGATATTTTAATGTGGTGGGGCTTTTTTAGACTTTGTAAAGCAAATTCCTCTGTTCAGGAATTTTTATTCATCTCTGTTTTTCCTCCCCAAAATTACTTCTGCCCTGCTCTTTGAATACTTTTAAAGAATTATTCTAGTTCTTTTTTGTGCTGATAATTAAATTTTTTCCCTAACAGATCTGTACTACTATGTTTGTGGAAAGCAAAAATGCAGTTGAATAGTTAGAAAGGTTTTAAAGTAATAAAGCCAGACATACTAAAAATCTGTGAATATTTAATACTATTTTTTTTGTTTCCTTTAAAAACAAGGAATCTAGAGGTGTTGAAATGAACATTTCCATTTTGTTTACACACAGGTCAAGAGTAATCCAGAAGTTCCGTGGTCCAGTTTCTTCTACAAAGCTGGCTTTAGACTAAAGTTCCTAGAAATACTAAACCAGCTTAAAGCACAAAAATAATCAGAAAATAGCACTCTAATCCTAGTTAATCCAAATTATTGACCCATGTTCTCTAAATAAATAAAATTAGGTAGTCCTTTAATCATCAGTGTGGAGCTGGTTAATAATGACAGAGGTATGAACCAAAATTTACCTTCTATGCAGGTTTTTGTCCTATCTGAGGACATGCTAAATGGATTTATGTTTTAGTTTGTGAGGAGTCTTGGTTGATTAGTTTTAGATCCCTTTGTAGGTCTGAGATCAGAAGATGGTACTAATATAACGGAATTAACAGTGTAAGTCAGAAGTAGTTTTTCAAGGAGTTACAGAAGCAGAGATACTTTGTTATTGAATAATCTGTTAAGATTGCTTTTGCATATAGGTTTTTCTTTTAAAAATACTCAAAGCCTCTTTGTACCAGTTCTAGGTATGTTTATAATGTGCTTGTCACTACAAAAAAATGCAGCGTATTTATACTTTTTAGAGAAAAAAACCCCATGCTGTTCAGAAATAGTCTGCAAGTGTGTTTCAGAAATGCAAAAGAAGCAGTGGATTTACCATAACGTTTTCTGCTCAGAAATTACATTATATAGTCACAGTAACATAAGATTTCCAGGCTGCTGTCTAGAAAAATAACTTGCAAAAAAAAAAAACAAACAACCCAGCAAAAAAACCAAAACAAACAAAAAACCCCCCAAAAACCAAAAAACAAAAACAAAAACCAAAAAACAAAAACAAAACACCAAAAACAAAACAAAACAAACAACAAACAAACAAACAAACAAATGTGAGGAGGGAATATTTTTTTGAACCACAGTATTTGTAAGCCTGCTAAGGGAATCTTAGGTAGCATGATTTACTTTTCTGCATCAGTTGTATTGTGTCTGTATGCCATGCAGACATAAGTGTGTTTCAGGTATCTGTATAACTTTGTGTGTGGTCTTTATCTTTTAAATTAATTTGCTTAACTTTGTTTCAGAATTAGTGGGGTTTCCATGCCTCTGAGAGGGTAGTACCACTTGGGCATGAAGTGATTATTACTTTGCTGATTTCTCATAACCATGCTACATAAAAGTTGCCTTAAATGAGTGTTCTGCCCTATTATAAATTCTTCTCCCAAAAAGTATTAACTTAGCTTTCTGTTACTTTCAGACAGGACAAAAAGTTCATAACTAACATGAATGTTGTAGGCAGCTGCTCACTTGAAGGCTGGTTATTGGGATGAGGCTCTATGTGATCATGAGTTCATCTCAGTTCATTATAGGACAAAGATATGTGACCCTGAGTCAACTCAATGAGCAATTTATAAATTTTAGGTGGGATTTTTCTCCTCTTCCTCTTAATAAAAAAAAGTATTTCTTGTTTCAAATAGCTGAAATGCTATCAAGAGAATAAAACACAGGTCCCTGGGATAGTTTATCAAATATCTCCTTGAGGATTTCCTAGTCCTTCTGCCCTGCTAGAACAACCTTGAGCATTTCCCTGCATCATTACAGTGGCCTCCCTTGACTTCCCTTCATTCCCAGTGACCAACATCAGCAGTATTTGCCAATTGAACAAGCAGGCCAAAGATAATAACAGAGCAATGGGCTTTTCCTTCAGTTGGGGCATTACTCCTAGTCTCTTTTTACTAACCCAATGGTTATATTCTGTAAATTCTAAATATCTCCAATTCTTCTATCTCTGTGCCAGTTGCAACCACATTTGACAACATTTTCCTATGTTATCAAGGACAGAAGATTGGTCATGTAAATCTAATTCCATAGGAAACCAGCTTACATTTGCATTGTTTGTTTTCTAACGTAGTTTACATTTATGTAGCAAGCTTTATATGCAAATATCAGGCTATCTGCACCTCAGTTTTTGACAGGCAAATAATTCTAATGCATGTTGGACCTACTGAAGTGCAAGTTGCACAGTGTAACCAAGACACTGAACAGGCACAGCAGCAGGTTTTTAAGTGCTAGAAAAATCTCTGTCCTCATCAAAATGGGCTCAAGTGTGTGCTGTTTGCTTTCTGGACAGGATTGCCTTTAGAATCACATAATAAATGGAACAGGAGGAAGGGAGTCCTGATGTCATAGTTAAGTGAGCATGCTGAAAGAATGTTAATTTCATAGTGGAAAGTGGAATATTATAATATATATTTACCTTTGGAAAACAACTGAGCCTGTAATCTGGGATAGGCTTTATAGGTTTGATTAACTAGTGACAAGGAAATGATGCTGCTAAAACAAGTTAAAGGGGAGGCTGCTTGCCAGTACTACTTTGTGTGAGCTGTACATTGTCTTCCACTGAGTGTGTTGTTATTACTGATGTTTCCCCAAAGCCTTTTACCGTTCATCAGGAACTGAAGAGGTAAAGACTTCTATTGTTTTGAGATTAAACTTTTTATCATGCTCACAAGCAAAATAATAAAACTCAGGAAGTATTGTGAAGATCGTGACTGTCACATTCTCTCAGAGGTAAACAAGAGAAAGTTAGGCAAGAGAAACAGAACAAATAAAGGGAAACAATGTTGTCTTTATCTCTGTCCCTTGGAAAAGCAAATAGGATCTAGTCGGAGATTGTAATCCTGGAAGAAAATTAAGCTTGCAAATTGAGGCTTCTTTTGCCCTTGTTGCATACCAGCCCATTGATACAGCGAAGTTGGATTATGTGAAGTGTAGACATCTTGCACTTCCAGGAGGTAGATTTGAGAGTGAAGTAGAGATTATATGAATTAACATTAAACTGTTCTAAATATCTAAAAATGTAAGGGAATTTTTGATTTATTCCTAGTCTTAGAACAATTTACTTGTTCTGTGGGTTGATTGAGTTGGCCTAGATGACTGTGACAATCAGGTATCACGAAGTGATTATATCTGAAATAAAAATAGAGCAAATCAATTTATAAAACTTTTCTTTTCAAGAAAGTAGTTTAAATGGTTTGCTTCCGCAGAAAGGTGTGATTCACTTGGCCTTGGAAGGTTACATTTGTTTTGATGTGTAGAGGAGTGTCTTACCTGACAGATTAAGTGAATAACAAGAAGATTTAGGGGTTCTCTAGGAATGTCAAGAACTGTGACTGAAGCATGAAGAGACTGGCCTGTGGCATCTGATCTATGCCTTCTAGGCAGATTTGCTGATTTTTTTTTTTTTTAGGGCCGATGTTCATGATAAATACCAACATACAATAGATATGCTGGGGGCTTAGCCACACAGTATCACTTGAACATCAGAAGAGCAGTGAATAGTTTTGAGGTTTCCCTGAGGCACTGGCAGACACACACACACACAGATGAGCACAAATCTCGAGTCAGAAGACTTAGAGGATGTACCTTTCTCTTTTTTAGCTTTTTCTTTCAACTTTTTCCTTATAAAATGACTGAACATGTCATAAGCCCTTAATGGGACCTATATTGTCAATGCTTCAGTCCTAAGGTTGTATTGAGTAGCTGGTAAGTCACATCACTCACTCACTCTGATAACACAACTCGATAAGAAAGGTGTGGCAGCATGTAAGATAATGAACTCTAAAACAGAATTTCCAAATAGCAAAATGGAAAAACGAGATCTCTGGAAAGATATTCTGTGGTGTGGGGTTCAGTGTTGTGGTAGACTACTGAGAAAGACTGGCATGCACATATAAGGTATGAAAAGTATTGCATGGATACATCACACAAGAAAATCAGAGTGAGATTAATTCCTGAGATTTCTTTATGTGTGACACGAAAGTCTCAAAACTAAAGTAAAATAACATTTTATTTATGAAATGGGGATTGTGGCTTATGGACAAATTAATTCTACAGCTTGCTTTGAATGTGACTGTGAACCTGGAGGTAACAAACAGTAGAAGGCTAGATATAACTGAGAGATGAGAGGTGCTGAGGAATCTCCTTCTTTGGAGCTTCAAAATTCAGACGAATAACCTGAGGTCCATAGTTTCTTTCCCTTTGAAGTTAGCCCTGTTCTGAACTGGAGATTGGACTAGTATGATCTCCAGGATTCCTTCCAACTAAAATTTTGCTACAAAACTTTAACTTCGGATTCATCAGCTTTCTGAAAGAGTTGGGCACCTCTTAAAAGAGAGCCTTTTCAATGGGGGTCAGAGGAGTTGGAATGATTTAGCCTCAGGGAAGTGGTTGGAGATGGAGTTAGATCTAAACTCTAACAGTCCTTTGTTTTAGGATTCAGGAAGGCTTTGAAAGAAGTGAAACTTTTAAGAAGTTGGAAGTATAGAAAAGCACAAAAGAATAAAATACTTTTTGCAGACTTAAAAATATGTAGATCTGGGTCATGGAAACTCTACAGGACCCTCTAATCCTCTCATATTGTTTTTCTGTGGCTATCTTCTGAGAAGTTTTTGTTTGGGGAAACAAAATTTTTCATAGGGAAGTTTTTAATCTATGGTTTCACTGTGATCTTGATAGTGGAATGCAGGTTGAGAAGACCCTGACAGAATTATTTAGGATGGGAGAGTCTACCCTGCAGAAGGATGGGATACCAAAATCAGACTGGGAGGCAATGTGGAGTGCCACTCCCATAATCTTCAATGGCATGTGCTGTAGCTGGATTTGCTATTCTTCTTAATTGGGAAAGGACTGAACCTTGTTGCTTCATGTCTGAAAATGCAGCCATTCAGGGTGATGTTTACCTTGTTACAGTTTCCCCCCTGCCTTTTACAAGTGGGAAGAAATCGGTTTCAGGATTCTTGTTGCGGGGCTTATATAGATTTTTCTCGTGGTTCATCAGGAGAATTAGAGAAGATGCTGTTTAAATTCTACTCCCAATCAAATATTTATTTGTAGGACCTCTTAATACACTATTGAAACTCAATGTAAGGCTGACAAACACTTACCAGACCTCTGCCTTAGCATGGACTTACACAGACTTCCTTCTCGCTCACCCTTATGCAGCATAAACTCTTAAACTCTTGTTTTTCTGGAAGTTGCAGCTGTGGAGGATCTTTCTGCTGATATATTGGGTTTTTTAGGGGATATTATTAGCTTGTTGAAATGAAACTGCTGTTGATATGAAAAGCTTTAATATGAAACCAGGATGAGGTGACCTGAAAATAGAATGACTTCATTGTTTTGCCAACTAGATATATTCTTATAAGGCTATTATGTCTTAGCCATGTACATATGGAAGATAATGAAGATTAATATGTAGTTTTATAGCTAATACTAGACAGAGTGATAGTCCCACTTTCCTAAAAGTGGAGGAACCAACTGTTCATCAATGTCCCTCCCATCTGTGCCAAAGAGGAGAGCATTGGCCAATGCCTTATTTGATTGAGATGGGATCACTGAATGATCTGTTGATCACCAATGGAAACTTACAGCTTATTGTGTGCAATCTGTTCAGGGCAGGTGGAATAGATGATTTTTAAAGTTCCTTTCCAACCCAAACCATTCAGTGTTTCTATGCTCATTAGCAAAGATTTCTGAGGGTCTTCCCTTTGTCTTCTGTTAGTTGTCTTGATCCCAGAAAATCCCTAGGACCACCCCAGTGCAGTCCTCAGCTCAGTCACTGGCTAGAAACTGGCTGGTAAGTGGAAGCTGTGAGACCCTGGAAGTGAGTGCTAGAGAAGCAAGCAGGAAGAGACTGAGCAAAAACACCTTTCATCCCTGCTGAAAGACCTGGAGGCTGAGAGGAGAGCAGGACTTGAAAAAGTGGTGCTATCAAACCCCTTTGCATGGAAGGGCGATCACAGGAACACCCAAGGTGCAGACATTCCGAGGGAATTACAGTACTGCTCCAATACCTCCTGAGACTGAAAGCACTGTCAGTATTGATGGACTGAAGCCTGAAGTTCTGCTAGTTCATCCTGGAGCACGGTAACTTAAAATTGCTGTATCTGACCTTTCTTCCTTATCTCAGGGAGAGAGGGGAAGATTTATGAGTAAGAAAGAGGGAAAAGAAACTGTAGTAAAACCTTGATGCTTCCACAGAGCCAGTTTCTCCTGTTTTCAGATCTTACTAATCCTCTCTTAAAACTTTTGGTCTTTTTGCTGCCAAGTAGAAGCCAGAATATTCTTTGTTCTTGCCCTCTCTATGCAGGATATAGAAGATAATCACAGATGACAAAGAGTTAAGCAGATAACTAAAGTATAATGGAAAATAGCTGTCTTCCTTTGAAGCTGAAGGTGACATTTGAAAATCCATGTACTCGTAGCTAGTTACTGCTTGCTGTGCTGTACGTGCTTCAGCTTCTCACAGGAATTTTGTACAGACCAGGACAAATGGCAGTCTACATTACAGAAGACTCTAAAACACATTTACAATTGGTTTTAATTTATTAAACTGAGGGTGGGCTAGGCTGTTAAATGCTGTCTGTTGATAAAGAGACTACACAGATTGAGGTTAACAAAATGCTGGAAGAGGAAAGAGTATAAATAGAAACACCACTTCCTTGTTGAGTAGAAGCCAAACTTGTGGGTGAACCTTTCTATATGAGAGTTCGCTGAAGTCCAGATAGGCAGCTGAATGCAGATTCCTGAAGACACCAAAAACTCCTGAGTTCTGAGGGAGGATATACATAGTACATACTGAGGACTGGACTAGGTATTTCTTTCCTGTGGAACACCTGGCTGCAGTTCTTGGAAAAAGATACCAGTGGAACTTGGAGAATCTTGGTGTAAATCCAGCATCAGCTTAGTGAAAGGAGAAATGTATGTCTGACCTTTCAGTGCAACACTGATTATTTGGGCCTGGAAAAGGCTTAATATAACTTAAAAACAGCCTCCCAAGACTGAGGATCTGAAATACAAGCTTATCTGTACAGTAGGATAAACACACCTACTACTTTCTCTTCAAACTTTAAATATTTTCCCAGTGGTAAGGAAGGTAATATATTACAACAATGAGCATGATTATTTTTTCCTGATTAATTTTCCCAGTAAGGTACTGCATACTACAGATTATGCTGCTGATATTTAAACCATATTACACTGCATGAAGTGCCCTTCATTTCTAATTCTTATAGACTTTAAACAGTATACATCATTTTTTTGATATATGACTTAGATTTATTTTCTAGAGGAGTTTTATGACTGAAATTTGCACAATACTTAAACCAAATAATATATGAGACAGAATCTAAGTGTTTTATAAAATAAATAATTTTATCTTTTATATCCTCATTAAAATACAGCTTTAAAGTCGCTCTAGTTCAAGCAAAATTTATTCAAGAAATCTTATGGCTTATATTTTTACAGGAGTTTAGGCTAGGTGATTACCATGGTCCTTCAGCCCTTATCTATGAACATATTTGCAGTTCTGATGAATTTCAGTTCTGATGAAAGACTTTATGGGGGCCTTTTCCACTAAGGTCATGTATTTGTGATCTTTCTTCAGAGACAGATTTCAGTTGCTTAGTTTGGCAAAAATATGATTGTATACCTATTTACATCAAAATTGTGTAAGAGAACTTGTTTGGGTTTGTTTGGGAGGCTTTTCTCCCAGTGTTTGGAGGGGACAGGTGGTTTGGTTGTTCAGGATTTTTCCCCAGTCAAAATCTATTGGCTGCAATGTTTGAAGTATTCAAAAGAACCCACATAGTTCCTGCACCCAAAGGTCTGTGCTCTCCTGTCTGTTTGGTGTTTGGTATCATCCCCCTTCCTCTCATGGTGGTAGGTGGGTAGGAAGAGGAAATCACAGACCAGAGGGAAGCATTTAAAGGCTGAACCTGAAGAGGAAAGCCAAGCTGTGACTTCCAGTTAAGGAAAAAGGTTAGACTATAGTCAATGGGAAACCAAGGTAAGCTAAACAAAAAAAAAATGTGGGTGGCTAAACCCACAGCTGTGGTAAGCTAGATAGAGTTGGGAATTGATAGAGCTGGGGAGGTATGTCAGTTAATTAATTATTGGGCTAGTAGAAATAAGGATGACTAATATGTTTGCATATTTGAGCTAGGAACCAGTGAAAGAAGTAAACTGAAAATACCAAGTTATGTAGAAAATTATTCCATCCTGCTGGATGTCTTAGACAGTTTGGTGTCTCAGCAGCTGCCAATCACTGTTTTAACTCCATTAACTCAAATTATAAAAGTCTGTAGAAAGAGTCATGCCTCATCCTTGCAGGACCATAGGCCTGAAAATTTGGCAAGATGTTGGGGTTTCTCCATTTTTATTTTTTTTAATGAATAAAAACTCTGCATTGAAGTGCAGTTTCACAAAGGCAATTTGAATTGTGAAACACTACAGGTATTCCTATATTTGGCTTCCTTAAGAGCTTGTGAATTTTGGGAGCCGGATGACAAAGTTCTAAGTAAAAAATTTCATTTCTCTCTAAATGAGTTCTTAGTCTTCCTTTCTTGTGATCATTTTTGGCCTTTCGGCCCTGACTACAAACCAAGACTCTTTTCATCTTAAGGAAAACTAATCACAGGGGAAAAGTGTATTCTAAATAGCATTAACACACATTAATTGTGTTTTCTTAATGTTTTTTTCATATAAAAACTTCTGAATGCTTTCTCAGGAATGTTATGTAAAGGCAAGGAGTAGAACATTGGTTTCTGTGTTTATTGAATCCCTACTGTCACTTTTTTCAGTATGTTTTTGCAAACACTCAGCTTCACCCGGTGTGTCCCACTGGTACCAACTGCCACACAGCTCTGCCCTCACACACTTGGTGAGTTGTTGTCCCAACTCCCTGCAGTCTCCCAGCACCTTCACAAGTCCCCATCAGACAGCTAAGCTCCCTGATCTTGGGAAAGGGTATCCTGGGGAGTCTTTTCTCCTGCACTGATCATAGAATGTAGGACTAGAACAGAACACAAAAAGGTCATGCATCTTCCTTGACTTGGCATGATTGAAACCATTCACAACAGATGTTTCTTTAGCCTATCTCTGAAGTCCTTTGGAGATTAACCACTGTTAAGAGAAACCATTTTGTTAATTGTTCAAAGTGCTTTAGTAGCCTTACGCTTGGAGAAACTGATCTAGCCTAAAGGTGGTAAAATTTAAATCTGTTTGCAGTCTCATCCACAGCAAGTGCACCAATAATGCGCCCTAATGCCCTCTTCATGTATCTGTTAACCATTTTTACACCTACCTGAGGCGGGGTGCATTTACAAGACTTGTTATAATTTCTGTTTGCAGGCTCTACTTCATTACTAATGTAAACTAATTGTTTAACATTCTTGACTTTCAAGACTGTTATTTACCTCATTATCTTATAGGTGCTTACAAATTGTGTTTTTCAAGGTACTGGGAGTGGAATGGAAGATTACCTGAATTCCCATTTCCTTTGTTCTCTGACACCCCTTCTTTTAAAAACAGCCCTTGTGAATACAAATGCTTTGGAGTATTTTATGTAGAGAATTACTAGTTTACTGAGAAGCATCTTTCAACTGCAGAAAAGATCTAGGAAAGTGTAGAAATTAAATTAACAGGCATCAAAGACCCATGACTAAGATGATGATTCTCTGCATGCAATGCTAGGAATAATACCTGGGTATTAAAAGCAGACACAAAATCTGGATATTAGTGCTTGTTTTCATAAAACACTTTACCAAGTATTGCACTGTATTCGAGGGATCTGACCAGTCAGACCTGAGGGCCATATGGAGCAAACGTGCCTGGACCTGGGTGCCATTGGCTTTACAGCATAACTGGACACGGGCAGAAGCTGCCTGCTGTGTGTGCTGGCTCCAAGTAAACCTCTGGAGAAAATGGAACGGGGAGCCAGAACCACTGGTTTAGCAAAGAATTTAAACCACAGTAACTTAAACCCTTTCAGTTTGAATTGTTGCTGCAGGATGCTTTAAAGATACAGACTTCCAAAATATGCCATTACAGAAAGCAGTATGAATTCAAATAAAAATCCTCCAAAATTATGTAACCAAATCTTTAATCTTTCAGTTGCCTGCTCTTACAAACTATTTACTGACTAATACTAACAGCAGAAGGAGATAAACTGCAATATCTTTACAACTTCTGGTACAGTTTTCCATTGGCAAAGAAAATTGGAGAAGATAGGATGGGTGGATGTTTGTTTTGCAACATCTGAGAAACAAATTTTGATTTTGAGGTATTTTTTACTACTTCTACCTTTTCAATAAAATTTATAATGTATCTCCTATCTCAAAAATAAATGTGAAAATAATCTTGTCTCTAGTTTATTGCTGTGATCTGTCCATCTTTAGATCAGTGCCAGCTGCAGCTTTTGGAATAAACTGAATTGTGTCTTCTTGGTAAAATCCTGGGCAGAGGTAGCCCCATGTATGCCATGGGAGCAGATTCATGCCCAGCCTGCCAAGCAGCCTTTGTCCTCATACAGTCAAAACCAGCCCCTTTCTCAGAATGCTTTGTCTCTCTTTCTGCACTCATGCATAGATATCAACTGTGTGGAAATGAGGCTGTGAATGAGGATAGAGTAACAGTGCTTCCAGTCTGACATTGGATTGGGGTGTGATGGATGTGCATCTGGTATCTCCATTGCACTACATAGTCTCACTGCTGTGTACCCTTTGCTAATTGTTAGAACTTAATAGCCCCAATGTATGCAAAAATAGGGGCCCTGCCTTTTTCTTTTCTCCCTTTTTTCCCCCAAGAATTTTTTTCCTTTAAATAATTGGTACAGATTTTGTCCTGCGTTTTGCAGATCACTTTGCAACATTTTTCTCTTTATGATCAAAATTTCTCAGTTTTCTCATGTACAAAATTGTAAATATAAATGTGGCAACAGAGTCTCCCTTTCTCAGGGTATAATTTAATTTTAGGAAGACTGAGAGGTTTTCTTACTCTATGTAAAATATGAAGGATTTCAGTGATTTAAGAGTGTGTTTTTTTTTTTTTACTGTGGTAGGTGACACAGCTGATGATCAACGTAGAAACTCAAAGGATAAAACTTCATTTCCGGAGACCAGACCAATATACAGTCAACCTTCACAGGTAGGAGACTTTTTCCTTATGCACACATGAGGAAACTTCCATAGCAGCTCATTTAAGAAGTATGAATGTCCTGCAGAAGATGGTTTCACCACATTCGCATCTTCCACTGGCTGAATGACTGTCAGCCTTCCTTGCCATCTGTCATATAAGCAGCACTGCTATTAATTAGATGGCAATAATATCAAGCCCACTGCTGTGGATTTGAAAAGGAAATAGTAGAAGGCTGGGCTGTATGGTATTGCTGAATATCTTGTTTTTATACTTGAGTTGTGCAAGCATCAAATTGTAGATAGAATGTTAAAGAATTGCATAGAAACATTAGTGTGGTGAGGAGTGATGGCAAATGTCACACATGTACATAAGTCATCTATTTCCACAACTACCATTATGAGTAACATGTAAATGAGTGACTATAATAGACTGTCTTTATTGTATGTTCCCTTTCTGTTTCTCTGCTGTGTGGCTGTAAATCTGAACTTCTTTCTCTTTGGTTTATTTGATATTTGATACATGCTTGCAGGCAAGGGCTTTTCAGAATATTTCTGCATATGATGTACATATATCTTCTTCTCCACATACTCTGAAAATGTTTTTGTACCAAGTATGAGCCTGTTTTCCATTGCCATATCGTTTTAGGCATTTGCAAGGTAACTGAAGATGTTTGGCTTGGACTTTCTGTGCTTTTGTGGTGGTTCATTTTTTTTTGCTTATCCTATCCTGTCTCTTTTTCCCATATCTCACCTTGGTACTAACAGTCTGTCTGTCTGTCTCTTTTCAATGCCATTTTAATATTTATTATTGCTATGTCCCTTGGTATAGTAGAGTTGTGTGTGACAATTTTTCCATCTCTAAGAGTGGTCTGTGTGTATGTATGGCCAGTAGTCTTCTTTTGTAATTTAAAATTTTAAGTTGTGTCCTATATAGAAATCTTTAATTCACTGTACGTATTGAGTAGTTTGCCTTCTGATAATGTGAATTAGTTCCAACCATTTGCAAAGTTTTAGTCTGACTTTTAGATCCACACACATCTGAGCCAGGGTGTTTTGCAACTGAAGTCCTGCATATCTGGGCAGTATAATTAACTGATGTTGTTACCTACTGGACAAAAGTAATTTCCTTTAATGTGATGTTCTTGCTGGGGATGGTAAACTGCCATTACTGCAGCCTCAGTGATTTGTTCTGTTCTGTGAAATTTCAGGAAAAGAGGAACCTGTATAAATTTTAAGTTTTATGAGTTAGAGAGAAGAAGCAAAGTCTTCAAAACAAAATAACAGATATTGCAGTGAAAATAAAACAAAGATTTATTTTCATCTTTCTATTAAAATAGTTACATGTCACAAAAATACTGGTATGAACTGGCACGTGACAGAATCAGTTAAACTAAGATCCAGCACTTGGTAGTATTTAGGCAATTCATTCCAGTCTGGATTTCAGCATTTGGACTTCACATTTACTCAAAGAAATTCTCAAGTTCTCAAATTATGTAGAATAATTTTGAATCATGGAAATTAAATGGATAATTCTGGCCATTAAGAAAGTAATATTCCTCCTTGCAATGGTGAGTATATTTTTGTAAATTCGTGGGAGAACTTTACCAATTTAGAGAAACTGGAAAAGCATTGTGTTATATATTCAGTATGTCATAGAGACATAGAAGATCAGTTGAAATAACAACCTTGTTGGTAATAAAACCACAAAATCTTGATAAACATAGAACAGTAGGCTAAAATATAGTCGTTATGGCAAAGTGGCATCTTATATTTGTCATGCAGAACTGAACAAAAGAGCATTTAGTTCATCCACCAGTTCATCATTTCAGTTGCTGGAAATGTGCTTTTATTTTTAAATATTTTTTTTTTCACTACTTATTAGATATAAACTTTGTGGAACATGAAAAGTGCTTTTGGAAATGTGATTTAAAGAAGAATGAAGTAATACTTTGTTCATGATTTCAAAGGGGAAATGAGGTTGAGTTTGATTTTTTGAAGAAATTATTTTCTGGGGTATTTTTTGGTAGTGGCCATCATCTTTGGAATTTCCCAGTTTCTGAGGTACTCTTGGATTTGTTTGCTGTACAACCACTGAATTGTCCAGTGTGTGTATTTGTATAGTCTTGTATAAATTATTTCAACTAATGCACAAATAAAAGTTTACATCAAGATCATCTTGCTGCAGCTAGGAACGTGTAACAGAACCTCTTGCAACCCCTGACATACCTCAGTGAATGTTGTTTTCAGCTGTTCAGATATTCCATGCATGGTAGGGAAATTGCAGGTAGTTAAAAACTCCTTGGAGAAAGGGTGTTCTCAAAAGCCAACGTAAACCCAAACATTTTGTCTTCTGCTTCAGACAGAAGCTCCTCCTTTGAACAATCCCGTGTGGAGTGTCCTCTCCATCTCCACGGGTATGGCCAGTGGTTTGGGAGGGCCATCTCCTGCTGCTGGTCAGTCCCAGAGGGACGTGTTGTCCAGCAGGGTAACGAGTGCTCTGGGCCTAATCAGGCATGTCTGATCCCTCTGAAGTTGCTTCAGGCTCGTGAGCTAAAAGTCACACACACATTTAAGTGCTTTTCTGGATTAGGTCCAAAATGGTTAGTGCTCTGCAGGGTTGAGAACTTAGATTAGTCTTATTAGTGACTAAATTAGTAAATTAGTGACCATGAAATACAAAGCTAATTTTAACTGCAACGCAATCATAATAGAAAGAGACACTATGGCTTTATTTTTTATGCTTGTGATTTTTCCATTATTACTGTACAATTTCCAGGTAATTCAATCTTTATCTGCTTTCACTGGGAATTTGAGGTTATAGAAAATAGCAGAATGGAAAGGTTAGTTTTGATATGTGAAGAGTGCTAGAAACCTAAGTAATGTGATGGGGTTATTTTTGATAATGAGCTATTCCATTGGTAAAGCAAATTAGTACAACCATGTATTTTTGCCCTACTGTGAGAGCAATTATGTAGTATATCTATTAGGAGACATAAAAAATATTTTTGACAGATGGTATGGCTTTGAATTAGGATTTATGAAGATTATTGTATGTCTGGTGTCCAGGACACCTGGGATTATTACATTGATGTAAGAAACAACAACAAAAAAATCACATTTCTGGTAATCGCTGCAGTGTTTTGTATCTCCCTACTGTCACCTTAAGAAGCAGTTCATGTTTATTTGATCTTGCACTTCTGGATAATCTGACATGTGCTCTTTAGCCAACAGCTGTCAGCAGATTTAATGGGGGAAAACTGGACCAGTAAGTGTATTAAAATAAACTATCAAAAATGAAAGCCATCTTTAGATTTTAAATTAGGATTTTTATCTTGCTGTGTCTTTTTATTTTGGTTTTCCTTATAGTCCTACTTCTCCCTCAAACACTTAATAGTTACTGCCTTCTATCTAAGGAGCTTGTTATACGTTTTCTAGGGCAAGAGAGAATCCCCCAAGGGATTGCTTAATCCATAATTATCTAATTTATATGTTGTTGTTACAGCCACTCTAATTATATACCTTGCTGTGATTTTTATCATCTTAGGACTTAGTTTTCTTTATGAACTGTAATAGTTCTGCTATGATTCTTGTGCTCTTGCTTTTCATAATTTGCTGTTAAAAGCTGAGAACACAGCAGATAGAAAGCCCACGATTCCTGAAGTAAATTTTAAATTATCTATGATTTTATGCATATAGAAACAGGTATGCACCATTTTAGGCAAGTATCTAAATAAATTAGGATTTTTTTTCTCTGTCTGAATTGGCATTGGCTCATTAAAGTAATCATTTATACAGCTTCTGTGTAAGGATTCTACATGGATGTAAATAATAGTTTCCTAGACATCTGGTTGGGGGACATATGAATTGAAAAGACAGAAATACTATGAGATATAAAATATCAAGGAAGAAGTAATGAGAGTTGAGAATCCACAGAGTCGGGGGAAAATAATTTAATTTTTTTTTACCCTTCTAGTGAAATTACCAAGTATTGCTGAAGCTGATAGACTTTTAGGATATCCTTTAGAGCAGATCAGCTGATATAATTCCAAGGCATGAATAATATTACTGTTACCTTGTTTTCCTTTTTTTTAATTAAAAGTAATTTCTTCTATCAGACATATTATTGGCTGTTTTTTTCTTTAAGCTTGTCTATCTTGATTATTTTTACAAGTTACTGGAAAAGGAGCTATTACTGATCATGTCTCTGTTCATTTATTGACTCTTGGTTTATGGTTCAGAGGGTCCCATATTTAAAAACTCAAGAAGGGTGTTCTGGGCTGGATTTGTTGCATAAGTTTAACTTGCCTGTATTTACTTTACAGAAAGTGGTTTATATTTCAAAATTATTGTGATCACATTCTTTGTGATTACTTTGCTCTCTTTTGACAAAATGCAGTATCTATCAAAAATGTTGTTGCTTAGCTTGGCACTTTTTTTTTTAAGCTCTCATAAGGTAGAATTCTAGTTATGGCCTGGTTAGACTAATTGCTTGTCATATGTCATATTAACTCTAAGATCTTCTTTTTCATATATAAAACCCTTAAAGCATGTTGGTCCATATTTTCTCTCTTCTTAATTGCGTATGTAAGCAATAATCACTTAATGAAATTATCCACTCTTAGAAGGGACTGGAATAACACTGTCTGCAGCAAGTCATCAAGCATGTACTTTTCTCTGAAGAGAGAAGCTGGTACCATCAGGAAAAAAAATCTTATGTTTTACAGCATGATCATAAGCTGTAAGAAGTGAAGTTTTAACATTACCTTTACATACTCATGTTCAGCCTTGGCAGCTGCAATGGACATGACTTTTCTTAGCTTTCTTCATCCTTTGTGTGTGGCAAATAGCTGGGACTTCATTGGGGAATCCATGTGCAGCCACAGATGGAAAGTGCGTGTGAAGTAGAGCTGCTATATGATAAGAAAGGCACAGTGTATGCTTGTGATCTTACTGAAAATGAAGGTAAATAGCCCATTCAGCTAAAAAAAATATCAAATATTGTGTATTACATCGATTACATGTTACAACTATTACATATCACAATTATTAGTGATATTAGCAATGACATACTTACAATTAGTGATATTAGCAATGACATATTTACTTTGTAAAGCTTCATTATATTGTAATGTTCATATTGCTGTTAGATAATTTATCAAAATATTTAGGAAGTCTTCTCATTCTGGGAAGATCTCCTGAACATGTGGACCAGTGGGCTTCTGTCTGCCCTTACTGGACAATTGGACAACTCAGGAGAGGGTTTATATACATATTATATTTAATATATTAGGTATATGTACATATATGAGAAAGTCTGCTCCTCATGTCATAAAGGATTAGCTGCAGTGGCCTCACAAACAACACTTAATAAACTGCAGTTTGTGCAAGCTATTGATCAGGGTCAACCAGTAAGACCCAGGGTGTCTTGCAAGGCTATTACCTTGTAGGGTTTTTCTCCATTCTGAAGTGAATAGCTGGACTTGTTTGTGTATCATGATACAGAGCTGGGGTTATTCAGATACTTAGTAATCACAGTAGCATCATTAATACTATGTCCATTGCCTTTTTTTTTTTTAAAGAAAGCATTATATTTTTAGATATGGGGAACTTGAGTGGGAATTGGGAGATGTGAATTGACGTGGTTGTCACCAACTTCCTCTGTGAACTTAGAAAACATAATAAAATGCCGTCTTACACTTTTCTATAGCACTTTGCAAGTGTGAAATAGTGTTAAACCCTTTGTGTAATTTCAGCTGAGATTTCAGTACAAGACCTGAGGAAGCCTTACAGCTGTCCAAGATGTTCTGTCTGGCCAGCAAATACATGTAAACACGACAAATGGACTGGAACAGCCCCCTGTCCCACAGCCCTGCCTGTGGAGTCAGTGCTGCAGTCAGCTTGCACAATTTGTGGTGTTTGAGCAACAGAAGACAAAATGACATCCTGCAGTAAAAGAACAACACACAGGCATGATATATTTTCATAATTCTGTGCCTAGAGATAGCAAAGTATGTGCCCACATGTAAAAAGTTTATAAAATAGTGTAATTGGCCTGTTTTGCAGCCTCTTCACTTTAAGAATGGGGCTTTACTAAAAGGGACGTACACACCAAACGGTGATCAAGGCACATGTATGCAGAAGCACACTTTGCATACCTCCCTGTTTAGTTTGGGCAAAGACTCACTGTGTGCTTGATTTAATTGCTTGCTTATTCAGTTACACTGATTGGTTATTTTTAGCAAGAAGTGCTCAAACTAGGTGTCCAGATGTTCCCATCACATTTTTCAGCCTTTCTCTAATTTTGGGATCTTCTGAGTAGCTTAATCCCAGATAAAACTACTGATTATCCTGTATCTCTTGCCTAGATACATGTGGTTTGACTAAAAGCCAGTAATGCTGGTTCACTTTGCTGCTGTCAACAAATTGATCAGTCAATCATCCTGCCTGTCAGAGCAAACCTTCTGGGCTTTCCCAATATTAAAATTGATCTAAAATGCAATGTAGATCATACATCCCTTGATGAGACTGTGCACGAATATAGTACAGTGATATTTACAACGTGATGCATTAGCACAAAATGATGGGTGAAAGTAGCACAGGGCAGCTTGTTAACAATTATTCTAAACAGCAAGGAAAAAACAATGTCTTTAGCTTAGTTGCACCACCATTTTCAGAGGGGAAAAAAAAAAAAACTCAACACAAATGGCAGTGGGCAGTCCATTTTAATGGAAAGAAAACATGACATGAAAATGGTCCCATTTCAGCACAGAATGCTAATATTGGTAAGGTAGGAATATGTTTCTCTGTGCCTTCCAAGAGTGTTGTTTGATCCTTTTGCTACAATGTACTTCTACTGTAATTTTAGCCTTAAAAAAAACCAAACTGGAACATCACAGCTCCTGTCCTTCTCATGAGAGACTGGGCACCTAGAAGTACATATTCAAATTTTATTCTAAAGCACTTTTTAAAAATACAAAGTAAAATGTAAGTTGTTTGTTTACAATTTTCTTTTCTTTGCTTCCACAGTACTATAAATTTTAAGAATGTGTTTCTACTGTTTTAATGTGATTAGCAGTACTGTTAGATAAAAGCAGACCTTTCTTTTAAAAAAAAGTACCCTTCTTGCTTTTCAATGTGATCCAATTATTTTCCATCCACAGAGAGGAAGGAGGGTCAAAGAGGCCACCTTATTTAAAAGAGGTGGACGAGTATTAGTTCCTTTTTATTTAAATAATTAATTATTTTGCCTTTTGCTTTTTTAAGAGTCATGATGCTTTTCTTCCTGAATCTGAAAAGCCTGAAGAGTAGGTGCCAGGACAACTCAGTCTTGTTGCTGTTTGTAGACTGAAGCTTTACAAACTCTGGCTCCTGGTAACCTGTTTACTGAAGGTGGTGTTGACAAGAGCTCCAGTTACAGACTGTTTATGGAGGAAATTAAAGTCAAATACCCATCCTTCCTTTCCCTTACTGACCCAAATCTCTATGGAGAGAGCAGGTGAAAGTTGTGTGAGAAGATACTTGATTAATTCTTTTTTTTTTGGCATTAAAATATTTTAAGTTTGTAAACAGAAGAGATTGCTAGTCTTGCCACATGCTTGGAATTTAAGCAGCATGATAAAAACCTCAAAACACAACTCTTAGTACAACAATTTTTATCCATGCATCTGTGTGAGAATCCTTTTAAGATCCAGGGGTTTGGTTACCTAACAAAACTCTTGAAAGCGTGGCTGAGGATGTTGCTCCTAGGTATTGCTGGAGGAAGATTGACCTGAGTTCAGACTAGTAATTCTTTTCTGTTACCTCTACTTACCTTCTTTTCTGAAAACCAAATCCAAGATAATTTTCTTTTCCTTTCGTCTGATAGAAATTGTTACCCCTCTGTCTTTTTTCTCTCATTGATATTGACATTCTAGGGAGATATTTAATTGATGTTGCTGACTCCCTCAGTTACTCAAGGAGAAATTTCCTTTTCTTCTCAAAAAAAAACCCAAACCAGCAACAAAACAACCTTTTGATCTGCACTTTCCATAGTTGCTCTAATTTTCTGGAAAATGTATTGGCTTTCTTTTTTGTGTACAACTATGTTTGCGAAATATTTTCTTGCTGTTTTTTATTTTTAATTGTTAGAGTTCCTTTGGTTTTGTAGACACCTTTCTTTTGCATTCAAATCCTTGGATTTTCACACACCTGGTGCAGTAATGAGAGAATCAGTCTTAGCTCTCATTTCAGATGTTCTGCTCTGTGGGCATCAACCATCTCAGAGAAGCTGTTACCTTTTCCCTACCATAGCAGGTTACCCTGGTGGAGCTTCTACAGTAGCAGGGTTGGGAACAAGAGATAGACAGACATGAATGCAGAGATCCAGTCTAAGCTTCTGCTGTTCAGGAGGTAACCTCCCAGAAGTCTTTTGAATACTTTTTTCCTTGAAACAGCAGAGAAAATACCACATCATGCTGTCACTAAGTACATCGACCAAATGCAGCTGCTAAATGAAAACAAATTATTTAAATACTGGTTTTTCATTTTAATTTTTTTTTTGTTTTAATTATGCTGTTTAAGTTTTATATTAAATTAATCTCTTAGTATATTCTCCAGCTATGTTTAAAGTTAGTTATCTGAGTTTTGAATAACATCATGAATGAAGGTAGCAGCAAAATAAATGTAAATGCTTTGTGCTTCTGGATGATACTGAAGTTACAAAACAAATCCATTATCAGCATTTATCAGACTTGCATGTTCATTTTGCAATATATTGACTTGTCCTTCACTTCTGATTTGTGGTTGTGGAATGCAGGGCTGGATGTCTAGAGCTGTGTGCATTTTCAATTACAGTTCTGGCTTGCAGTTAACTTACTATAGTAATTTTCAGTAATTTTTTAATCTTCCAGCATACATGCTACAGAAAAAAAGGAAAAAAAAACAACCCTGGCCTAGTTGGTACCATTTCCTGGCAGTGGCAGGAGCACAATATGTTAAGTATTGTTCACGTTGCTTATTATATTGAGATCTTTGCTATAAATAGCTTGCATGGTACTTTGAAGGAACAGAGGATCTAGATAAACTGTTCCTTGTTGAACCCACACCCCTGTCTTTCTTCTAATATAATTTTTATTACAATAATCGTGTTGCAGAGGGGACTGCAATGTAAAGAGGATGCCCTAAAACTCAAGGGCCTCCAGAGAGGAATGGGGAGGCATCAAGGAAAGAAATTGAGGGGGCGTAAGTCTTCAATTATCAGAACCAACAGTGGTGAAATTGGTTGGGACAGGAGAGATAAGAGCATAAGTACTTCACTTAATGGTGGGAAATTAAGCCTTATAATTTTTAATAAAGCTTTATTTTAGAATGTTTTCTGCTTCCTTCTTATTTCTGCTTTCATTTAGGTTTGCAGTCTTTTCATGTTGCATCTTATCCCTGTTCATTCACAATTTCATAGTTTCTCATTATAGATGCCCACATTTGTGATGTTTTAGTTCTCTGTCTTCAAACAATTACTGAATGAAATAAATAGTAGGAGTTAGGAATAAAGGAATACAAGTAGGAAATAGAAATAAAAATATCATTATACAATTTTGGTTATATTAAATTCAATATATTTGCTAAATTTATCACAAGCTCCACTCAAAATATTTCCCATGACATATTGTTATAGAGGATTGAGTACAAAGAGAACCTTCATCTTGTAGTGGTTTGAGTTTGCAAAATCGTAATGAAGAAAATCAAGTTTTTTTCTTCTAGGATGACAAAATGAGGTAGTTGGTTTAGACATTAGATTTGAAGTCTTTTGTGGTACTTTATAATACTTTTCAGGGCAGAATTACATCCTATAACTGTCTTGTAAATAAAACTCACAGGGATCTCTAGTATTTGCTAGAATAATCAAGAAAAATAAGTCTGTTTCTGGAAAAAAACCCTCTTTTTTACAGAAAGTGTATTTTTTTTTTAAATTAACACATTTTAACTATGGAACATTCAGAGTATCCAGAGTTCAAATAGCAACCTTGCAGTTCTCCCCCTCTGCAGAGATTAACAGTTTTATGGCTGTTTGAGAGGGCATCTCATTACATCTAATTACAGCAAGTTTATTCTGCATTTACACTATAGAATTGTTCTAGTAATTACACTTTTCCAATTGCTTTAATGCCAGTAAGGATTCAGAAATGTACATCAGTATTGATACTGGAAGTGTGGTTTAGCAAAGATTTCCCTGCTGTTTTTGCAGGCCAAGATACTCCATAAGGAGCTTTGCTGTAATAAAGACAAGCTACAGAATGTCGGAACCTCTTTTCACTGCTTTTTTAGAATTTTTTTCTTTAAGATTTCAGTGGCATTAACCTGACTTCGATTCCATTCTAATTAAGAAAACACAGCTGAAAAGCACACTTTAGAAGAGAAAGAAAAATACCTAAAATGTAGGTAATAAATGAGTAAAAATATTCTTAAACTCTTATTTTAAAAATTGGTTCTATTTTACTCTGAATAACAATATAGATAAACTTGTACAGGTAGCAGGAGCTCTTTAAGAAAGATAAATTGCTGCAGTATTACACAATTTGAGTCATAAGAAGCTTGGAAACAAGAGCCCAAAGCAAATGGGAAAGCTGATTTCCATTGAGAACCATTCTTGCTTTTCAAAGCCTCTCCAAGGACTCAGTGTTAACCCAAACCTTTCAGCCTGTAGGTCTGCCCTACTTCAACCCCTGGGAACACCATCCTTGGCCACTGCTACAATCCTAGACACTGCATTTCTGCTAAGAAAGCAAGCAAGCAACCAGGAGAAATTTGGATACAGCAACAAGCTACTGCAGGGTCTCCAGCACTTCTTACATCTAACTTTGCTCTCCCAGCTGGAAATAGCTTTTTTCTTGAGTCTCTGGAGGGGAAGGCTGATTAAAATTTTGAGTAAACCTTAAAAGAGTAGCAACTCTCCTTATTCACATGTGGTTTTGTGAAACCACAGGGCATCGGCGTTGTCCTTGTCCAGGTGGGTTTGTTCCTTTCTTACAGTTCTGTAGGGATGCAGGTCACATACTTACTGGTGTGTTGGCCTGGGTTTTTGTTAATGTTTTCGATTGGGAGTTTTGTGATAGTTGAAAATTATCACATTGAGCACTTCCACCACTTACCAGCAAGGCTCTACTGATCCTGACATCAGAAGAAATTTTGGACATCAGAAGGAATTTCTTCACAGAAAGAGTTATTCGAATTGGAATGGACTGCCCAGGGAAGTGATGGAGTCACAGTCCCTGGAGGTGTTTAAGGAAAGCTTGGACATGGCACTCCATGCCATGGTCTGCTTGATGTGGTGGTGCTTGGCCATAGGTTGGACTCACTGATCCCAGAGGTCTTTTCCAACCTCATTTTGATTCTGTGATTCTGTTCTCCTAGGTTCAAATTTTGAATACAAACGTTGTGAGTAGTTTTTCTTTCCTCCTCTGTTCATTTTTGTGATTACCAATTTTGTTTGAAAAATGAATTGTTGTCATCAATAGAGATATGCATTCTGGAATTTCTACAAATTTTTTAAGGAGGTCCAGTGAGTACCTTAAAGCATCAACAAAAACACATTGGAGGAACAATCCCATACGATAAATTCCTTTTCTAGATACATCAGTAATTTCTGCATAGTGCTAAATAAATTCTAGTTACCTTATGATTCACTATTTCCTGTAATACCACAAAGTTGTCTGAAATAAAGATAATTCTATACCAGCAGTCACATAGCAGGTGTCTGTCATAAGTATTATATTGCTCCATATTTACTAAATATTCTGCAAGACTGAAGGTACTGTTTGTTTCTCAAGGCTGTTTTTAAAAGAAAAATATGCTGGAAAAACCCCTCTTTTTTACATTAATTTTTAAAATTAATCACTTTTGATAGAAAACCTTGTTCAAGGGTTTGGATGATAATAATCTTTGATTCTCCTTCAGAGCCCTGTAAATCCAGCTTCTCAATACATTGTAAAACGTGCTTTTTTTCTTCCTTGTGAGACTCTTGGCAAACTTTATGGTTAATACAGAGATGTGCAGCAAATTAGATGTTTTTGCAAACAGCTGAGAAACATCTTTTAAAAAGAGAAAAAAAGAATAACTTACTTTAGAGGGTCGTTTCAAAATAACATATTGTTTTCAGAGCACAATTAGTATCTGGTGGCCAGCTACTATATATATATTTACATAGTGTTTCTTCCTGTTCTTTTGGATTGCAAACCAAGAATACAGAAGACACCTTGCATATTTAAATTAAATTTTATTACCATACCTTACGTAATTTTTACTAATTTTTTGACTCCTTGGTGTACGGTGAAATGTAAATCAGTGGTCTTCTTGGATATTCAATTAATATTTCTCATAACAGGATTGTGTGTCATAGCATTTGGCAGTGCTTAGTTTAGCTAATGTCCAGACAATATGCTCTGAGTGAATTGTATTCTGGCTAAGTAAGTTAGGCATTTAAGTAGAAATCAGTGTGACTAATTGCAATATCAAATTCTCTAGGACTTGCAGTTCTATATATGCTTGAAGAATGCATGCATAAAGCATAAGCCATTTCATAACCTTGACCTCAGTTGCATCCACATCATCCTGTGCTGGTGTTTGCACTGGAAGCAGTGCAGGTGACCCTGGCACCGATGGGTGGCTGATGTTGTCCCACAGAGTGTCCAGTTCTTCATCACACTACCTGAAAGCCTGCTGGGGAGGTTGGCTTCAGCAAGGCCTTTCCACTCATGTGGGTTCTCCAGCGTATGAATGAAACACATCTTAGCCCATTGAAAGGATATTTGGAAGCACAGAAACATGTCTAGTTTGAAAGGGTCTTGCACAGGAGGCCAGTATCTTAATATCACTACAGGAATGCCCAGAAACAGCTCTGCATAGCAAAGGGCAACAACTGCCTGTGATGACTGCTCTAGGCAGAACTGAAAAATTACTTCTTGTTTCCTGAATTCTTCAGGACAGGAAGTTTTTTCTTCATTTAGATAACTAATATAAAATGTAACTTGTTATAAATGAAAAAGTGAATGCAGACTTTTTAAGACAATTAAAAATAACTCTTTTCATGGGAGAGATAGTAGTGGACTAAATGTGAAAAATCTAGACTCCTTGTACATTTATGTTGTGAACTGATCTTGTCATATTAGGCCCAAGACCTTCTCAGGAGGAGTTGAGTAAACTGAGACCCAAAGGCCACTGGAATTAAGATCATGGCATTTATTAAGCTGACCTCACACTTTCCTTTGTTTCTGACCTACCAGTTCTATGTTTATGTCAAACATTTTGGGCTTTCTTTATGATACTGTTTTGACTAGTCAAATAGTATCATAAACTATTAAGAATATTAAGAATCTCACTGACAGTATGCAGAGATTGAGTTTGGTAAAATGATGCTTTCACAGTAAAATAATTCTAATGTAATTCATCCTTCCTCATTGCAGTCTTGCTTTCAACTCAATGGAGTGGGACTTGGGAGTTAGCAAAGCTGGTCCTTGCTCCATCACTGTCAGTACATGGTATCTGCTGTGTACAGAAAGGGTTTTAATTTCTGGGTCTGCCTATTTAGCACCATTCTAACAAATGTAAGGTTTATGGAGGAAAGAAGAGCCAAGATGCTTTGTTCTCAATCTTTTTTTCCCTCTTTGAAGTTAGCTTTGTCACGTGATGGTCTAATTTGTGTTTTAAATTGTGTTCACCCAGCTTGGGGGACAATTAAGATATAAACAGGTGCTCATAAAACTATAATTTGCCAACCAAAATAAACATTAGACTCTAGGGATTTCTGATTATCATCTGAATGATGGGAATAGGACAGTGAGTGAGGGATCATTTTTCCCTGAAATGTGGGAGGAGAGAGAGGCAGAAAGGTCTTTGAAGATCTAGTTTAATTGATTCCTAGATGTAACCTATTTTTTCAGCTGGGGCTTTCTGGCTTTCCTTCAGAATATGGGAATGATGAAAGGCAAGCAAATACCAGTACCTCAATAAATGATCCACAAATTCTTTCTTTTAAGAGGGAATGTAATAAATTAATGCAGAGTAGAAATTAAGAGAAGTTTTTAAGTTTACAGCAGCAGCAAATGTAAGGACTCACCTGAAGTGTTGTGGTGTGTTCTTTCAGATAAATATTAACATAAATGTTCTGTCTGTTTGGCAGTGTTCTTAGCAAGAGAATATGTCTGTATTAGAAGATGTTCATGACTTTTGTTCTGAAGTGTAAATTGGGCCCTGGCAAGAAGGAAGACTTCTCTCAAAGTGTTAGCAATGAGTGGCCATAGA
The DNA here is from genome assembly GCA_013400215.1 of Cisticola juncidis. NCBI lineage: Eukaryota > Metazoa > Chordata > Aves > Passeriformes > Cisticolidae > Cisticola > Cisticola juncidis. The sequence continues at coordinate 237,971 of VXBR01006348.1, read as the reverse complement.
AGCTAATACCTCTTAAAGTGAGAGCTGATGATCTTCATCTTGGGGATAACTATGCTGATTAGAAAAGTACAAGAGGTTTTGTGTTTTCCTGAACTTAAGGAGTTACTGTTAGTACAAGATGTACTATTGCCCATGCTTTTTTGCTCACAGCTTTGAAAGCTGGAATAGGAGAACTATGCAGGCTATCTTCCTGACTTCTCTGCTAGCTTTCCTATTTTCCTTGTGTTCTAAAAGTACCAGAATCAGTAAGAAAAACCAAAAGAAATCTTCTCTATCAGCTCTTGCCTCTGCTGTTGCATGTAGCTTTCTGAAGAGCTGTTAACTACATCTAAAGAGAGAGAACTGAGAAAAGGACAGCCGTGGAAAATAAAGAAATACCTGTAAACTCTAGCTGTAGGAATTCTATAGTAACAGACATACTAGTATTACAGTAGCATGGAGAATATCTCTCCTCTTGTGTATTGGATCATAACCAGCAAGGTTAGTAGCTGTATGCATCAGTCACTCCTTTTATTAAACTTAACCTTCAGAAATTTTACATTATTATCCTGCGACATGATAGTAACAGATCTGTCTTAAGCCTTAGGTTTCAAATCATTGTGAGTAGGAACAAAAGCTTCCAAGTTCAGAGCATGCAGCACCACTCACCTTTGTGTCTCAGCAGGCTGTGGAGGAGTGTGTGTCCTCCACCACCCAAGCCAAGCGTTGGCTGTGACACAGACTTGCGAGATTATTTGTGTCATTTTTGACTCATTGTTGGCAGGTTAATAGAAGGTTTAGCATCAGTTTAACTGTCCTACCAGATGAATGTTGGGTTGTGTAAGGAATAATTAGTGCTCAGGTTGCACTTGTTGTTCAAGGCAAAGCCAGTCCTTTCTTTGGGAAGAAGATGGAGTATCTTTTCCTGGCTAAATGCTCTGGCAAGAAAACAAAGCACCCACCACCACCCCACCACCTAAACTGTTCTGTCAGACAGCAAGATCCTCAGGTTCTCTGGAACAGCCATGATCTGTGATATTCAATTTCAGCACAGGTCAGATACTGAGTAGCACAACACCCTAAAAATCATGGATGCAAGCAACCTCCATATGACTGGATGCATTTCACTCTTAGTATCAGGTGAATACCAAATTAGTGTTTCAAGCTTTCAATGCTCTTCCTTCCCTGATTGCTGTGTAAGCTTTGGAGTTCTCTGGCTCCATGTTGAACATGGGAGGTTGAAAGGAAGAAGTCAGATTTAATCAAGAGTCAGAAATTCCTGTCTGTGTTCATGGCTCTGGCATGACTTGTTAAGTACTTTCCAACATGTAACTGAATATCTCTGTGTGCTGGTACAAAGTAAAATCCTCCTAAAGAAACATCTCACGCCTAGAGATCACAGAATTGTTGAGTGGTTTGGGTTGGAAGGAACCTTAAAGATCCTCTTGTTCCAACTCCTTTGCCATTGCCAGACACACCTTCCAATAGACCAGATGGAACAGGTTGCTCAGAGCCTATTATCAAGAACATCATTATGGGTGCCTAATGAGAGGTATCACTTTGTATAGGATTTTATTGGCATAAATAGTAAAATAAATTACATTTGATTTCTAGACGCAGAGTAAATAGTATTTTCTTTGTTCTTAAAATGGCAAAAATGTCAGGATAAACACTTAGTAAGGTCATATTGGTAGGTCAGAATCAAAGCTTGCAAGTCCATTGGGTTCAACATTATTCTCTAAATTGTATTAAATGCTTCTGTATGGCAAGGTTTTTATTTCCTTGTTGGTTTTGGTTCTTGAGTTGGTGGTTTTTCTGTTTTAACTGTGTTTTGCTATAATGAACATATGTTTGGTACTGCATATATTTTCTATATTATAGAACATACCAGCCAGTCAAGCAATTCTATTTTACACTGGAAAGCAACATCATTAATCCTTTGAAATAACTGGGATAAGATAGTTCTTAATGACAAAAGTCATGCTTTTCTTGGACAACTTCTGGAAAGGCACAGGGGAACAAAAGATGGAGCTTCATCAGTTTATGAAATGAATTGTATGAAGTAATTTCCCCTAAACAAGACTGAACACAATGACAAAAAGTCCCATGAGCCTTATGGGTTTCATAAATGCAGAGTAATGTTGGGTCGCCTGTCATAGTTCAAGAAGTGTTTGGACAACACTCTCAGGCACATGATGTGACTGTTGGGGTGTTCTGTGCAGAGCCAGGAGTTGGACTCAGTGATCCTAATTTCCCTTCCAACTCAGCCTATTCTGTGTTTCTGTGATCTCAGTAATCATTACAAAGAGTCTTATTTTTGTTTTAGCCTTAATTCTGGTTGACCTGAGCCAAAGAATTATATCAACATGTATTAAGAACTGCTATTTTAAATCTACCTCAACTGAAATCTGAAACTGCTTTTATTTATTTGTTTGATGATTTTTGTTTCCCTTTATTAGTAGGTCCTTGTGGTTCTAAGTACAAAGCCATAGCTGCCTGATTTGCAGTGTGTAAATTTCTGTTCTTCTGTTCTCTTAGATAAATACAGGGCACCGGTCACAGTTGAGTGTATCAAGCACAGAGATGGGAAATCAAAGGAGTCAGACTTTGGAAAGCAGCCCTTTCATGTCAGACCTCCTGAGCGACGTCCCCTTTGCCCTCGCACCACATGTGTTAGCAGTGCAGGGCACCCGCAGTGACGTTCCTGACCGACTGCTCACCTACGACATCAACGATAATTTATCAAGATTTTGGTATGACTTTACACTTGAAAATTCTTTGCTTTGTAATCCATAATGTTCTCTTTGTTTTTTCTGCCTCCGTCAAGGAACAAGTCTTAAAGTAGATAAGACTTTAAGACAAGTCTTAAAGAAGATAAAGACTTACTTTCATTGACTTAAGATTTTGGGGGCCTGCCGCTGGTGTATCAAATGGATTATTATTCACAACTGTGATATATTTCTTAGCTTTAAGTGTATGATAACTTAGTACGTTAAATATTCCATTTATTTCCAAAGAAATTAAGCAAAAGTGTTTCAGCCTCAGTAGGAGACTGGCTGATGGTATCCACTTCCAGCAGGTAGGCTGCAGACACGAATATTTCATGACTTTAAGAGAAAGTCTATGTCTCAACTGTTTGTTATTTCAATTAGTTACAAAACACATAGATCCTGTTACACATATTAACATCACCTCTTGATTTTGTACGGATAGAAACCAATATTAATGCTAAACCAATGCTGCTCTGCACTACTGGACAGAGAAGTTTTAGTGAAATCAAGTTTTAAAACTCCGGGTTAATTACAAGCCCTCAAGTATTCATTAAGACTTAATAGAATTGGTTAAACTTACCAATTTCAAAGTGAAAATCAGTTGTTTCCTTCCCTTTTCCAGTAGATGGTATTTTGTCTGTCTCATTTTGTGCCTGCCTGGAGTTGTCCCCGCCTGCCTGTTGGCTGCTGTTTGTTCTCATTACCACATGTGTTCCTGATTTATATAAAGATCAGCTTTTCCATTTTAACCTCTTTGCCCCCTGAAGAAGGAAATCTCAGGACACGTACTTTTAATGGTCACACCCTTCTTTTTTTAATTTGTGTGCCTGAGGTACAGATGGCAATGTTTAACAACAGGAAAACATTACATTGTTTTTTATCCAACTAAATTAAACTACTAAATGCCTAAACATGCATTCTCACAGACCACTGTGTCCCCACTCACAAGCTCTGAGCATATTTTTGCCAGCTAAGACCAGAGCTGCTGTTCCACCAGCAAAAGCTTTCTGATGTCACATCACGATTTGTGATGAATAATGTCTGTGACACACACTTGTTTTCTCTCTTGGGGTGCAATATATATTTTGTGCTAAATGTTGATGGATATTTTCCTATATTTTTTATGCTCTTACACTCTTGTGGTAGCTTAAAGTACATATATTTTCAGACTTGGATCCTATTACAGTATTTGAGATAAATACTGTAAAATGATGAAGAAATTGCATTGTGAATATGTCTTAGGTTGTTATATAATTGTGGTTTAGATTTTTTAAAATGTGCATATTTAGTATTTTTGACAGCTATCTTCTTAAATGTTTTGAAGTTACTGTTCAAAGGGGAGTATCCGTGCTGCATTCCAGTAAAAAGAAGCCAAGTAATAATCAGTTATTCTTTGTATGTGAGAGTTATTATGTGGTTTCACCTATATTGTTTACTAAAGCTCTGACCATTCAGCTTTCATAGGAACTTGGATTTGGAAATTCAGTTTCAAAATCTTTTCAGTGTCATTTAAAAATTAGTGTCCTTCTAATAAAATGTATCACACTCTCACCTGATGGATTCCGTGTGGTGTGTTGGGTACTTGCAGTGGTCTAGGTGGCATCCATGACACTCCTTGGAGAATAGTGGGGCTGGGAGCTGGGAAGTACTCAGGCCTCACAGAAGGAAGAATTAAATTTATGAAGTTGTTTAGAACTGTTTTGTTTTCAGAGTTTTTTAGGTAACAGATACCCAAAGCACTAAAATAATTTTAGTGATTATTTTATATCCAGCAGTTAAAAAATTGATCATTCTACAAACAGCATGTTTCCTTTCAAGCTGTCCATTTTGAATCTGAAATGTTTCTGCAGTTCAGCTGGTCTAGAAGCAGAGCCGTAAAGCACTGCTGAAGACCAAACAAACTCACAATACTGGTTCTTTCTTTGCTCCTGACTTGGCATGTAATTTTTTGCAATAATTTTTTGCCTAAAGTTAGACAATTTATCTAAACTAATTACATCTTGTCAGATTTGAGCTCTGTTGCACTCGCAGGTGTCATTTCAAAAGGAAAGGAGCAGCAAAGGAGAGTAGGGAGGAGGTTGTATTCACCATGATGAGAAATGTAGACAGTAAGTTTAAACATTTGGTCTTCATCCTTAATTGTCTCCTGTGAAGGGTAAAGTTTACACCCAGCAAAGTACCACTAATGAGCAAGGGTACTGGGAATTTGTGTCCTGATTGCCCTCCCTTTAGCAAAAGCTGGGGCTCAAACCTCTCCCTTGCTTGAGATCATCCCTAAAATTGGATTGATGCCTTATGGCATGTGTTCAAAGGTAAATCAAAGAACAACTACATCCAAAGCAGCCTGACAGAAGGCTGACTGGGAGATGGTCCCTACAGACAACTCCCTGGTGACAAAGTCAGAAATGGAACCAGACAATGTTGTGTCCAGCAGGTCAGTCAAGGTAGTGGTTAAAGATCCAATTTCTGCTGTTTATATAAAGTGTGATCCAAACTCTGATATGACAGTCAGCAAGTATACATTTGTGTGGTCACAGAGGAGAGGGTTTCACCCTAAAGCACCTAAAGGAGATATTCAAAGAGCATATTCACCACGGCAATTGCAGTATCTCAAAATAACACACAGTTTATTGCATTTTTAGCTGGAAAACCTTTTATGTTCACAGAAGCACTAAGGCAGCCTCCTGGGCAAGATGAGCGGGTTGTTCTGAACAATAGCATAAAAGTGGGGCTTGAGAAACTGTTCTCCTCCCCACAACCACCCTTTTCTTATGACATGATAATTCATCTTGCTTTGGGTTTTCTCTGCTCAGCCTAGTTACCAGGGAGAGGAACCAGAAGTACAACTCCTAGGGGTAACTCCTTCCCTTCCTGAGTAACTGCAACTCCTCTACTGATGACAGGGCAATTCCAGATTAACCAGATTTCTTTTTGAAGCCAGAGACTGTACAACAACAAAGAGGCAGAACATCCTCCTTAAATTCCAAAGGTAGACTCCTGTTTGGTTCTGTAGGAAGACAAAGGTTTAGTAAGCCAAGCTGAGTTCATTCAGCCTACCCTGCTGTGCTGCAGCTTTTCATCAACATTAAACCTGGCTTTCTGTAACGAGCTCACAAAATTAGAAAGCATGTGTGTTAGGCCTAACGTATTCTCATCAATATGTCAAATTCCTTAAACTAAGAAAAAACTTCTAACTCCTTGTATCCTCCATTGAAATGATGTTCTTTCTTTACCAGTAGATATTTATGTACTTTGAGTCTCCTAGACTAGATCATCTACCTATTCTTTTCAATGTCTTTCTGAGAGGTGCGTTCCCACAGACCCTTTCTTAGCTATCCTGCCTGAATCACAGCCATGGAAACAGAATGAAGTGCAGATGATAAGAATATGATGACACTATCATACTGGTGATCTGAATCAGGACATAAGACAGTATCATGTTCCATAGTCCTTTTTGTGTACATGTAGTAGACAGCACAATAGTGTCTAATGATTCTGCACATTAACATAAATAGTGGATCACATACTCATTTGACTGTTTTGGAACAGATACTTCTTTATAGTCTGCAGCTTTCCATGCAGTATTCTTTCTAAATTGTGTTTTACTCCAAAAAACATTCAGTGAATATTCAATTAAAGTTTACTTTCTGATGTATCAGAGTAGCTCAAAGAGCTTTGTTGTATCACAACTCAGTGTTTTCTCCCTTCTACAGAAGCAAAAGTCTGGCTGTATGGTTCATAAAATGAACCAGAAGTTGTAAAGCTTTCAGCAGGTTATGATGAGATGTTGGAGAAGCCTTTTGTTAATTGTGTAGCAAAAGAGAGTATCTAGTGATGGAAGTGGAAGTTATGGTGACCCCAGGAGGATGCAGCAGCTGTAGACCAGAAACAAGAGAGGGCTTAGTTCTGCTAGCCAATTCAATTCACTTTTCCTTGCTGCAAAGATAAAATAAACTCTTGAGATCAAAGATCTAATTTACAAGGCTGTCCTCTCAAGTCAGTTGACACATGTACTTCAATAACAGAACATGAAAGAAACTGCTCACAAGCAAACAAAAAAAAAAGATGAGCCTTGATTATAAACATCCTTCATCCAACTCTTTGTGGCTATAAGCATTATGGTTAGAGTAGCCTCTCACATCCAAATGTTCATGTAAGTGTTCTGGGAGGTCAGCTTTGAGCATCCATCTAAATCTCACTGGAAAAGAAGCAGATGGGCTCAGAAAACAAAGCCCCAGGTGGAATAGCCCATGACAGAGAGATGGGAATTACTTATTTAAAGCAACTGATACTAGCAGAACTGAAGTCTGACCTTGTGTCAGCCTTTTTATGAAGAGTTCTGCTATTTGTCTGTTTTCCTTAAGAAAATGAAGCAATGTGTGACATACTGCGAGCTGTAGTGTAATTTCATTTTTCTGCTGTTTTTAAGAGCTACTGGTGCATCTGCTTGGCTTATTCTGCTCTTAAAGGTACTTTTACGTTCCTGCATTTTTTTCCCTTAGATTCCTCTGAGTTTGTCTATATTATGTTTGGATAAGGCTTATGTAGAAGACTTAATATTTGTCTTATCAATCAGTTTATTTAAAAGATCTTTTTGTTGTTATTATTTGACTTTTATGTCTTCTGCAGTTTGGCTAGTTCTCCTTCAGTTGTCTCTCAAATAAAACACATTTACACTTCTCCCTCTATTTGTCAGGGTGGAATAGAACATATGCATTAAATTTATCCCAGAAAGGCCTGCCAAATTTTATTTCAAGTAATACTACAGTATTTGCAGGTATTACATATTAATCATAGTATAATTATGGCTAAAAGTGGACACATGGAGTTAATGTTCTCTATCTTTTAATGTAGTTCAATTCATGTTGTAATTTAACTTCTGGTTTGGGGGCAAAGTAGGAAGATGTTGTAATGGCAATTGATACTGCTTTAACAGAGGAATTTTAATATTCATTTTTACCAGATGTAGTTTGCAGTTTATGCAGTTTATTACCTACCCAATGATCAAGTTAAAACAACTGCTTCAAAACTAAAAGTTGCCATCCTGTTGTTAAATGGTATCAATTAAGAGGCCATTGATTGAGAAATGGAAATGTAGTGTTTTGCTGTAGATCTCTCAAATGCTTTACAGTACAAGTCAGAATTAAGATTCATCTTGAATCTTAATATCATACATCAAAGACAAATTTTAATCCTAGGACAGCTGTAAAAAATAGAGTGAGTGAACGAATGAAGATGGCTGACGTATTTTTGTTTACTTAGGCTAGCTGGCTAAATTGTTTCATGTTGCAGTTATTCCCATAAGAAATTTTGTGTAACACTGCTGTTGTAGCTATTGATTTGTACAAATCTGAGAGAAATTGTAGGAATAAAGCCGTTTTCCAGGTTTTGCCAAAACTGTTCACCTTCATATTTAAGACTTTTGAGTCTTCTCAAACTCAGAGACATCACCAGCACCTCCTATAGCTGTCTCTTTTTTGAACAAAGCTGCACTCTATTTTAGAAACATCAGTATCTGGGAGAGACTCTGCTCCATCCAGCTGGGACTGACAGATGATTTCCAGCATGGGGCATATCCTGGTGGACAGACTTCTCAAAGATGGTAAAGAAAAGGATGTTGTACATAGATACCCTGTGGGTAAAAGCAATGCAGGCCTGGTCAACTTCCACTCCTGTCTCATACATGACACTGATCACAGATACCTGACACAGCTCCTCTAAGCATGAGAGGTGCTGCTGAAGTCAAGCTCTATCTTCTTAGAAAACAATTTGCCTTTTTTTAAACTAAGCAAATTCATCTTCTGGTGATCTGCCAGTCTTAGCAGTTTGCCTGGGCCATTTCACCTGGCCTAAACCAGAAGGGGAGATTTGAGACCTGATGCTAAAGGCTATCTGCTAGAATAGGAAGTCATCCCAAGACTGATCTGTTCACCACAGATATCAAAAAGAAGTCAGATCAAACTTGTTCTGCGAGGATCTCCTGTAGCAGTGGAAGTCTCTGGCTGTTTATAAGACTGCATGCACAGTGTATCAAAACATTACTTTTTGCTGTTAGATTTAGTTTTATATTCTTCATGGCACAGAGCTGGAAAACTGTTCCAAGTGTGTCCATGGCAACAGCAGTTTTGCTGTACGAAGATTATTTTCTCCTATATAGTTAGGAAGAATAAAAGTCACCTACTACACCCTTCTTAAACATACGAGGTAATTCAACTGAAGGATAAAATCTTACTTGAAAATTTGCAAATAGGTTGTTCTGTTTTTAGATAAATTGCAATTAACTGAACAAGGCTTTTCTGGCACCTTCTGCCTCATTTTGCTTCAAAGAGTTATTCTGGCCTGTGCACAAACTAATATTCTGCTCCCCCAAAGAAACAATGAAGATAACGCTGAAGAAGTTCTCCTTTGAAACATCATCCATTTCTGATATATCACTGTAGCCTGGAGATCACTTCTGATAATATCACTGTAGTCTGGAGATCATGACCTAGTAATTTGTGTCTTTTAGGATTTACACTGAAATTGATATCAAAACAGGTAATGTGTGCAGAACAGTCTCAGCAAACTGGACCAGTGTAGGCATTGCCAGAGCAACACAAGAGGAGAGAAGGCATCCCTTCAGTGACATTTAGTGTGGAGCACTGGTGACATTGGAAATTAGAACATCCTTAGCTTTTGATCAGGAAAAAAAAAAAAAGATTACAATTTGGCAGTCTGCTTTTATATTTAAAAGTATTGAGGGTCTGCTTTGCAATAGCTGACAGAAATGCTTTTGAGAACACAGTAACAAAGCAATGCTTGGCCTTCTCTATTTACCTTTTCCTCTTGTATATATCTGTTGATCATAAAATTCCTCTGGCCTAGAGAAAGCCTCTTCCACAGTGTTTATTACATTATTCAGATGATGAAATTCGAGGTAAACAAAGAAGAGGAGTGATTCTTATCTAAGCATTTCCTCCCTTGAGCCTTTTGGCCCAGATACATCCAGTGTGGCCTTATAGGTGCCTTTCCTAAGTGTCTGGTGGTGTGCTGGCTCAGGCCAGGCCAGAAGGTCTGAGCAGGGAATTTCTCAGACACAAATCTTCTCTCTTCTCTGCTTCCTCCATGCTGATGTGCTTAATTACAATCCCAGTCATCCTAGTTTCCATCTGCTGGGAGGAGGGATGGGAAAGAGCAGCTCTTTGTCCACAATTAAGATGAGAATAACCCGCTGGCTTCTCCTCTCTTCCTTTGGCTGTCTATGCAGGGAGCCAGCTGCTGCCAGAGACAGCTCCAGCAGCATGCCTGGAACAGGACAAAATTATCTATCTCAGCTTTTTTGTCCTTCTTCTCTCCCTATGAATTATGGCTGCAGAGATCAGAACTGTCACTAGCAGTGGAAGGCTGTATTATAAATGGGAATTAATTCACTTTTAAATAAGTGTTTTGATTTGTTCAAAGTGTTTAAGACCTGATGATGTGGTCTAGGGAAGATTCAGTGGGCTGTTTCTTTGCTCCAAATATAATGAAAGAGCTGGTCTGTTGCCAGCCATGGAGGAGGGAGGAGGAGGATATTAGAATATGCAGCATTTAAGGAAAAAGTCAGATAAAAATAAAACTTAATTCTGTAGATATACAGTTTTACTCATGAATTGAACTGCAGTTCAGAGAAAGGAGATGTAGAGGAAGTTAATTTATAATGACCACATCCTAAAATGGATTGAAGTGGATTTCAGAACATACTGCTGAGTTATAGGCCAGCAATCAGAATTTTTCAATCTGCTGCTTCCTCCAAATGTGTGAAAAAACAGCCTTGTGGGTTCACATAACTGCTCAGTTGCCAGTTGGTGCCTACATCTTGCCCTCAGCACAGTGATATTTTATGCACAGACAAAAAAAGCAGTTCTGCAAGGAAAAGAGATTTTTATATGAACTTATATTTCAGCAAAGTTACATTTTGCACCATCATGATTAGAACAGGATTTGTCCTAAAGATCATAGCAAAAATAATGTAAAGGACACACATATATACAAAGAATGAGATATATGTTATGTGTCTATATATATAGGTATGGATAGATATACAAGGTGATTGTTCATAAAGAGTGAATTCCACATTGAGTGAGACTAAGTTTCTCCAGAAAACTTTTTGTATGTACTTTATTCAGATGTCAGAGGCCTCATATGGCTCTACTGGCTGAAAACCTGTGTTGTTTTGCCATAGCTTCTGTTAATGACAGTTACCAGACAATCCACATGAAAAAAATAACAGAACTTTTTGTTTTATGCCACGTAAAAAACAGTACTTGAAATTTTCCCCACCTGTAATTTGTGGGAAGGGGCAAAGGGACTATTTACACAAACAAAGCTGCAGTTTCCAGAACTGAATCTTTGCTCATTATATGAGAACCATGTGCCTTTAAAAACTGCTCTTTATCCCCATAATTCCTTATTATAGGAAATTGCAGTTGGCAGCAATCAGGTTAAGTATTTAAATATTTTATATTTAATTGAGGGGATTAAATTCACATTTCCAATTTAAAATATTTTCCCATCTTAACTACAAAACCTGGTTGTATGTTTTAAAGCTTTTTTAAAATGTCAATACTGACCTAATCTTTTTGTTGTCATTTAAAAACAGACTCATTCTCTAGCAGACACCAAATAATGTATTATTTTGATTGCTGCCTTCTCTTCATTCCCCTTCTGTATCTCTTTCCCCATGGTTGACTTTAACTGTCATATATGGAGAAAATCCTCATAATGAAATTGCTGGCAGAATCTGGTTAAGAACTGTGATCCCTCTTGGTAGAGGATCATGTCCAACTCTTTTTCTGTAGTCTACATTTTCCTTTTATTTTTTTTAGTCTAAATGACTTAGATATTTCCAAGTACAAGGTTTGGGGGAAAGGAATTATGCTGACCTCTTCTTTGAAGTAAGATTAAAAAAAGGAAAGGGAGAAAGTCTATTAAAACTTGGCTGGCTTCCATGCTTTTTAAAAATGTGCTGTTTGTGTGTGCAATGCCTGCCAAGGAGTCTGTCTGCATCTTGTGTGTTCCAGTCAACAGTGCACGCCCTTCAATTGCATCTCATCTCCATTTTCGGGCAACTACATCTCACCTTTTCTCTGCTCTTAGCAAATATCTGAGAATTTCATCAGTACAGTCATTTGTGCCTTTTTCATACTGGTTTCAACTCTCAGGCTGCTGGGACAGCTGAACCCCAGTGCTGTTGATAGCCCAGGTGGGGTGGCACTTGGAGCCAACATGATGACAGGTTTTGGGGCAAGAGCTGGATTCATGTTGTCCTGAGCTTGACTTTCTTTTTTCAATCTAGAACATTAAAGCCATTTCATTCTAATCTAAAAGAGCATGAATATTGCAATGCTAAGCATAGTATGGGAGTTCTGCTGCTTTGTGGGGGAATATTCTCCACGTGGAGTATTTCCAGAAGCTCAGCAAAGTGGCTGTTACCTGGGGTTCCTAAAAGGCAGCCAGTGCAGGAGCTGTGCTTTGTGGACCAGCACATTCTGCTAATTGCCAGCTTCACTGCCACAGATTGGAGCCTGCAGCCCCTCGCTGGGTTCACCTGCTGAGCCTGCAGACAGAGTGATCATTGATCTCAGTGGAAGCAAGGAGATCAATTGGGAACCAGGAAGTTTTTCTGATTACTAAGGAAAAACTTTGCTCCCATGACTGTGTCCCATTTCCAAGCTCCTGCTGGATCTGAACTCTGCTTCTAGTAGACAAACTTCCACCTCATAATTGCTAGTAATTATGCATCTAATTCAGGGGCAAAAAGACTTACTTCTTTCCTGAGACACACACCCAAACTGTATCCTTGGTGCACATCAAGGCGAGGCTATGGCACCTGCTGTTTTTTCCCCTACTTTGCCTTCATTTGGAAGGAGTGTGTGCAGCTAGAGGAGTTGTTCTGCATTTCATCAAATCCCCACCTGAACCATCAGAGGTCCAGGCCTTAGGACACAGCTTCCTGCATCCCAGAGCATCCCTTCCCAAAGTTCACACTCAGCAGCAGTCTGATGGCTTTCAGTGAGGGGCTCTTCATCCTCAGGGTTAAATCCTCACCTTCCTCCACTCTTTAAATAGACAGATATGCATTGAACCTTTATATAACTGCTTATAACTGGTTATAAAAAAATGAAGGTTTTAAGAAAAACAACCTGAGAAAATCATTTGAGTACAGTCTGTTCATAGCCAAATACCATTGGAAAACAAATGTTTCCAGGTGTTTCCCAGAGTGAAGGATGAAGTAAGCCTGGTGGCATGGGCAAACAAGTTCTGCACGCTTGGGTTCACCACAGCAACGCTGCAGCTCCCTCCGTGCCTCAGGCAGGCCAGAGCAACCTCCACATGCCGTGGAAGTGCTGCTCCTGGCCCGGAGGTGCTTGGCAAACATTCACATCCCACCAGGACCAGTGCCTTTGGGCACTTGGATAGCCAGCAGAGCAAACTTCAGCTCAATCTACTGCTTACCAGGGGAACTTGTAAGCTGTCTCTGGGTGGACATGGTGTAATGGCATTAACCTGTGGATCAAGGATGCAGTGGGAGCAGCAAGTAATGGAATAGCTGGCTTTGAAATTCATACAGGAGGGTTGCACCCTTGGACTGTGGGAGGTTTGCAGAAAATTCAAAGCTCTACCCATCTTCTTAAATAGAGATCAGTTTGAAATGACACTCAGGGTACCACACTTTGCTACTATTTAGAGTAGTAGTGCTTCTCACTAGCCATGTCCATGTTACAGCAAGTAATGCTGCCCAAGGGGATGGATCTATAGAGTAAAAAACCCAAGGCTGAAGGCCTAACACCATTCTTAGACATACTTCTAGTTTAGACTGCTGTTGCTGTTGCCCTATGGCTGAATGTCCTCTGGATTCCACAGCACAGATTAAGGTTTAGTTTCACCCAAAGGGAAACCAGTTCTTCTGCTCCGAGATGACTTTGTGATTGAAATGGAAACATGGTGTCCTGGGGTGACTTCATGATGCTTGTGTCCCCAATTGTCTGTTCTGTTTGTGCTGTATATTGAGTTCTACACCTTTAAGACTGGTTCTGAGAGCAAAGAGGGAAAAGAAGAGGTGCCAAGTTTGTTTTCAGAAGCTGCACTCACTCCTCCACATTCTGCTCCTGGACTGTGTTGTCTGCAGATGGACAGTGAGAGAGAGCTCTCCTTTGCTTTTTGGTTCGTTTTTGGCTAGCTGAGGCAGAGAAGTTCCCTGGACTGTTTTTGTTTTCTTTTTCTGGGAACATTTTAAACCTCCTTTGGACTCCAAAACCCAGAAGACACCCGGAGCTCACGCCTGCAGCCCACGGGGGCCCAGGACGGCATTTCCAGCGCCGGAGGGACTGATCAGAGACTGAGCGAGCTGAGCTACCACGGCAAGGACGCTCTCAGTTCTGCCCTCTCTCCTCAGAGCGGCGAGGGGTTTGGTTGTTTGATATTGCTCATTCTTATTGCACTTGTGAACAATTCGCTTGTTGAATAAACAGTTTTTTCCACTTTTCTCTAAGGAAATTTTCCCCAGGCCAGTTGTAGGAGGGGCTGCTTGAATTTGCTTTCCGGAGAGACCCATTCGGAGGTTTCCTCCCAAATTTGCCCTACACCAGGACATGGCCAGCTGGAATTTTCTGGAGACAAAGTCCTGAGCTGAAATGCTGACATGTACACATCCCTTAGGTCTAAACAGGACTTCACTTCAAGAGCTCAGCAAGCTTAGACTCGAGCTCAGGAGATGCTGAAGTTGCTCTTGTGAAATCATAAACCAGGGATTTATTATGGCAATAACATAATAATTATGTAATTGCTACAAAACTGGGAGTTGGCCTAAAATCAGTTATCCTCTTAGTTTCTTGATGCAGATCAGATAAGAATAATTTCATTCAAGAATAGTATCTAGTTCCCTAATTCGTTCTCTGGATATAATGAAACACTAAAACAAATTATTCTGAAATTGCTCTTATTCCTCCATACTTTGCCTTTTATACATGTAAATGTTGTAGAGACAGATGTTGCATTTTTGGACAATTTTATAAAATTACTATTCCAAATAGAAAGGAAACAAACTCAACATGGAGTGAAAGATAAAACAGATCACTTCTGGGTTTACATTACTTAAAACTGTAAAATAATGTAACATGTCTCTTCCACTTTTCACATTATTTTTCAGCAAAGTAATTTTGAAAACAAACCAAAATGTTTAAAGTTATTTTTAATGACAAACCACTCTTTTCCTTACAAGCTGAAAGTTACCAGAATAGTTAAGCATGTGAAGAGTTTAAATTTTGATGATTATTGACTTTCCAGTGGAAAATATTCTCAGTAAAACTGATTAGTTGCTTCTTTAAAAGCAAGGAGGAATATAAACAATATTTAGTTGGAAAATGTCTTAGCTATCCAAAAGGAAAAGCAACTTTAAACTTTTAAAACCTCCTCCAGGTTCTTCACCATCACTATCTGAGATAACATTCTAATTATGACTGCCACCATTTGGGAGCATTGTGATGGGGTTTTTTTAACTGAAAAAAGAATTAGGAATGTGAATTGTGTTCTGTGTATGACACACATGCTTTTATAACGTTTTCCTAATCACACCATGAGATGTAACACAGCCTGGTATTGCCTAGTAAGGGTTTTGGTCCAAAGAAGAAGCAATTCTCACTATACGGACTTCAGATGTAGCTTTTTGGACTCCTGTTTTAATATATGCAGCTTTATATGACTCCCGTATTTATATGGCTTCTATATTGAGGAGCTTTATATTTCTCCTGTAAACAGTCATCTCCCCTAATCCATACTGTATGGAACAATTTGAAAATAACATTATTAACAGGAAAGTAGTCACCCACAGAAAGTATAATCACATTTGATTTCAGAAAATAACGATAAACTGAGCATGCTGCCTGGATCTCACTTGCCTGTTTCCCTTTTACAGAAGGATATTCAGGCTATGGATAATTTATAAACAAATAGTATTATATTATTGATCCCTAATCTCCATGGTTACTGAAATCTTCCAGTTGCATGTGTAAAGCAGCATGAGCCAGAGTAGGATGGAAATGTGGGAATCATTACAAAAGACAGAGAGGGTAATTATCCTTTATTTTACGCATTGGCATAAGTGGCAAAGCTGTTTTGTCTTTACATGAGGAGTTGGTGGGAAAAAAGCAATGTTGTACTCAAACACCTTAAACCAGGTTCTTGCAAGTAAGTGTGTACTGAAGTGTGCTGGTCAGATTTAGATCATGATCTTTGTCCATGGTGTTGTTATAGACCTTTCTGGAACTTTCGACTTTTTGTCAGACTGGGATCTGTGAGAATACCACCAGCTCGAGAGCCACTCTCTTATAATGTCACTTTAAAGTAGTGGCAAGTACTCAGCCTTGTATAGTTAAGTTTGTAAATATATTTTTTTCTTCTTGCTGTATGAAAGACCCAGATAACTTACTGGAGTGTTATTGTTATTATAATTACTAAAAAGATAAAGCATAAAAATAAAGCATAAAAATACCTACACATATAAAATTAAGTAACCTAAAATTCAGCTTTCCCACACCACTGTCTCTGTTTTTCAGTTACAGTAATCTCAGACAGTTCTTGGAGCAACAGTGTGGGAAACTTTAAAGCAAACTTCAGTGAAGTTTATTCTTTTAAACATGTTTTTAATACCCTTATATGTCACCTTTGAACCAACCAGAAGCAGTTTAGTCCTCTTCTAGATAACTTGAGTTCAATCTGTTTAACTACTTTAAAATGTAAATAGAAATTAGTGGAGGAAGTTTTTGCCTCTTTATTGAAATAACTTTGAAGAAAAAACCTCTATTAGTCTCCATACACTGATTATTCTTTGACTTTTTCTTATCAGGTTCTTTTCCATTTACTTTTAGTTTTCCTATTTCTGAATTCAATTTCCCCATGCCTCATCGTTGTGGAATATTTATACTGCCACAAGCTATTCCCCAAGGCTGTGGGTATCTGCTTTCCAATCTATCTGCAGAGGTAACTGCTCTGAAGGACATGGTCACCTTTTCCATGGCAGCTACCAGAGGGCTCACCAACTGCTCCTTCTCCTTGCATTCCTGCATATTTTTTTAAACAGTAAGTTACTGCCTGTTAGCCTAGTCAATATTTTAATACTCTCTGGCCTCTCTCCTCTCTGTCTATTTATTAAAAGGCACTTTTAAGATTCCTTCCCAAATAAAGCATGTTAATGATTTTTTTATTCTTTTTCCACTGTAAGTTTACTCCCAAATATGGTGTTTTTGGCATGTGTCGTATCTCTCAAGGCTCCTAGTGGAGTGGATACTTACAACTAGGAGTAGATATTAAAAACAAGAATGGGATTTATGAAGAATGTTCTTCCACATAATGTATTTCAGAAAAAGTAGCAGAAATGAAAGCATTTAAATACACAAGAGCCATAAAGTTGTTAAACAAAGATGCTTAGGTTCTACTGTAGCCACGGAAGGACCATAAGCAATAAAAAGATCCACTTTTGGAACACAAAGTATATACAAGACTATAGAAAACAAATCGTTCAGCATATGGAAAGAGGATTTGTGGATGTTTCTGGCTACAGCAAATCTCAAAAGCTGACAGCAGGAGTAATTCCAGAACTGCCATTAAATGACACTTCCATAAAAAACAGTGAAGCAACAATATACTTCCATCTATGTTTCTGCATAATTGTGTCATTCCCTGCCCCACATGTCTAATTCCCTGAAAAATTCCATCTTCAGAAGGAAAACAGTGGCCAAGAATCAAGCTGAAATGAGCCCACTAGTGAGAGCAGAAAATTGGGGTTTGCAAATTCAGATCTTCGGAAAATTACCACAAGATGTTTATTTTAAAAATGATGAAAAAAATGGCTCTAGAAATCAGAAAGACTAGTTTTGTCTTCACCCCTTCCTATATAATAATAATAAATTGCAAAATTTGCAAGGCTAGAGCACATTAGAGAATTCTCATAAATTATATATTACATAGTTGGACATTAAACTGTTAATCCAGGAAGGCTTCAGAGTATGGGTTTCCAATTTCCACTTTATGAATTTTTGTCAGCACAGCTTCCTGTGGTCAGATGACGTATCCTGTCAGTGCCAGGCTTTTTTTCCTAAAATACTTAATTGAATTTTAATGACGTGCAGAATCTCACACACCAGTGCTTTGTTGAAAGGCAGCGGTAGAGAGCATTCCAGTTTTTTGTTCCTGATTGTACCTTTGTGATTTCTTACTATATTAATTCTTGTAAGCATGTCTAATTTTCTCACTGAAGACTTAACCACGTGAGCCTTAATTAAACACATTAGTAGTCATGGAACAATTAACGCAAGTCTTCCACAGAAAGAATTGGTCTGCAGGGAAGAGGAGTCGAACAGTGAGCGTACTGTGTGCTAGCACTTTATTTACAGAGGCCACACTGAGAAAACCCCAAATCAAATCAATATCAGTTTGCCTAAAGAAAAAAACTATCGTGCTTCTTGGACTGAGACACTAAAGTCTTCTTCTTGCCTATTATTCTTAATACACGTCCACTGTCCTGGAGCTTAATCAGAATTCATGAAGCTGCTGAAGTCAAGAAAGATTATTGATCATATTAAAGATGTAACAGCACCAGACTGAGAAGATGGAGCCTCCAGAGGAAGAAGAGGATGGGAGCCTCTGGGAGAAGCTGAAGCAGCTACGCTTCACTCTGTGTTTAGCTCACACTGCCACGAGAAACCAGAAGCATTTTTTCTTTCACAGGTGAAGAGCTTTAAGAGCACAACTGCCCCATGTTGAGCACTTACATCTCTCCACCTACAGCTGCAAAGTATGCCTTCCTGGTCATCACCAACAATGTTTTAATTAACTTTGGAGGCTTAATTCCTTCTTCAGTTAATCCCATCTAATGCTCCTGGAAACAAAGGAGTGGCATAGGTGTAGCTGGATGGGAATTTAGAAATTGTAGGTTACAAGGATGTTACAGATGGCCTAACTTGACTGACACAGCTGGTAGTAACACAGAGAGAAATCATCCAGATATACTTTTGTATCCTAGGTTTTTTTCTGTACTAACTCTAGGGGGCAAATTAATTGCTATTAATTAGGCGGTATTTTGTTTAGACTGACCGAAAATGTTTTTTCATTTTTTTCATGAGGAACAAAAAAATTGCAGAAGTCCCAATTCAAATAAGTTGTTACTTTTGACAGGAAATTGCTTGTTTTATTCAGAAGTAAGTAGAACAAGAGGAATCAAAGCACTCAGCTCACAGAAATTTGGAGCTGAGGTACCTTGAGCTGAACACCTACATGGTTAAGCTGCTTCACTCACTGAGATGTGAGAAACTGGGTTAAATTTGGAGGGATCCTTCAGCCTCAAGGACCAGGATATTTGGAACTGAATTTTCCTCAGTCTCTCCTGCTATTACTCTTCCATCCTCCCTCTATACAAAATGCTTAATAAATATTAGGTTAGTCAGAGCCCATCCCTTAAGACAAAAACTCCCTACTTCTGGTCCTCATAATTTTTTTCCCACTGCCAAAGGATCAAAGGGTTGGAAAGAATGATGGCAGAGAAGGAGAGGCACTGGCTCTTGCCTTCTTTCCCAGTCTGAGGAGGGCAGAGGAGTGTGCAGATGGACACTTTCAGGGTGATGACCTTGAGCTCCTCCTCCCTTTCCTATGCCCTGCCCTTAGAGGCGCTGCTCTACCCTGATGTTTACTCACAAGCACAAAGTGCAGCACTACCAGGAGCAGAGACTGGGGACCTCATCTCAGAAAGGAATATAACATGGTAACTAAAGGACTAATTTAGGTAGGAAATGAAAAAGTTCAATTCAAATAATCTCATGAAGAAAAAGGTTTTGTCCATACAGCTCCCAAGTTCTGCATTATTCAGGTACTGGGTATTGCATCAAAGGAGGCACAAGTCCTTTTGTTTCCTCCTCCAGCTTTATTTATCTAGGTAAAAAAGCCAGCTGAAGCTATTTGGCAAATCTGATGCAGATTAAAGCAGGGGGAAACTAAACCCAGTACTTTTGATAATTACTGTAGTCATCTAAAACATTCACCCAGCTGAACACCACAGTGGTATTCTTGCAGCACACCTGTGTAGGCAGGATTGTCAAGCTAAACTGGAATTCGTTTTATCTCTCCACTGCAGGTGAAAATTAAAACTTAGAACCAGAAAGAAGTACAAATGTCTTCTGGCTAGCAACCTCTCTCTTGATAACAGGTGACATGCAGCTGCTCTTTTCAGGGTAAAAGCTGCTGCCAGAGAGGAAGGAAAGAATTTTTAGATTCATTTCCATTGCAAAAGTGCTGCATCAGCTGGGTGAGCTGTGCTGCTTGGAGGAATACTTTCTGACTCCCTACTCTTTCTATGGTGGTGTGTCCTTACATGCCAGCCCAGCCCATTCCTTGGCTGCTGAGGGGGAACCCTGTCCTCCAGCAGGGAGTGAGAAGCCCAAGCACGTGCTCCCTGTGCTGTCCTCCAGGAAAGCCCCACGGTGATGGAGCCGTGGGCTCCTGCTGCGCTGGGATTTCGTGTCAGTGATGGATTTCCCAAAAGCCATGGAGCAGGTTAACCCTTCTGTTCCAATGTGTTATTCAGGTAGTATCACAGATTATTTTTTCACTCACAATGTGTGGATTTTGTATTTATGATCTGGCTTACTTGAGAGTTAATTGTGAAAAGGAGACAAATTTTTCTTTTTTATCAAGAAAATCATTAGAAAAAGGCCATCTCAGTATTAACAAGTATTTGTGGAGTATGCCCCATTGCAAAGATATATTTTATTCTGATTTTCCTACATTAGAAAAGCAAACTTTTGCCTCTTGCAACACTCCTCTGAAATCAACCTTGGTAGTTTCTGTGGTGTGAGGTCTAACCTTATCTTGCAGCTGTGGATCCACGTGTGTCAACCCACAAATGTCATGTATGTTTTAAGCAAATTATTTCATGCAAAGTGTTTTATTTCAAGACTGAAGCATTGTTCCAGGACAGGTAGTATAGGAGTGAGGCCAGGTGGGTGGACCTTTGAAGGATTTTTTTCCAAGGCAAGGAAGGGACCACGATAAAGCTCTCTCTGATCTTCTAGATGTGATAGTAAAAAGACCAATGAAAGAGAGATGACTTACTTTAAGATACAGCAAATACTGTGTTCCCACAGATAATCCATGCTAGCCCACTGTGTATAGAGGAGTATTTGTCTTGCACAAAAAGTGCAAAATAATCTCAATATATTGTCTGAAATACAGGAAATATCTGTTCAGAGAAAAAAAAAAAGCCAGTGGGACAACTATAGAGTATGTACTATCTGCAACAAGAATACTCAAACACTTCAAAAGGGCAGAATTGCCTTAGGTGGGACTTCCTTTTCTTTCCAGAGCAAACATACCAGTACCACTGACCACTATAACCAGACATCTTTTAAGAAATCATATATATTTTGAACCATTTAGGATTGATTTGGGAAACATGAAAAAGCATCTCATAGAAAATCCATTGACAAGTTTTATTGGTGTGAATAGCCACATATTTTCTCTATGTATGTCACATGCTCAGTAACTCAGGAAGAAAATTAGATATGTGCATACAAAAATTAACTCATCATTCTGACTCTCATTATCCAATTAATTCCTTGTAGAAGGTTGTTTCTCAAATAAGCCATGGACTACACCAGGCTTTTGATGTACCATAATTATTTACAGGATAGCAACAGATTGAAATCAAGGTTTCTCTTTCCGAAGATATATATGCTGATGCTGATATATAACAGAATTTGGCACATCAACTAACTTCTTTGTTTTTCTTAAAAGCCTTTCATGTAAATACAATAAGCACATCCTTTTCTCTCCTGAATCTGTATAAATTCATAATAGTGTCTGTAGATAATCAATGTTTTTCTCCTAAAGATTCAGGTTTCCTTGTTTGGCAGAATACTTTTAATTAAGGCACACCCATAAACACTGGAATGTTGGAGGATGATGTTTTTTGGAGCTGCTGCTGCATGCTTGTGAGTATGCTACGCATCTTGAATGAAAAAGGTGGTTTCAAGATAAACCTAAATGTCTTATAACAGCTTTATTCTGTACTTTTAATTTATGCTACTTTTGAACATGTTAGAGTTTAGTTTATATGTAGGTTCAGCCTGGTACTTTTCTACCAAGTGTGTAGGGGAGTGATACACTACAGGCTGTAATTTAGGGGCAGGTTGGAACTGCCTAAAATATGCGTATCTTCATAATTTATTCCTAAAATGCTATTATTACCTGAACTCGCTGTAGTTTCAGCACTAAATATCCTTTCCTTCCTTCTGCACTGGGGTGGAAAGGCGGTGGGAGGGAAGCAAAGTTATTTTTACTTCTGTGGCTGCCAAGCTGCATGCCAGAGGCTCCATGAGCCCACGCAAGCTGGGGGATAGAGCTGGGCTGCCAAGGGCTCTGCTAGCTCTGGGCAAAGCAGGGATTTTCCAAACACTGAGACATCCTCAGAGAGATGGTGTTGGACTGTGGGCACACTCAAAGCCAAGACACAAATCTAAAAGCCTGTCTGCCTAATGTAAACCTTTAAAAGTGAGAGGTGTGTATTAATGTGGTGCTGAGATGTCACAGCAATGTCCATTCCGTGCGTGGAATCCAATGCCTGTGCGAAGGACCAAAGTGATTCCACTCCTGTCTGTGTTACTCTTTCTAAATGCATTACTATTGCAAAAGCTCAGCCAGTGGGATCTTTGCTCTCATAAACTTTATGGTTATTTTTACATAGTGGCAAAGTCCCTCTTGTACAGCTATTTAAGTTCTTGAGAGTTTCTATGAAACTAATGCAAATTAAAATTCTTTATTCGCATATAGTAAAGTGGGATATTTTTAGTGTTGTTTAGCATAGCTAGCTTTTATATATGGCAAATAGCAACAAAATAAAGAATTTTAAATGTCATGAACTGTTTGAGGGGAATTGTTAATGAGGATTCTTCCTTGGAAAGCTTTCTGCTTCAAAGAAGGAAAGCTGTTTTATCTGGGAAATTCGGATGATATTTCCCAGATTTTTGGACTATTGGATGGACAAGGTGAGCTTCTAAATCTTCCCTGTTCCATGTGTTTGATCATACTACTGCTAAAATTAGGCAGCAAGAAGCTTAATTTATAGTAATGTAAGAATGATAAGCAGATTATGACATTTACACAGCAGTTATGGGCTGTTTATCCACAAGGATTCCATATTGTTTATCCATACTGAGGGAATGGGGAAATGCCCGGGAGCTGGCAAAACACTAACAGCAAAGGTGGACTTCCACTTGCATAAAGCACAGGAACAGGACTTCTGATTTTATTTTCAAAATGTCTTTGTGTAAACTCAGTTATTACTATTGACAGGGAGCAACAATTTGGAAAATGACATCTTGTTTTCATCTACACAGATACATATTTCCTGAGTGGCAGAAGACAAAAACTGGCTCTGTGAAAGTTGCTTGAAAAGTAATCAGTTTCTACAAAAATCCAAGATAATTTTTTTTTTGTCACTGTTCAAAGAACTGAGTATTATTTGTACATGAGACTGAAAACAGTTTCAAAATTTTTACATTTCTGTCACATTGATTCAAATTACATAATAAATTTTTACATATCTGTCATATTGATTCAAATTATGTAATAGCTTCATGTTTAAAATCTAAAGGTATGTTTCATTTATAAATACAAACATTTAATTTAAATAATGCTGTCCTGAAATCAGCTTCACACACCTCTGCCTCTTCTTATCCATGTTATCAGTTCTTTCTTTTTCAAGAGAAGATCTAATTAACAAATCCATGTTCTTTTTCCTTTCATTCACTCTCCCACCCTCTTCTCTCACTCCCAATCCCTTTTCCTGGCAATTCTTATCAGATTTTAATTTTATCCCTCCTCCTTTACCAGTAATCCTGTAATTTTTTTATTTGTAGTGTTTCTTTTCCTTGTTCTTTGTTTCTTGTAACTTTTCACAAACATCCTGGTATACATGAATGATATCTGTCTCATCTGTATTTTTAGATCCTACATTTGACCTAATTTTCCTCTTATATTTCTGCTGAGTTTTCCTCCTGTCTATAAGTTTTAAAATAAAATAATGCATTGCCTGAAACTATGACCTCAGATGGCTTTCTGCCAACTTCACCTTTTCCCAAGTTGTCTTTAATTTCAGCTGCATACACCCCACTCAGCTCTTTTGAGGTAATTATTAGTGATGTGACCAAATCTCAGGACTCCTTCCACCTCCACAGCCTGTGATGTTATTGATCATACTGTGACTCAGAAATATTGTTCTCTCTTGACTCACTATTGAAAAGATAAAAAGATGTGTTTTTTTTCTTTTTTTGTTTTCTATTTCAGATTATTGCCAATTCCATAAACTTTCTTTCAGCTATGGGAGATCTCCATCCTGAATTTCAACAGACACCTCACCACACTCTTTTTTTTACCTCTTATTATTCTACTTGTGTGTTTTCCTAGGTGATTTCTTCCAATTTCATCAATGCAAGTGTCATATCTAGAATGCAACTTCTCCACTTTTCATTACCATACCTGATTTCCCCTTGGGCCTAAAACACTGACGTCAAGACACCTTTCCTGAATGTTCTCTCTGATTTTATCTGCCTCTCTCTGTATCCCTTCCTGGCACTCATTCCCCTTCAGTGCCATTTGGAACAGAAGTTAGGAGCATCCATTGGGCACTCATCTATAATCTTATCTTGTATCTTTTACTGTGCAGTTTGTTGCTCCAAGCTGACAATGCCATTTTCAGTTGCCCTTACATCTTTGTCTCTCAGAAGTTCTTTGATATATATATATTTCAGGATTTCTTCTAGAAAACCATGCCTAAATAGACATTAAAAAAGACCATGAGGCCTTCATTCAAAGTTATCTCAAATCTCACTATTTTCATGATGCATTCAGGAAATAGAATTGATATCAGGCTGTGGCATTTTCAGAGTAGAGTGCTTGTTTTAATTTATTCACAGATTTTTAAAAATACTGTGTGCTACATTTTACAGTATAAATACCTAGACTATACTAAATGCTTGCTCTTCCTCTCTTGCTCCCATCTTGTGGGCTTTTTTCTTCAGTTTCTTTTATAAATACTAAAAGCTTTTTTGCTTTAAGAAGTGCTTTCTGGGCACGCACAGCAACCAGTACAATATCCCGTGACATAACAAATAATATTAACTTAACTTTTTTTAGCTCTACTCACATGACACTGATGAGATTTCAAAAAGCACTTACTCTGCCCAGACACCTGTAGTAGCACATGCACAACAAAAAGACTCAGTGCTAAATTATGTGATGGTAAAAAAGGAATTAAGTTTGAAGATGTCAGATGGCTTGATACATCAATATTGTCAACTCATTTCATAGCTTTGAAATACTATAAAAAATGTAGCTTGAAAACAAATCTTTGCTGTATTGCACACTTCTGTAAATATCTTTTCACAATCAGGATTCCACCCTTATTTTTAGTGATGTAGACAGGGATTCACATTGCTGCCAGTGAGAACTGTCTATATCAGGACAGAAAAAGGGGATGGAGAAGTATTTATTTTCTGTGTATATACAATGCCAGGCATAATAGGATCACAAGTAACTGATAGGTAAGAAAACAGTTGAAACAGAGTTGGTTAGCAAATATTTTGAATTTAATTTTTTAAAGGTGCGAGAATCTCAGACCATTTCTGATCAGCATATTCTGATTTTATATAAACCAAAAAATTACCAAATACACAAAGCTCAAGCCCACTGGATTGCATAATTTATAAATCACTTCAAAAGAGTTAAGTGTGAAAGGTGATATGAAAGTGCGAGTTGTTAACCACCGTCACAGCTGACTGAGCGTTTTGTTTATTCTCTAACCAGATTCTGCTTTGGGAGTCTGCACCACAACTAATTAACCATAATGCTTAATAATTGTATAAACAGAATATATAACAGATCCTTATGATATATAATTAATTCTGCCCGTAAGGAAAGCTTTTATAAGTCAAACCATGTGCTGTTGGAGAACTGCCTCTTTATGTTCTCCCTTACAAGGCAGGTGTATTTCCCTGCCAGCAGAGCTCTGGGAACGTTCTAGAGAATAATGTTCGTTAAGGCCAGGCAGGTGTTTTCTTGCAGACTGACTACTGGGAGCTCCATCTCTGAAGCTCAGGTGGTTGCAGCTGCCTCTGCTTCTTCCTTTATGCAGACTGCAGTGAGGAAAGGCACTTTGGTACAGAAAATTTTCTGGTTTTAAAGATCAAACTCCCTCGCTGTTGTCACGCATTAGTTGTTTGTTTAATCTTGAGTTTTGTCAGCCTTACTTTTCTGTATTTTTTTGTGTATTAAATTCCAAGCTGAACTCAATCATTGCTGCAAGACCAGGACAAGAACCCAGACAAACACAAATATTTCAGTTTGGGGTTCTGACCCATGAATAAGCACCACTCAGTATGGTTAGAGGATGGCCATTCTCCCATCTGCTGTTTGATGTGCTTGTCCTTCCTGTGCAAAAAAAGAGAAAACAAAGCAACAACAAATGGACACACATGAGTTCAGGAGACCTGGGAGATCAGACAACTGATTTCACTATCTAAGGGCCTTCCTTCTTGAAGTGACAGAAAAGACAACATCCATCTCTGAGACCTGTTCAATCAAAGGGGCGAGTCACCCTTACATGGGGCCCGGAGCTTTGTGTACCCCAGGCCAGAGCTGGTAGCAGAATCTTTAAACACCAGGCTTAGGAGAGCTGAAAGTACAGTGAAAGACCCCACTAGACTGCAGAGAAACCCTGTCTTTGTAAAATGGTGCTCAGAGCCAGCAAATTTCCAAGCATCCTACAATGAGAAACCCATCCACCTAGTACTCTGCTGATGGTCTAGTAGGAGATCCATTTCTAAGGACCACTGTGCCTTGGGACATCAGCTCACTCTTTGGACATCTTAAATGTACATAATAAAAGAAGTTAATATGAAGATAAGTTGTTTGCTGGAAGAACAAAAAGAAAGAAAGAGAAGAAACAAAAGAGTGAGCAAAGAGCAGAAGTCTCCTTGATCTAGCCATCACTTGGCTGAATGGGAGGCACAGGTTCACATTACACTCCTTTGGAATGATAATCACACCCTTTGAGGCTGACACACCACTGGGAGGATTATCTTTGCAGGGCAGCCCAGATCCTTCTCACTGATAAAGCTGCTGTATCTGAAAAGTATTTGGCAGAACTGTCACCATACACACAAACAGAGGAGCTGACTCTCCTAACCTCAGAGGCTTGGTATGGGGAGGAGTCTGCATCAGCTCCTGTGCCCTCCAGATCAACTCTACAGATCACCTATGTAACTTGGAGAAGAAAACACTGTTTCCCTGGGGAGCTTTGAGGTGGTTTTGTTAATGGCTTTCCAAACCTCTTCAGGTAACATTTTCAAGATAACAAGCTTTTTCTTCACCCATTGCTTTTCCACCCACATCCACTTCTGAATGTACAGCTTTTTTCTATCTCCTTGTGAGCTAAGAAGTCACAAAAAAAAAATTCTTCTTTTTCTCTTTTCTTCCAAAATTAAGAGATACTGCTTCTTCTACCCTTGCATGATCAACTGCACTTATTCCTCCCTTTCTCTAGACTCCTTTTGAGTTACGTCACATATCATCATTTTTCCAGATACATTTTCTGTTTACCATTCCTGTCTATTTGCAGAGCCAAAGCCATAACTCAGTACTATAGGGGAAGGTCTTCCCCTTGAGACCTTTCATCGTGGGCTTATAATAACTGAGCAATAACATCAAAGAGTTCAGTTTCTGCATGATGACACTGATTCCCACTGTTAATTGGAATGTCCTATCCCCACCAGTAGTTACAGCATCTCAAGCATCAGGAAATAATACATGTCTACATCTACTTGGCTGGCAAGTAGAAGTTTGAATTTCTTCAGGTAACATGTGTGTTTTTTGTCATTTAATACTGAAAAGAATCTGAATAAATTGTCAAATAGATGTGCTTTATTGGAACTGCTCTGATCTCTCAGAGAAAGAACTCTCTTTATGGCTAAATAATGCTTATAGATAGATTTGCCAAACAATGCTTTTCTTTCCAAGGACCCATAAATCTCAGAGTACTTTTGAGAGTAATAAATGTTGCAATAATGCTGTTCTTGATTACAGGCAAGACTATAACAGCTCTGACTGGTAGTGATTCCATAATTATATTTGATTACAGACAGGCTCTGTGCGATGCAAGGGGGTTATTTGTTGCCTTCTCTCAGTCCTGGATTCCACTGGAGTGGAGCCCAAGAGCACGCCATGCCAGCATACACAGCTTACTCAGCTGCCTTCCTCAGAGCTTTGTCACTAAAGCAGAGCATTTAATAGCAGGACCTGTGATAGTCAGGTGTGCAAAACCTTTAGTGGAACTGTGTAACTACATCAGTGAGGGCCAGTGCCTAAGAGGATCCTGAATTTCAGCATCTCTTGAGGACTTGATCTTGCATACTTCACAGTGTGCAGGGGCTGTGGTTACTCGTGCCTTCATTACAGTAACAGTAAGGACCAAAGTGACAAGGACAAATAAACTGTATCTATAACGCGGTTGACGCTTTCTATTACCAAAGAATTCTAAAAAAGGAAAAGCTTCATTAAGTCAAACAGCCCTCCCTCTGTCACTGAACAATAAAAAGAAAATCATGCCTTGCAATTTATTCTCCAGTGCTTTGTTTATTCGGTATTAAATGACTCATGGAATAAGGTTTCCACCTCTTCCCGTGGGAGATTATTCCAGCTGTTGAGGACCTACTATCAGCTCCCTTTCTTTTTTTTTTTTTTTTCTCTTTTAATGATGCTGAAGTTTTTGTATTCTATTTTAGTTTGGGATGTAAAAGAGACAAAGGAAATTCACATCCCCAAACTTGCATTAAAATGCAATTAGAGCTGTTGACATGGACTCAGAAATCCAAGGAAACATGCAGTTAAAACAGAAATGCATCATATTTTTCACTTAAGTACCATGCCACCACAAAGGAACACTTTTAAGCTAACTGCACACTACCTTGTTTTTACAGGTTTGTTCCTTACTGTTATGTAAATGCACTTTTGTTGTATGTAAATCAGAATTAGGCAAACTCTTAAAGCCTTTTTTGTAGCTGTCACACAGACAAACCACATTTACAAATAAATATTTGTTTCTACAGGCAAGTATATTATCTACTTGAAAATAATAATTATTTCTAACATTTTGCCTCAGTGCTGTGACTCTGTTCTGGCCCCACAACCTATTGTATGCAGAGAATGGAACACTCTTATAAGAATACTTTGCTTATAGAGTAGCATATCCTAAAATTCTTTAAATGTGTCTCTCTGATGCATTTTGTTGTTATTATTCTTACTAGGCTGAAAAATCTATTTTAAAAGAGAATATTTGCTTGCTTTGAAGATTCATAGCATGTTTACTTCCCAGCAGTAGTTGTGGAGTCCACCATGTCACTCAACAGCATCCCATTTGGCCAGTAAAGGAACAGTGATGATAAGTTCCAAATAAAATTTAGTGCTGCTGTTGTGCCTAGAAAGAAATGTCATAGTGAACAAGGCTCTATTTGTCAGAAACAGTGAAGCAGGGTAACTAGAGGGGTAGAAGCAACCCAGAAAAGGACTCTCTGAAATCAAGGTCGAAGTTCCCTGACCCTCAGAGTTGCCTTTTAAACAAGTATTGTCAAAAGTTATCCTTATTAACACCAGCACAAATCTGAGAGCTAGGGCACTGGTGTGGTAAGGGCATTCATGTTTAATGCAGTTCACAAAAAAACAACATAAAACCAGACACAGACCAAGTCAAGAAATCTTAATAGAAAGATGTCAGGGACTGTACTATTAGATACTTATTACTGTTTTAATGTATCGTAATGGCTTCAAATCTACCTTGTTAAGGGGATGGTGCTCATTTAAAAAGTTAAATGTCATACAAATCAAAGTACTATACAGTACATTTGTGCTTTCCTAATATCCTTAGCAAGGTAACTGCTCACGTGAAGTGGTGTTTCTCCTTTCTTTTATTTTATTGGTGTGAATGGTAATAGGTATAACAATACCATTATATTCAAATTGCTACCAGCATTTGCTTACTGTTTCTACCTTTTCCATTAAAAATACTATTTCTGTGCATAATATACACTACTTAAGTCCTCTGAAAACAATTTTTTCACCAGATAGTTCTATAGTGTAGCATGAAGCTATTTTAAGGGATAATTACTTTTATTATGTCAACATGAAGTGTTACATTATTTTGCTGTTATTATTATTGATATCTTTTAGACAAGAGACTGGCAAGAGAAATTACAGTAAGGAACTCCTAGAAGTGTCCATTACATTTGACATGCCAGGTTATCAGAATACCAGCCTTTTTACCTGTGTTTCAATCAGTTTCACTTTGGAGAATAGCAACCACACATACTTGTTCAAAAGTGTTGTCATACCAAATGCCTAAAAATGGAAAAAGATGGAAAATAAACCTGCAAAATCCCTCAGTTCTCTTTTGAAAGAACTTGGGCTTAGTCCCAGCTTTGCAAATCAGACTTTTACCAGAGGAGGAACTGGAGAAGGGAGATACAGATGGTGACTGAGTCAAGTAACCAAACTCAGAATAGTAATGTAGGGCAGGATTGCTGCCTGGAGAAAACTCAGCTTCCCACGGGATATGGTCTGACATGGTTAACTTGCTGGCTAAAGGAAAGTGTTGAATGGAATTACCTGTACCAATGAATAGAAAAAAGACCTTCAGACTGAATGCAGAGCTGGAAGGGAGGTTTGGTGATTTTAGCTGTGTGTTGAATGTTCGCCTTTATGTTAAAGCAGATGCCTAAGGAATACATAATTCAAAAGTCCAAAGTGGTTGGCCTATTTTCCTGGAGAAGAGAATGTAGCAGTAGGTCTGATTCCAGATGAGATAAGACTTTGTTCTGGTTTAAGTGAGTTATTCAGTATCACAAAAAGACTTCTGACAGATAGGAAAAAAAGACAATTATCCAAAATGGTATTAAATTTTCTTAAGGGAAAAATCTTACAGCTGGCTCTTATTCTGTAGTTTCCTGGCTTGTTCGTTATGCAGTCCTCACTCCTAGTGACAATCCTTTGCACTGAATGAAATAATGTTAACAATAGCATTTGACTAAAAAGACAGTACTACAATACCTTCTGGGTGAAATTTGATTGTAAACTTGATTCTGAAATTTTCCAGTTTGTGAGTATTCAGAAATACTAAATTTGACCTAGTATAAATACTGTTGGACCACAGGTCTAACAGCCCTCTACTTAATGCCTTTTCCCCATATCCATGAAAAAGAGACATGAGAAAAAGAAATCTAACACTTGACCACATGCCTGACCCTAATTTGGATGATCAGCAGTGTTAAGGTAAGTCCTCAGTAGTGGGTTTCCTTTTATTGTTGGAAGATAATCTGAGCATGTAGAGACTTGAAAGTGATCATAAGTTGGAAGTCTCTTCCCTGGTTATTGTCAACAAAGCCAGCAGTGGGGATAATGATGTTGTATCAGCAGCCCTGGAGAATTCAAGGGCTCAAATGCAAGGGAAGTCCTAAGAGGCTTGGGGTAGAGAGTGCTTGGCTGATCTGAGGGATCATATCTATGCCACTGAACATTTGGGAGCTGTGAGAAGATGGAGTGTGGTTGATGAAGGCAGTGTCTGTCTGTCAAAAACCCTTGTAGTAAAAATAATTGTATATATATATATATTTCCCCATTACTGTCTTATTCTAGCTAGAACTGTGTTTGAAGGCAAAACAAGCCAAAACCTAAATCAACATCTCCACAGCTTGAGACAGATATTTTCTAGGAAAACAGGCCACTGGTGCTTCAGCAGAGCCGCTCGGCTCCAGATAGCAGTTGAATTTCACATGGGAGCCCTTACTACAGGTGATGTTCCCATTCCTGCCTAGGGATGCTCCAAGTCCACAGAGGCAAGCCCGTTTTAGCCTCAGTTCTGTCATTTGAGAGCTGCAGTTTGGGTCATTAGGGGTTGTTCTAGTTTTTGGCCACAGATAATGCTTTCTGCTCGTCATCTCTTTCAGAATATTATTGTGATGTATGTACTTCTTGTTATTTCTCTCTTCCCAAATGTAATATGCATTACAAATAAGTGAAACACAGGGAATGGACCTGAACAGAGGTGAAGATCAGTGCACCCTTTCTCATTACTGTCTTGTGTTAGATGCTGTGTGAACACCTCAGAGACAGTCACAAAGAACTTGATTCTAAGTGGAATGGGGAAAGGGCAGCAAAGAAAACACTGACAGAGGGAAATAAGAGAGACATAAAAATAATGAAACAAGCAGGTAGATTCACTGGGAGCAGAGTATTGATGGCATTATGCCCTAGTAAGAGCCTAGAAACAAAAGATATGTCCAGATTTGAAGAGCTTGCCCTCTCTAAAACCTTCAAGTAGGAAAAAAATAAGGATTAGGATTGCATAGTGTCTAATGACTGCTTAAAACTTTTCAGTTTCCAGGGCTCATGACACTCATGTAAATCTATTTCTGCCTTCAAGAGATGAACCTATTATCAATGGATAATAGTAGGAGAGATGTGAGTAACTTGGTTTCACTCTTGCCTGTCACAGCCCCACTCCTTGAGTTCACTCCCTTGCTGTGATGTTTAATTTCCATTGCTCTCAGGATGCCTCTCCCAGAAGGTGAGTTAAGGATGCCCTTGTCTCCCAGAAGGATTTAAGATTCAGAAATACCTGTTACCTCCAGTATAAACTCCCTTAAGCACATGCCAGCTGACAAGGTAGTTCCCTAAAGTGGAAAAGAGAAGCAAGACATGCCTTTAACGTGGCTTTTGAAAAGTTGAAAAGGGTATTTAAGGCAAACATGGGGCTTTGAAAGATATGAAGATTCTGATAGGAGCTCAGTTTTTACTTCACTTTCTCTGTAATATATTCTTGATATTACAGAGCAATGGTATTCCCTGAGGGAACTCCTTTGGAACCTAGATGAAAAACAGTGAAAAATTCATCAGTTGGTATCCCACTTTGAAATACAGAAGAATACTCTCTTCATCTTTTCTGAAATCACTGTTTCCTAGGTGCATGGCATGGTGTTGTAATATGTATGTAAACTGTAGTTTAGAAGGAATTAGGATGGAGATAACTTTTGGGGAGCACAGCTGTTGATGTGCCTGGCGGGAGGCACAGTTTGGCTGGAAGCAGCCCCGGGGGATCTTTTCCTCTTTGGCTGCTGTGAAGGTGAGTGAAGTGGTGGTTCAGTTTGGACTATGAGGCTGTGGCATGGTCCTCAGCTTGTTTGGAAAGGAAGAATTGCTACTGATAATTGACACTGACATGCTCTGTGGTTTGGGGTGAGTGGGTGTTCCTGTTTTGGGGCTGGTGGGATTTTCTTTTTCAGACATTTACCTTGTCTTTACACATCTATTCTACCCATCCAAGTACCTTGCTTGTTTGATGTGCAAGGACATGGAAATTGTAAAATTTAGCCATTGTAAAATAGTAAATAAACAGACAAATTCAGGGGTTATATTAGTTCATTCCTATTTTAGTCTGACATAAACCTTAGCATTGGCAATAGCTGGAATTTATCAGCTATTGTTAGTCAAAGGTGTACTTTCTTTCTCAGCTGACACCAGATGATTTTTGGTCTGTAGGACACTACTGTATCAGCAATGTTACCTGACAAAGGTACAGACATAGGAAAATATGCTTACTGTTTAAGACACTACTGATATTACTGTTTGGCAGATGGCTACTACAGGTGAATGCTTCCCAGTCATTTTGAGCCCAGTGCAGTGAGGCAGAAAAAAATAAACTAGCTTCATAGCTGTGATTAAGCACAGTGCAAAATCCTTGGGGGAAAAAGTCTCTACATACCATTTTTACAAACAAATTTGGCTTATGCAAGCAGAAAACAAAATGACTGGACTAATGGAAAAACACATGCTTGCTGATTTTTCTTAAAATTAATTTATATGAGTGGCTTTGTTGACTGAGCACGCATTCACGTGGATGTGTGGTGTATTATTCCAACCCTTTCTGTAACATAACCACGGTGACTGTGTCACATGGTGCTAGTGCAAACAAAGTCTCACTAACAGTCCATGAATAGAAGCATTTTCTGAGAATATGGCTTCTCATTGGGACTATCGACTGATTCCTGTGCTTCCAAGCGATAAGGAAAGCTATGGACTGCTATGGAAGTATAGAAGTGCAGTAATCTGAAGTGTGCAAAACAAAAATGAGTGTTTGTTACATAACCAAAAATGGTACGAGGGATTGAGTTAATTCTGTGATAGTTTTAATTGATTACTGATTAGTATCTAAAATAAAAGCGTATATCTTGTTAAACATTCTACTTCTATGTATATTCCATGTCCTTTTTGTTCTCCTAATGTTTGAATCAGAGAGGCCATCACTGAGCTGACTTCCTCCACATAGCAAGACTCTTTGCATTTCCCCTTCTCCAGCAGCATCCTATTTGTATCAGATCCAAAATAAGCACCGCTTTCTTGATGGACTCAGCTCAACTTATCTTTCTGATCTTACAGCCATTTATTTTCTTTAATATTAAGCTACTCATCCTTTCATTTTGTTTCTCATTGTCTCAGGCTATCAGTTTATCTAATGGAAACTCTTTTTCCTACAACAAAAGCACTTTTTAAAAAATGTCACTGTAATTTTTTTATTTTCCTCTTGACATTCCCGTAGAAGTGTTTTTGGATGTACATTAGGATAAAAAACACTTCTATCTACACCTATAGGAAATGATGAAACCACATTTATTTAGACTTTGAAGAACATCTTGATTTTTTAACGAAAGTAAAAATATTGTCAAGGGTTGATGGACGTGAACAGACTGCTGCAAGAAATTCTGGCTGTTTCTGAGACTTCCCCGCATGGAAGTGGAGTAAGCGGGAAGAGGCCGACAGTCCTCTGGGAATAGGGATAGCGCCGGGTTTGGTCCAGAGCAGCGGCTCTCTTAGGGCACTGTTAAGTCGGGACCCCGTAAGGTGCACTTTGAACTCAAAGCGCATCCCGGCCCCGCGCCCCGGGGCTGTTCTATTCCCCCCGCGTTCCCGAACCGACCCCGCATCCCAGCCCCGTGCCCGCCCCTCCCGCCGCCACATCCCA
>VXBR01006348.1:170945-202325 GCA_013400215.1 Cisticola juncidis | reverse complement strand
AGCTCACCTGAGAGACGGAGCCCCAGCTCCCCGGTGTACAGAGGTAAAGCACCGGGAGAAAGCCGGTATCGCTTCCCTGCCCCGCGGGGGTGCTGGCCGGAGGGGCCAGCCCAGCCTCCGGACACCCTGGGCTCTGCTTTCCGCTGTCGGGCTGCCTTCCCCCGGGCCAGCTGGGGTGGGATACCGGGGGCACTCCGGCCCGACGGGAGGAACCCAGCCGGAGCCTTAGGGAGCGGGTCGGGGGGCGAGGATGAGCCGTAAATCCCCCACCCCTGGGGCAGGTGTCGTGCCCCGGGTTTGCCCTGCCAGGAAACGGAGGGAAAAGCACTTTGTCCCGCCGCCCTCCCCCGGGATGGGGAGAGGCGACCCCTGAAATGTCATCCTTCTTCTCGGGCAAGGTGAGAATCCCGCTTAGGAAAAACACCCCGGCGCCGGCCTTGAGAGGAGCGGGGCGAGCCGGGGGCCGTCGGCGGCTCCTCTCCCCGAGGAAAGAAGCGGTCCGGGGCTCCGGCGGCGGTGCCCTCGCTGCTTCTAGCCTCGCGTTTGGGCTCTGGCAGCCAAGGTGTGTAATAGGGAAACGAGCCTAAAATTAACCCGCTTCCTTGTCTCCAGTTGTAACTGTCTCGTACGGGTGATAATGAGTTAGATTTATATCTGGGGTGTCACAACCCAGTTCTGAAGTGTGTGTTAAAACCAAGCCTTAAATGCTCTTTTTTTTTTTCTGCGAGGCTCAGTTTCTTAAGAGACATGCATTTTTGTTACATCATGGGTTAAAAGATGTGATGTTTCCAAGCACAGGCTCCAAAACAAGGAAATTCCCATATTGAGGTGCTTAGAAACAAGTCTGTCTGCTTGTGATATTTAGTACTCAGTCCTTGAGACTGTAAAAAACTCAACCAAACAAAACCGGCTACAAACCGACCCCCAGTGTAACCAAACTAGGCCTGTAAAGTTTAAAATGCAAAATTGATGCCCAGCAAGTCAAACTTAACCTGTGTCAGGTTGTCTGTTAAATTATTGAATGTGTTAAAGTGGCAGTGGCCATCTTACCTTCCCCACTCCCTTCTACCTTCCCCCATCACTTGAGCAGTTCAATGAATTGGACTAAATGCACTTTTTATGTTGTCCTGCTGTAGCTATCAGGTATCGCACATCATCTCTTTATGGAAATGCCTTCTGTGATTAATACCACTTGCTTTTTGTGTCCCTTCCATAAGTCTTACGGTGTGTGATTGCTGTGGCAAATTGTGGTCTGTGTTGGGTGCCAGCATGTGTTGTAGCAGGCGAACCTTACCTTCTTTCCTCTTCAGTTTTTATGTGTAGTAAAACCTTGCTGTCTGTAGTATTTGTGCTTGGGCAGCTCTGTCAATAGAATCATCCTAGGTCAGGCGCAGCATTTTACAAATAAGCAAAATGTCACTGCCAGTTGCAAATGGAGTTAATTTGCCCTATGCATCTGCTTATGCAGATGACCTAATTGATTGTGTTATAATCTCACTAGACATTCTTTGTAATGTATTTTTCTAAAAGACAGTCTATTTCTGCAGAGGGTTTTGTATGCTTCAAAACGGAACTGAGCTTCTGTGGTTTTGATTAATTCAAATTCCATTTAAAATTTTAAAGATCATATTTTTCTGATGGTATGGAGCACTAAGTGTAGATTTCCCTTTTGCCTCTTAAATCTTTGAAAAATGCTAACGGGAAATTAGGAAAAACCAAAATATCTGTGCGTATGAGTAGTGATGGTGCTGCTGATGAGCAGTAAATTATTTAATTATGGGAACCCGGAGGAAAACATTGTAGTGGTGCAGTGTATAAAGCCTACGCTTAAGGTGTATTGAAGAGGTAAGAATATGGAGATACCTACCTGCAAGCCAGAAAAATACTGCATAGCTGTGGAGTACTTCATTAATGTGTATGAATTTCTTGTTGGAGGGGAAATTTTAATTTTAGAAAGTGGTTTCAGTCTTCATCTGTGGGCTATTTTAGCCTTAATAAATCAGACTATAAATTAGTACTGAATGACTTTTCTGTCATTAAACTTGTTTGAGCGTGCCTCCTGCTGAACTGCGTCAGCAGCACACAGAGCTTGATTTGGTTTAATGAGTGCAGTGTATAAAATCATAAATGGTCCGTCGAGAAATGCACCCTGTAATCTGTATGCACTGCAAAGAATTCGTTCCCCCTCCTCCAGGTCAAGCCAGCTGCTGCTGCAGAAGCTGACATCCTTTAGCAAATCCTGAATGAATGAATGAAAACAACGTGATCGCCCTAATAATGACCACAATTGCACACGTCAACAGCTTTATTTTGCTGAAATACAGGCACCATTTTCTAGCGGGGGAGAGTAATAAGATA
The DNA here is from genome assembly GCA_013400215.1 of Cisticola juncidis. Classification (NCBI taxonomy): domain Eukaryota; kingdom Metazoa; phylum Chordata; class Aves; order Passeriformes; family Cisticolidae; genus Cisticola; species Cisticola juncidis. Next base: position 199,967 of record VXBR01006348.1, on the reverse strand, counting down.
CTCTATTTCTTCAGTCTTGCAAATGAAAAAAGGTTAGCAAACCTCCCCTTCGTCTGCCCCCCCTCCACCCCCCAAAACTAGAACTGTTTTTATACAATTTGGAATACAGTTCCATGCCATTGGGCAGAATTTTGTCTTTGTTTCCTGCTTGTTCTCAGCATCTTAGTACATGATGTGTGGACACGAAAAATGTGTTTGCAGTCTATATGGTGATATTAGTATATAGAAAATTACTGAACTGGAGGACTACTGCAGTAATAATGGAAGACTTGAAAAAAATTTACATGTTCCATTTTCAGACTTGGACCATTTTGCTGTGGCTTGTTAAACAATGCTACTCCAGCTATTTATAGTTGTTATCAGTATGCAAGTCTTGGGGAAGTGGCTTGATTAAGTTTTTTTGTCAGTTTTTCAAAGCCATTTCCCACTGCTGAAAAATGTGAGCTTAGGCTCTAGGTTTAATCCTGTTGTTTTTCTTACCAGTGCAGGAGATGTTTGGCTCTGCAGTCTGACTTGGATTGTTTCACGAATATGCTTGTTCTGGAGACTGCTTATGATTCTGATGGATAGATTTTATGCTCTTAAGACACCTGTCCCTTCCCCACCTCCTTTCAGCGTTCTTCAGTATAGATGCCTTGAACTGGCTATCCTGCTAAGCCATTTTGTGTGGATATTTTAGTGATTTGCTAGAGGTTCTTTTATGAAGGAGATTTCTGTGAAAGCACTCCTGCTTTGAGCCTCTACAGGTCAGAGCAACTACCATTGCAGGCACTGACATCACTACTACATGAATGAAAGCAGCATGGTCTGTTTTTTCTCCCATCATCATGTTTTCTAACACTTCTTTCTAGTATACTGTAAAGGTTTTTTGTTCTGTGGCAACACCCTGTGTTTTTAGGACTGAAACTTTCAATAATGTGATATTTTCTTTTAAGTAAATTTGAGAATTTTTAATTGTTAGGAAACCATCAATGCAGTATTTGGTTAGTACTGTTACTGAATTGGTGAGAAATCGTGAATGTTACATATATATTTTTAAGGTGCTACAAAAAGAGGGGAAAAAAACCTTCTGATATCGTGGGATAAATCTGCAGTGTGCAGGTCGTCTCCTTTTCAGTTCTTTGAAATGTGTTTATTGCTTAGTAGTAGATATTTTTTTATAGTGTGTGTTCATGTTTTGGAGAGCTGGCAGTGGAAGAAGTGTCTGGTTGAATGTAACAACACGTGGTTTTCTTAGAGGGAATATATCTGTTAGATCTCCGAGTGCATAAAAGTAATGTCAACAGAATCTGAAGCTGTGTGCTTTATGACAAAGGATATTCCAGTAATAATCCAAGAAAGCCAAACCCTTGGACATGTCAAATAAAACTTGCTACTCGCCTGTGGACATGGCTTTAAAGAAAAAAGCAAGTTGTTTTCTTCCTTGTCTTACCTGGATAAAATCTGAAGTTTCTGCTGTTATGTAAAGTAGCTTGTATAAATATGAGAGTGGGTTTCCTGTTTAGTTTCTTTTTTTCATGATACATTAATATTTTGTATACAAGGAGGGTGTAAATGACTTCTTTATGATTCAAACTCAGCACTCAGCTCTCAGCAAATGCTTTGATTTGTTTACTGTTAACTCTGGTGGTACTGTAATACTATGCTTCATATTTTTCTAACTTTCACTTACACATTTTCTAGTACAAACTTTTTTCCATTCCAGTTCCAACAACAAACATTAGTTTTAAGGGCATATGAAAAATACTCTAGTTAATTTGACTGTTAAAGGTTCTCCGTGTCTTTTACTTCCCAAAATAACTCCTGAAGATTTGCCAACATGAGTGAGAGGAACTACAAAAGATGCAAAATAACTGCAGAACCCAGTTCAGTGTAAGAGGTATATATATCTGGTTTTAGGCTAGTGGAATGAGGAGTGGAATAAAAACAATATTGTTGATCTCTAGTCTTGTAAGGGGTATCAATATTAAAAAAACAAACAAACAAAAAAAAAAAACCAACCAAAATTTGTACTTCAAAAGGTAGAACTGTTTTAATATCCTGGATTCAAACCATGCGATATTTTGGCATCAGAAGCATTTATACCAGAGATCAAGAAGATCTTTCTTTTATTTCTAGCAAATGTAGGTAAGGAAGTAATTTTTGTGACGCTTCCTATTTCCTGATCTCTGAATAATAACAGTATTCCCATAATTGTATGGCCAAAACAGTTTTGCTCCAGCTTTGTCCCTCTCTCTTCCCAAAATAGCTTTCATTGGAATATACTATGATGACATAAAAGACCTTGGCTAAATTTGATCCAGTTGTCCTGAACTCAGAGCCTTTTTAGTTACAAGTTTTAACATGACTGTAAATGAGAATGGTGTATTAGATGTCTTTAATAAATAATGCTTTATAAAACAAATTGAGTTTCTTTCACGTGTCAAACTACAGGAAGGAAAAATAGGAAGGTACTTTCTCCATTGAACTTGAATAGTACTGTAGCAAGGCATTAGCTTTGAAGACAGAACCTCCCTAATTCATGGAAAAAAAACCCAACTTAAGAAGTATATGATAATACCTTTAATTCTTATTCTTTGGACATGAGCAAGTATTTGTGTGTTACATATGGCCAAACTGAAGCTACTTTCCAACATCTGTGCATAGTAAAACAGTGACAAATACTGAAATTTGGTTTCTGAAGTTCATGGTTTCCGGTGTTTTGTTGTTTTCTTTCCCATGGTAGTGGGGTGAATGGAGGTTCTTAAAATGTATTTTAAAGTGCAGCGAGGGTAGATCAATGGAATGTATCTTAGAATCTTACAAAAAGGGCAGTGTTCACCATGTCTCGACTGCTATATTGCAAAAATTCACAGTGGAAAGCTAGTTATTTTTAAAATGGGTTTTATGCTACTACTCTATATCATGATGAAAAAAATAATAAAAATAACTGATGCAGTAATTCTGAAGTTAGGTCTAGACTTGAAAGCCATAGTTGTAACAATGCAAAACATATTGGAAATAGAGTATATGCTCCTCAGTGTTTCAGTTTAAGTGAATATCTGAAATATATTTTAAATGGGGCTTCACAAGTTGATTAATTATTTTTATCTGAAGAAAATATTTTTTTAACCTGCAGTGAAAAATGAAAGTTCCTGTGTAAATCAGTTGACAGTTGACTCCAGTAGGGAACAGTGTTGCCAGCACTCAACAAAATAGGTAGTTTTTCATGGATTTCACGTATGTTCTTGGAAAGTTATTAAAATAGTAGAGTTTAAACAACAACTAGCATTTTTTATAAGTATCTTGTATTGATGAAAAAAATGACCCTGTATTAAACTGGAAAATTTTGCTCAAGAATTTAACTGTTAATGATAATCATCTTGCTTTAGTGTTACAACATTTAAATGCATGTTTATGTTAGTCCTTCAGTGCTGCAGTGTTTAAACAATGGCTTAAGGCATTTTTAGGCAAGTAAAATATTATTAACATCTCATAATTAGAAGGGATACATCACAGCAACTTGTCAGCCTGAGATTATGCCCTTTGCCTTTGTGTCACCATTTTTAAGGTTTGGGTAATTGCAAAATGAAGAGCACTGGGGATCAGGGTGAAGGAGAATGGATGTTTGTACTTAATAATCTAATTCTGAATAACAATTTTGAATGTATATTCACTTCCTCAAAGTTAGATAGTCTTTCAGTTATGCTTTTTTTCCCATCTGATTTGACTCTGAAGTGCATTACTACTATGCAACTAGTTTTGGAGATTAAATGCTAAAGTGTAGAAATAGTACTGAAAGTGATCAGAGACTTCTGCAGTATGGATGCCACACAGAGTATCATGACAGAGTGTGTAATAGCAATCCTTTGGAATGGTGAGTTGGGCTCTCGGATTCATACCTCTGTGAAGCTGAGATCCCGCCCATGGCAGCCCTCATCCGTGGCTGAAACTGAAAAATGTGCACTCCTTGCTTGGCCAGCTGTGTGAGTCTGGGCTTAGGACCAGAGCTGTTCTGTTACACGGCCCTCTTGGATTGTCTGGTGATAACTGTGCTCAGACCATGTCTCCTGTTAGTAGGACAGAGGAAGAAGGCAAGTAGCTCCTGGAAGTCTGTCTTGGAAGGAAACGCAGCCAGGCCAGGTGTGGTTGTGTTGGGGAGCGCCCTCGGCCTGCAGTCTCAGCCCTTGTAATACTGCCTCTGCCCTGGGTGTGTTCATTTCACTTCTCCTCCTTTGCTATATGCATTTCCTAGCTGCTGCTGCTGATTCCTGCCAAACTATTCACCCTGTTAGATTATTTTTCTCTGACAGGGAGAAAAAACACCCAGAAGGTGCAAGTGTTCTACACTCAAGCAATAACAGTTTTCTGCACAAAAAATTTGTACATGGGGGATTAACCTAAACAGTTGGTGTTAGGCCAGTGAAGATGGTTGTGATGGGAGGTTTTGATTTTTTTATGGTAATAGATATCTTAATTAGCTTTCCATATTAGATATTGTTGCTTTGCAGATTGTATATGCTATGCAGGAGGTTATAAAATGTTACGAGCTTGAGTTTTGAAACTTTCATGCAAGGTACTGTATGGGTTAACCTCCTTATTTAGTGTTGCATATGCCTCAATGATAAATGATGCCACTGATGTTGGTGTTTATAAGGGCTGGACTTTCACTGTTGCTGGTGTTAAATTGAGGAGTAGCTATTTGTCATGAATATTGTTCACAAATACAAACGAGTGATTAACAGCATTAGTTCTTATGTGCCATTTATTTTGCACAATGTCAAACTAGTTGTACCCGAACTACTCAGTGTTTCCTCATTAGGAAGAAAGTATCTTGTATTTTGCTCATAAGAGCAGTAGGTAGTAGTTCTGTCATGGTTTTTGAATAATCTAATATCCTCTCTAGAATATTCTCTCAATCTACTGTGAGGTAGTCTAAACAAGAATTATAATTTAAGTGTCTCATTCCTTGAACAGTGCAAGTCACCTGTTTGAAGAAGATGACTTTCAACCTCTTTTCCTATGCTCTTACCACCAGGCATTATGCAGTGTTGTAAACATGCTATAGAATTTCAGGAATTAACACTTATTTCTGACCGTCAGGTCATTGCAAGATGACTGGAATTCATACTTGAATTTGAAACTAATTTCTGTAACTAAATTAATTTTAATGTTATATAATAAGTATAAATCTATCTTTTAGAAATGTCTTCTGTAACAGTAATTACTTGGTTGTGAACCAATGAAATGTATGGCAATGTGGGTGTTGTTATATTATGTGCCTTTTAATCTCAAGTGTTCTGGTGTACAGGCCCTATTCTGGAGTTCTGAAAGAAATAATTAGTAAAGGTTGGCTCACTGGATTACCTGTGTGTCTTCATTTTTTAAAAGTCTTCATGGTTAGAAAAAACCCCAGACATTTTAATATAGGAACTTAGGCTGCAAAGCCAAAAAAAATCAAAACTCTAATAATTATTTGACGTTTGTCAATGTTTGCAGACCAAGCTATTATTTGGAAATAATGTGTTCTTACCAGGTAACAAATTTTAGTTATTCAATGTTCAATGACTAAGTAATTCAGTTAATTATAGTCTGCAGAAATTACCCTGTAAATACCATCCCTACTTCAAATTATGTCATGTAGTCAGAAGTTGGATATTAGGGTGCAGATTACCTAAGTGCAGATAAAAGATCCCACGTTTGTGAACACGTAGCTCTCAGGAATTACAGTATAGTTGCTTTTCTTAGGTGAAACGCTGTACCCATGCTGGATCAGAAATGCTGCTGGGTCAACCTTGAAACTTTTGCACTGTGTTCCCATAACTCAGGCTACAGAGAGACAGCATGGAGGAACCAGCTCTGCAAGAGCTATGAATTTCTGTAGGTATTTAATGTGATCTCAGTATCACTCCTGCATGCCATGGCAGAGCTCCATAGCACAGTAGGAGTAGAAGATGGTGGTTACAGTAGGAGACTGCAGAATGGTGCTCTCTGTGCTCTGGAAAGGTTTGGTGATTCCTGTGCTTACACATAGAGTCAAATTCAGTGCTGAGTGTCAGCTAATCCGTCATTCTGGAATCTGGAGCCCCGGAAAGTACATTACAAAAACCAAGTGGCTTTGCAGCATTGACTCTGTGAGCTAGGTGTTACACCTCCATATTCAGCGTACAGTATTCTAAATCTTTGTTATATGTGATACCTTAACTTTCTGCTTTTCAAAGCAATGAATATTTGAGCTGCTCACTGAAAGTTAAACCCAGATTTACACTGAGTGTCCTGGAACAGACTTTGACCAGTGTGACTCTAAAAATACCAGCTAACTGCTGAAGAATGCAGAATGAGACTTAGGTTTATAGAGCACTTGGGAAGCTGCCAGGTTAGAGGAGAAGCTGTCTTCACAGAAGTAAATTTCTGTTCAAGGTCTTAAAATCTTCATTCTTAACTGATAGCTATGTTTGCTTAATTGTGGCAATTGATAGTGGAATACCACACTTCCTTTCTCTCATACTCTGATTCCTCTGCTATTTCGCCTTCAGTGGATCCTTTGTTATACCTGATATCCTGCCTGGAATAATCATCTTTGCAATATTTTCTTCACCCACAAAGAAAACATAAAATACTTTTGAAATACTTGCTGTTCTTTTCAAAGGGAACAAGGAAAAGGCCTAGTCTTGAAGAGAAAAATTTCTCATGGCCAAAAATGTAACTCATTCATGTTTAGAAGTAATGTGTTTTTGAGAAATGTCCATACAAGGAAGAGACTGGAGACCCATACACAGTGTAGGATATTGTCCACATGGAAGATCCAAATGAACATTGGATGTTGCTGTAGAAAGAGAGGCTCATTCTTTCAAAATAAGTTGTTTAGCAAAATGTGCAGTCCATGTATTATTTAAAGTATTTTATAAAACTTACAGATCTACCTTAATATCTTCCAAAGAACGAACTAGGCTATTCAGATGATTGGAGACTCATGATTTTGTTTAGTGGTCTGCATAGCCTTTAATATGAAGTTGAAGGATACAGGGAGATCTTTTGACTGCAAGATTTATAGTAGGACTTAGACTGGCCACATTGAAGCTAGGAATTACCAACTGTAAAAACTCAAAAATTGTGAGAAGCAGAAGAAATGGGTGTGCTGACACTGTACATAAAATAAATGTTAGACCTAGTCATGCAAATTTGCATGCATATACAGCAAAAGAAGAAAATCCTACATGGAGGTTTGTTTAAAATTCATGAATCTGGAGTAAAGTTTTGGATTTCAGAAGGAAGTAGTTTGAAAATTTGTCTAAATGGGATTGCTCTGCCTTGAATTCAAAGAGAATCTTTTAATGAAAAATGTTAATACCGTTGGAGTCTTTCAGACATGAGAAAAGTATTCAAGAATGTGATCTGATTGCATGGACACTTACCTCGAAAAAGCTGCTAGGAAAAAGCAGAGAGCCTACAAGAAACAGCAGGAAGAACTGAGGAAAGAATGTCATGTTAGCAGTCAAAAGGTGAACCTTAGCTGAGAACTGTTAAAACACGAACAGGCTTGGACTTTGTGTGCTCTAAGAGAGATAATAGAAACATGCAGATTGAAGAATGAGGAAAATGTTGTAACCATTTGGTATGACGAAAAGAAGTTCTGAGAATAACCTGAGACTGATGTGCTAGAATGTATAGTTTCAAAGTCAGCTCCAAGGAATAGTAGCTAGTCTCAGAGGAAATAGCACAGATGTTTTATTCAATGCTTTGTGCTCACCAGAAAAAAAGTCTTAAGAAATCACTTTCCATAAGGGCAATGATGTTTAACCCAGAAAGATAAAAAAAAACCCCAAATTGTAAGGGTCAAGGATAATTAGGAATTACTAAGACTATGATAAATACAGATTGCATATTTCAGTAAAGTCAATTCAGAGATCTCCATTGCAGGGTTTAGGAAAAGCCTATTCAGAAATTGACACTTACTTTCAGATTTCTGAGGCAGTCTTGTTAGTAGGAGCAACATAATTTGAGAATAGATATCTCCTGAGTATAGCAGGTACATCATTTAAAAATATGAAAAATGATATGTCCAATTCTGAAGTATAGAGAACTATTGGTGAAACTTCAGAAGATATTTGAAGGGATTGTGGAAACCAGGGAGAAATCTTAAAGTGCAAAATGAGTTTTCCAAGTGGTGTCATGCTAACCTGGTCGTTTTGATAAGAAAACTGATCTCCTAGACAAGAAGTAGATCTTATCTGTTTAGGCAAATTTTGAAATAAGGGTGATGAAACTGTTGATGAATATTGAGAGGTTTAATTAGTACACAGGAAGATTATGCAAGAAGAATTTAAGAACCATGGGAATTGAAGTAATAAGTTTAAAAAATTAGATTTGAAAGTAAAAAGTGGAAGTTAATGTATGTGGGATTGCACTCACTCGGAGTATCTTTTCCTCAAAGGAGGAGCATCTAATTTGAAAATTCTGGTGGGTGGAATTGGGTGATGGTAAGATCTCTAAACTGCCAACACAAAAAAACTAAAAACCTTCTGGGTACAGGTTTGGTCTTACATGAAGAGCAGTCGGCCACACAGGGGTGCTGAGGCATTAAATGGGATATTGCACGCACTTTTGGTGGTTCAAGAGAGGTAAAGTCAATCGGGAGCTGACTCGGAGAAGCACTCACAGGTTAGGAGTTTAACTGTGTGATGCTAAAAAAATCTGAATAAAAATACATTAGCTTTGTCAGAATCCAGGTGTGCAAGGAAGGGAATGTGCGGGTGGATTGGTTTGACAACATTAAATATTTATATATTAAATTGTAAGAGGGCCTGAAACCATCAGGACAAAAAAGTTCCTGGGTCATTTTTCCAGTAGGAATTGTGAGGACAATTAGCTGCTGTAAGACTGACTGTACCCTCTTTGGAAGTGATTATATGTTTTGTCAGGGATAGCTACGAGGTGGGCTCCAGATTTAGGAAGTTGTTCCTAGTCCTTTGTTTGTACATCTTAACTGATAATGAAAAGATAATTTATTTAATCATCAAAGTTAAGCACTCTCATTTAGGCAATCAATTTTAATCTGGTTTTACGTTTCTATTTTTCAGTTTTTTTCAGAAAAATATATTATTCTTGGTTAATATAATTTGTTCTAGTTAAGAGAATGCTTTCTATCTCTAATAATTGGTGGTCATTATGATGGCATTGTATAGCCTCTGCATTGATTACAGTTCTTTGTGTATTTTAATTGTGAAAATGGTGAGTTGTGCCATCTGATTTGTTTTATTCATTATTATGTCCAGCTGCATTTTCAGGGAAAGAAGAATTAGATTAAAGGTTTACAAAATCCTCACTTTCTATATCTTGTTGTCATTATAACAAGAACAAAAAAATCCCTTCAGAGCTTTATTTTAAAAGTGTTCTCCAGTTACTGAATCAACTGTGTGTTTTTATAATGACCTTCAGTATTTTAATTATTAATATACTGGAAGAAAAAATAACACCCCAAGCTTTAGTGCTGTTCTTGGTTCCTGGTTTGGTTCTCAGTATTTGATAATAAGATATTTGATATAGATTAGATGATTCAGCAGATCTAAATTAATGAACTAAAAGGAGGGAAATTCTCTGTATCTGCTGGAGTGCCCAGAAGTTAATGGATGTTTCAGTGTGCTTTTTCCCAAGTACTTAGCTGCTGAGCTCAAATCAAATTTGTCTTAACTTTATAGTACGAACACATTTTAGATACTTAATTAAACAATACTAAGTTTACATATTTGTGTAGTATTTAAATTTGAAGTAATAATCTTTGAAAGAAAAATATATTCTAAAAACATGAATTACGTAAAAATATGTGGTTTTTACCTACATGTCATCCTGTTGGAGGAGTGCAAGTGTGTAAGTTACATCTGTTGAACAAAGCAGGCTTTTGTGACATGAAATCCTTCAGGTCCTATACATGCCAGCAGTAATCCTTGTTAGAAGAATGGTTTAGCTTTAGTGGACTGAAACTTTCTGCCATATGGTTTGTTTACTTTTCTTATGGAGATTAGAGCGTTCTTTCTGTGCTTGATCTCTAAGGATAATGTTGATTTTAAACAGGGGAGTTTTGCTGTGAACAAAATCTGATATTTATAGCCACATTTTACTTCACCTGTGGTTGGGGGGAATAAGGGACATGAGGCAGAGACCTTGTTTCAACATGCATGCATAGGTAACCAGGATTGTCAGTCAACTGTAGGTCCAGTGAAATAATCCTACAAACTGATCCATGTGTTCTCCTTCCTCTGGTATCCGTATTAGCCCTGCTGCTGTGCCTTCTTGTGTAGTTGGGTGAGCAGAGCTGTACATCCAGAGAGTCATGCATGAAACCTCCGTTATGGAAAGAAATGCCTTAACCTATGGGTTGGATTCAGTGACTCATCAGATCTTTTCTCTTTCTGGATGACTTAGTCATAGCTATAAAAGATAACAGAGTTGATTCCTAAATCCTGTCCTGTGGGTCAGTGTGTGTACAATTTTCCTTTGAAGGAACAAGCTGGTTTTATGTTATTTCCCATAGGTGATGTCTTGTCTTGATAGACTTCTGTTTCTTGTAGTTTAATCTGAATTCTCATAAGCCTTGTCAGATACAAAACCAAATCTGCCCTGACTACCAGACTGTAAAATGATCTGTGTGGAAGACTGGCTTCTCTGAAGAATTCTGGATGTAGAAAGCTCACAATTCATGGACCTGGATCTCTAAAAAGATCCTTGGTCTTAAGAAGTAGGCTGCTTTCTGCTTGTTCAGTTGTGGTTGTTGGAGCCTCTGTTAGATTATGGATGGTGCTGTTTGCACTGCTTTTTTTTCCCTTCAGTTAGGATAATGAGAGGAAATCGGAGTGGATTGTGTCTGTCTCTTTGGAGTAGTAATTTCATGAATATCATCCCTCTTCATTTTTAGTCATTCTCTCTTGATTTCTAAAGATAGAAACTGGGGAATAATTTCTGAAGTTGATACAACTGAACCAAAACCAATGTGGTGCATATAATGAAAACATTTTAAGGAGCTGAATGTAAAGTACTTTAGAGATATATTGGAAGGTAACTTAAAAAGACTGTCTCTTCTTACATTCTCTTAGAATTATCATTTTGGTAGCAAAACACCGTACTGCCTTTTAAATGTTTGAAAACGCCATCATTTTGTTTTGTGTTAAGCTGTTAAAGAGATTAGGCTATTTAATTTGAAATTATGAAGGAAGAGTGCAGTAATTTCATGTTTTTTCTTTTCAATTACATAAAAGGGTGCTGCGGGTTTTTTTAAGATCCTACTTAAAATCTTATTTTTGTTGCTTTGTATGAACAGTACATGGTGAACAGCATGCTCTTTGTTGCTCTGCACCTTTCTGAACTGTTAATGCAGTCATGCAGCCAGTGAGCAGATTGGGTCAGAAACAAGTCCGTCAGTCACTGGCAACTGGGAAATGTCTTTTGAGCCAGTAGATCTCTTTACTCCTCTGAAGTAAAACTTCAGGGGACCCCAAATCCCTTGTTAATCTTTTTCATGAGAGATTTTGGCTCCAATTACAAGAGAAAAGCCTTCTTGAGAATGAAGATTGAAATATTTTTTTAGAGTGGCCTCTAAATCCCCATTATTCAATCCTTTTCCTGGCAAAGTCATAGAGACGAGTTCCACAAATTAAACATGCACCAGTTTGACCATCTACCTACATAATCAGAGCAGGAAAGAACAATCAGATATACATTCAGATATCAGTGCAGTGTCACCATATTTTATTTTAAAAGCAAACAAAAAAGAAAAAAACCTCCCTTGACCAGAGACAGAGTCCTTTTGAATTCAGAAGTCTGCTTTTATGGTACTCACTGTCCAAAGTAAACAAGAGCAAAGGTGTCCCTTTTTCATGCTTTTTCAGGGTGTAACAGGAGAGAGAAATTTAACTAGGTGTAGGACAGTCATCAGTAGCTGCTGTGGGAAATGTGATTTCAGTGATGTCAGGCCATGATTCTTATAGATCATTGTGGGTCACCATTCCTTAATATTCAGCTTTCCATTTCTAGTTTTGCATCCTAGACTGCATTCCCACATAATTCATTATTTAAGAAACATTCACACAGGCAGTTCTGCATCTCATTGGGTTGGTAGATTGTTGTAAATTTGTTATCATATCTGGTAGGAATGTCTTAGAAATATCTGATATTATTTTATGGTGGTATACACAGACTGAATATCCTTTGGGCCAGACTACTTGAACTCTGACTTTGTGGCTCTTGAGAAGAGTCTTAAGCAGACTAGGATATCCATCATAGTGAGTCTTCCAAAGAGTATTTTTTGAGAAAATTCTTTTGAAGTTAGTATTTATTTCCTAGATAAAATCTGAAATTTTTCAGGAATGGATGAGTCCTGAGATTTGGACCTATTTCACTAGTAGCTTGTGATCAGAACGTTGTGCAGGGTGCTAGCATCTAAACTGAAGAGAAACAACTTCTCATGAAACTTTATTGTGGAATTTGATACTGATATTTCATGGTATCGTGGATGAGATGACAATATTAATGCTCCTGGTTTTGGAGAACAGTGAATTTTATTTTTATTTCATGTGTTTTCATTCACTTTGAGAGGAGTCTGTGCTAGCTGAGATTCTCAGGATCATTTTACTCCTTTAAAATCAATTTTATCTATGCAAGTACGTGAGTGGAAAAGTTCTGGCCAAATTTGAACTGGATTTGCTAAACTGAAAGAAACATGGGAAGAAAAGATGTTGACAGAAGAGCCCTGGTGGACTGAGCTGAACCATTTTTTTTAGTGTTACCAATGCTAGCTGTCTGTCTTGCTCTTGTGTTGCAGGTGATTTTCCTCATTGCACATGTGGCACAAAGCTATTTAAGCTAAAAAATGGACTGTGAACATGGCTTTCAGATTATGTGCAGGTTAGCTGCCTCTATCCTAGATGGGAAGGCAAGCTCTTCATTTTAGAGCTGCAGCAGATGGTTTTATTTGAGCCCCATGTCTTTTTCAAAAGGGCTGTCGTGTTAGGCTCTTACTGAATTACATTTTGCTGTCAGAGAAATGGAAACCTTTTTTCAGTCAGTCTAGGTGGTATAACTAGAATTCTCTTTGCTCTCAATGCAGCATACAGAATCATGATTTCATGCAGGTTATTTAAGTTGATTCCTGCTGGGAGGTAGGATCATGCCAGATTTTGCCAGCTGTAGAATTCAGGTGGACTCTTGTGTCATTTTGTGTAACATTCATAACTGGAATGGTGGTGCAATTTGTCTTAAAAACATACCATTAAAACTTGTGGCATATTTTAAATAACACATAGAATCACAGAATATTCAGGGTTGGAAGGGACTCACAAGAATTGAGTCCCACTCTTAAGAGAACAGCTGATACAGGGATCTAACCCTCAACCTGGGCATTATTATCATCATGCTCTAATCAACCGAGCTAATCTCAGTGCTCGTGAGGTATTTCGCCTTGCTGCAAGCATGTCTTGCTTTTCTAATTCTAGGTAACTTCCTCAGGTGATGTTACACTGCTTAAATGCTGTGATCTTAAGTTTGCTTCTTCTAGAGGAAGAACTGAGTTTCGTATGAGATGTCTCACTTGTCACTGACTAGGACAACAGCATACTTTGACTTACCCTTCAGTAAAATCCATTTGTATGCTCAGGATATTGTCAGATGAGTTTTAATCTGAAACTTGAATAAAATTGGTCTGTAATTTTAGAGATTTCTTAATATTGCTGAAGCCTTGCCGAATGCTGAAGTCTGTTGTGTATCTTCAGGAGCTGTTGAAGCACTTCAGCTATTTTGATGGCCTGAGAAAACTGGAGCATGAGGTTTCCAACGAGGGGAAGTGATTTGGGCTGGAGGAGGGTATTCATGATAGTATCATCAACATTCCACTGATAATGAAAATTTGGGAAGAACTGTTATTTAGTATCTCCCTAGAGTAGTGGAAACCCAGACATACGATGAGGTGAGAAAAGCAAGATTAGGAAATAAATACTGGGAGCAGTTCTAATATTTAAAAAACTACTTAAGCTTATCTGATCTGCCACAGTTGGGGTCCAGTACAGTGATGCTCTCCAGGGCATCCCATCATGTCTGAGTACATTACTATACAAGGCACTTTGTCAAATGCTAATTTCCAAAAGTTCCTTCAAATGGCATGTTTATAGATCCCTTCTTCTTTATTTTTTATAATCTAATGATACATCATAAAAGATGAGGAGCCAAAACTGTTATTAAAGAGACCACAGGGCGACTGCTGTTCTAGCTCTCCTGGTGGTTTCTGCCCATTATGTTGTGCCAGCTCTGCTGTAATGGCGAAAACCCTGTGGTTCTGACTTTAAGGGGATGCACTTCAGTTTTCATTATGTTTAACTCAGTGAATCATTTTGCCAGGTGGATTCACACATCTGTGCATGCCATCTCAAAGGAGATGGAAGTAGCACAGACAATGTCGAATAGGGATGGCGTTGAATCCATCTCAAAAGAGATGGAAGGAGTACAGACAATTGTGAAATAGGGGTGACATTAAATTAGTGTTAACTTGAATTGGTTTATGTAGTTGAGAAGTGGTTTGTTTCCTGTAATTCAGAGAAACATTGATGAATAGTAGGGACTTTGGAAACCACACCTTGAACTTTTTTTTCTCAGCTTTAAGGCTTGACCGTGTCTTGTCACTTCCAAGATGCCCGTGGAAAAACAAAACTAGTAACTTTTGGTGGTGTTTGTTTCTCTTCAGTTTTAATGGCATTATTTTAGTTAGTGATGTTGGAATTTCCTTTGCCTTTCTTCTGGGTGTGGAACAAGGTACAAACCTTAGCTAATTGTATGGTGTATATATTTTGTTGTGTCTTTTGGGCTTGTGTTCTCTTGGGTTTAGTCCATACTTCCTCATCTTCAAACATTATCTTGTGCATTGTTTATGACTTGTTTTAAAAGGTGTTTTCTGAGAAACTTTCAAAACTTGGGCTGAGAGAGTAGCATAGTGCCATAGCATGACAGGGAAGGTTGGAAGAGTTCCTTGTGGCTATATACACATTACGTGCACTTGTGTTTCAGTACAAATGTAAACACTAGTTTAACTTTTAAAATTTGTCATCTCTTTACTTTTAATAGTTCAAGGATCTTAAAAAGCATATTTGTCACAGTTGGAATCCTGTAAGGATAAATCTGTTTGAAATGGTAGGGATTTGATTTATAGATAAGGCAGTCAAAGTAATTACAGTATAAAAGGCAGCATGATATATTATGTCATGTCTAATTCACAACATTATTTAGAACTCTTCACCTAAAATGAGTAGCTAATGCAGTGTTTTAGCAGGTCTATATTTGAATAAAATGGTCTCTTTTAACATTGTCTTCATATATCATACTATAATGATGCTGTATTAGTACAAGCTATACCCTCCTTGTGCTGAATGCTATATATCACATTGATGATGGGCTCTGCTTTTTGAGGTCCATAAGTTCTAGGTGATACACAAATAGGAAATACTGGGGGAGGCCAGTGGCCATGTATGGACTCAGAAGTGTCCAGCAGGTCTGCCCTTGTATTCTGAGCAGTGAGTAGGCTTTTGGTGGGTCAGATCAGTGCACAGCACATGACTTAGAAGTTACCTCACTTGTGAATTTCTTTTAGTAGGGATGAGCAAAACAGACAGTAGGTGCCATGTAGGGCTTAGGTGGGCTAATATGAAGTCTAGAAAACGAGTATATTAAGTAATACTGCCTAAAGGACAAAGCAGACAAAGACAATCCAGAGAGTATGCAGTAAAAGTCTGTTCTTTCCCACATCAATCTTGTGAATCACCCTGCACTTTGCTCTCCAAATGGAATGCCAGAAAAAGTGTGCCATGATCTGAGTGTATGGCTAGAGAAGTACAGGGAGGAGATGAGGACTGCAGGCATAATGATGAGTGAAAACAAGCAAGGCAGCTGCTCTGACCAGCTCTCTGTCAGAGGGAAAGACAGAATCACACTCTCGGCTTGTGAAGGCCTGCAGTGGGATCTTGTAAATAATATGGAATTGATTTAAATCATAAAATAGTATGGAAGAGAGAAAAAATTTGATATGCATCCTCTTAACAACCACAATTTTTCTCATGATTTGTATTTTAGTGTTTAGAAAGCTAAGCAAACTGACTTAAGAAGTGCTATGCCATGTTTTCTTATTTCTGCATGTCTGGCTTTCCTGAGTTGCATCATCACTGTATTTAAATTTGCTTGATTTTTTTTTGCTGATGAAAATACATAGCATAAGTAGCTGTTCTTTGCAGATATGAATACCTTAAGCACTGGAGGTTTTGCAGCTGTTAAATCTTCCCTTTTCTATTTGTTTTTCTCTTTTGTCTGATGTATTTGCTTTGATGTGATGGCATTCTTTTCAGTTTGGCATTTAGACAAAGGTTTCTGGTATGTTCTTGCCATTGTGTGTCATAGCTAGCTTTTAACATTTCATGTCAAATTTAGCCTGACTTTTTTGTTGATTTTGTTCTGGTTTTCTACAGTGGACAGGCCAAAGTCCCAGCAAATCAGAACTTCTGGTACCATAAGGCGAACTTCTTCTTTGGACACAATAACAGGACCTTACCTCACAGGACAGTGGCCACGTGATCCCCATGTACACTACCCTTCATGTATGAAAGATAAATCTACTCAGGTAAAAGCTGTAAAACAAGACAACAGAGATGTTTCGTGTAATTGATGTCTACTAATTTAATTCTGACTTAAATGTGGATTCACTTAATTTTATTATAAATATTATACCCTAAAAGAAGTTACAGTAGTCTTTTTTAAATGAGCGCTAATGCAGTAACATGGTCTGCAATGATAATATTTCTGTGCTTTTAGAAAACAGTTAAAAATAATTTTCTCCATGTGGGCAGATTTGTTGAGGCTAAATAAGCAGATATCCATCTCACCCTTGTATCTGGTTTATTTTGAATCTGCTATATGCAAAATTGTTCCGAGTGTTATTTAAGCAATAGAGTCCATATAGCAGTGGCTGACAAACTGAAGATTTTACTAAATCATGGTAATAAATCTGTCAGTCTCAAACTGTGTGTTTGTATGTGTGCATGGGGCTGAGGGAAGGCCACTGAGGTTAGTCATTGCCTGATACTCTTGTGATAGCCTTGGAGTCTCCTCAGGGCTCTGTCCTTAGTAGTACCCTCTGGCAGGTTTGCTGCTGGGGCATTCTACTACTCCAGTGCTCTCTGACTAGAAAGGTGAATGCTCTTTCTTGACTGCTTCCTCCTTGTGCTGGAGCTTGTTGCCCACAAAGATGATCACTGTCAAACAGATTAAAATTACATAATTCTAACCACCTCTCCTCAGTTACTATCAAAAGACCTGATTCTTGGGTTTTTCAGCAGTGCTTTTGGGGTTTGGAATAAGCCATCTGAGTTTGTCTGTGAAACTAAATTGGAAACTAGAAGAAACTCTCTCTTTAGTTATATTTTCAGTCTAACAGGCCATGTAGGTGTGATAGTTAAATCAGTTGCTTATCTCTTGTGCCACAATTCTGATCCATAGTTATGGGTCTTGAAATAGATTCTAGTCTTTTGTATAATACTGAGTTTCTCAGGACAAGTTAGAATGTATACAGAAGTTTCTTCATCACAAAAATATGTGTCGTGCAACACAGGAAGCCCTTTGATGGGGTAAAGATAAGCACAGAGTGCTTAAAAAAGAGAGAAAATGGATCTGTATGTTTCAGAAACCTTACTTAATAAATTTGAGAAGCTGATGATTAAAATGTTCCAAGAAAATTTATAGAAACTAATGAGGATCTGTTGGAAAAGGATCCTCATGTCCTGCTTATTTTGAAATGAGACAGTCAGTTTTAGCCAAAAACCAGCAGTCATATTTACTGTCACAAAAGATCTACCTAACAAGCTTTAAATCCTGTATTTATTTTCAAGATACCTTCCGTTCACAATACTATGACTTTAAAGTCTTTCTGTTTTGAAAGCATAATTTCCATTCGGGAGATTTTCAGTACCGTGCTTCGTAGTTACTGTATTTCTCAACCCCTCTTAAAATGTATATCCATATCAATCTTTCCAAATACCCTTATGAATAGAAAATGCAGAATATTTAAACATTTACAAACAAATCTTTTATAGTTGCAGAAAAGATAAACAAACTGTTCTATAAATATTTGAGCTCCAAGTATTTGGCAGTAAAATTGCTTTTCTAGTGAGTTCAAGTAAGTGTTCAGGTTATGTGAACATTTGGCTGCCTCCCTTTGCCTCATTCAGAAACTAAAACTGAAGTTTTACCTTTTCAGCATAATCAACTATAAAAGGAAGGAAAACCATTCTGCTTTCATTACAAAATGAAGTATTATTTCAAAGGGGTAGGAACAGGGAGATCTTAAGGTCTGCATTTGTGACTATCTTCCTGCAAGGAATTACATTAGCTATCTTTGTCTTCAAATTGTGCCAGACTCAAGCATTTATCAGTGCTTAAGTTGAGTCACTACTTGTGACTATGAATATGGAAGATGCAACGGGCATATTGATATGCACAGTGATTACCAGTTGGAGGACTCTTTTTTGTTTGATTTTTGGTTTTTCTTTCCAAATAAAATGCTCACTAGGGAGGCTTGAAGATGATCATAAAACATTGTCTTATGTTTTGATGTGTGTCTGTGTTTTTGTTGTTTGAGCTGTGTGTAGCTTGAAGTATGTCTGATTTCAAGAACTAAGGATGAGTTCCGAGTCGTTGATAGGATGCATGCATAGCAAATTAAGTTAAATAAAAAGAAGTTAATGAAAATCAATAAACCATTTTTCTGTATGAACATGTTTCATTGGAGAATAAATTATCTCTTGTTTTACTTCTAAATTCATGAGCAATGCTGTCAGTATAACTTACATTGTGGGTGGAATAACTATTTCTCTTTCAAGGGTATATTTTGTTCCTAATTAAACATTAATCTAAAATCCAAATTTTGTTCGGTTTTGTTAAGGTGATGATTATGGCTGTTCCAAGTTTCTTAGAATTCTTGTTTTTATAAAAAGAGAAACAGTTTGTGGTCTTCATGGTGATCAGATGAACCTTTAATGAGCTTTATTTCAAGTCCTTGTTTCTAGTTAAATTCCTTCAACTTGTATAATACTCATGAGTACAACTTTTCTTCATAATAGTAGAAGGGAGGGAGCAGAGTTATGTTTGGTTTAGTTTCTGTCATATCTGGGAGAATAGGAACACAGTTCATAGTTCTGTGTCCCTCTTACTTGCCCCAAGTGTTTCGACTGAAAATACAGAAGGCAAGTGAGGTGGTTATTTGCTTTTGGAAAAATACACTGTAACACTGCATGGTGGTATTTGTACAATTCAGTATTTCTCAGAATTCTGTATGTACGTTCGTGTGTGTATATGTGCATATGCATGCAACTAGCTGATCTTTAATGAGCAACATGTTTTGGATAATTAGAGGTATGCAATTTTATTTAGTAGTGTTTTAAGTATTTCAGAAATGCAGGTAAATTTCCTATTATGGGAAGTTACTTGTGTTAATGCACTTTGTGATTCCTTTCCTGAGTTCCTCCACTGTCCTGTTCTCCTCTCCTTTTGTAAAATCTGAACTTTTTGTTAAGGCCGTTTAAAACTCAGTGTAACTTCTTTCCCCATTTTTCCTGTCTCTTTTTGGGAGCACTGATGGAATAATTTTGTACACCACTTCTTTATGCTTCCTCATTTAAATATTTCCCTCTTCATAGTGTAAAGAACAACTCAGTGTTGAAATGGCTGTGCCTAACCTTGGAATCTTCAGAAACATTTGGATAATTGGCAGAGTTGATAAATATAATTATTTGGCAGTAGATAAGTAATTTAAAAGATACTTATAAATTAAAATGGAGACATTAAAAAGAAACATGATGTTGATGTCAGAAAAAAACTATTGCCAGCTAAAGTTTGTCATGTAGTCTTAATCTAAATAATCAAAGAAACTAACAAATGGCCTAGTGGCATTTTTATTATCCATTGATTTCCAATTGATGACATAAGCTTATCCATCAGTATTAGAATCCAGTTTTTCTCATTGTATATGGAATTAGGTATGGAACAAATGAAACTGAAGATAGCTTTCTAAAGGCCTTTCAGAATTTGTACTTCTTTCTGACCTCAAGAATATTGCAGAGTTTCTAGGCTACAATGTTTTTCTTATGGGTAGGTCAAGGCTTTAACATAGCAAGCTCTCATTAGACACTTTTTTTCTTCTGGGTAGATTTTTTTTCTGAAAAATTATAGTCATAAGCAAAGAGGCTCAATTCCATGAAGCTTTTTTATTGTTTTATTAGTTAAAATTTATTTTATGGGATATTTTAATGATGTATATTGGCCAGAAAGACAGGGAATAAGGTATGTGTCGTAGAGCTGTGAATTAGTCATTCTAACTTTGCTTAACCTGTCTGATGTTTGAGTCATCATCTACGGTCAAATTGACTTCTAACTCCTTAAGCAATTTCTTTTTGGAAAGTTTCTAGATGGCCTTTGAATGCTTCAGAAATAAACTGAAAAGCCATCAGTTTTTATCTTCTAGTGCTGCCTCTGGGTTTCTTTTGAATGTGGAAATTCTTCAAAAACATACTGCTTCCACTGTGAAGCATAGACATATGTACATTCCAGAATGCAGGTTGTATGTAGTAATTGGAGTGATGGGCCGGCAACAAATGTGAGATATTTAAGGTAATACAGTCTTATTTTAGGTTTAGGTAGGTTGGTATACTATGCAGTCATTCTGAGCTAAGTGGAAAGAAAAGTAGGTGTGTGTCCCTGGCATAGCTGGAAAAGAAGGCAGGATTACCAAATGTGTTGAAAAAAGTGCTGTTCTCCACAAGGCTGGGTGAGTTAGAACTATGGTAATTGTGATTTACATGAAGACTGAAGAGAGCAAACAGATGTGGCATTCTGAGCATGTCCTATCTCACGTGTCAGATGAAATGGACCACAAACCTTAATGTCTTGAAAACAACAGATCCATGTCTTGCAGGTGCAGCATTCATTGTCTAATGTTTTCAAGGATATCACCCTAAAATCTTAGTTTCTTAGTATGGCCTTGCAGGACTAACACTTTTTCATGAAGTTCAATGCGTCACTTCTGTGATGCTCTGGAATGTTACACGTTTCAGAGATAGTGCCTGATGTCTCCTGCTGTGAGAGGTACTTTCACACTCTTGACTTGGAAGTGCAGCAACTGTGGTTTTGTTTGTGATTTAGAAATTTTTCTTCTAATACTGAATTGCATTCTGTCTTTAATATCTTTTTTCATATGTTTAACATTTCGTAAGTACACTTGCAGCTTCAAATGAAGGCTTCCACTGATACGTTTGTTTTTTGGAAGTTGTAAATAAGATGAGAAAACAATTTCCATGATGTGTGACAGATTGTGGGTGCTACACACCCCCATCTTACTTGTGATCTAAATGACAGCATTTAAGTGAGATATGAGGTGTCCATACATAAGCTAAACTTAGAAAAGCAGAATTTCTGTTTGAATGCAACAAGTCTGGGGTGCTTCTGTTTCTTTTTTAAAAGCTTTTGCTTGAATACAAGGATTTGATGTTACAACCCCCAAATTATTCTTTGTGTAATGTGGATTACAACATATTGCAAGCAGCAGTTTCCAGGATTTGAAGATGACTACCTTACAGTAATATTCTAACTCCTTATGTTGTATTATTTTTGTAAAGCTTTTTCTTTTTTAAATTTGCCTCTAAGTAGCACATAAATATAACACTGTCTGACTTCAGTGCTGTGCAAGGAACATCATACAGTGTTTGTAATCTAACACTGCAGGTAAAACTGGGGATCACAAACAGTCTGCCCCCTGTATACTGTGTATGTATAGTTTGCAGGGTTGTCTTGACTCAGTTTACCAGGGGCTGAAAGCATCCATGAAATCCTTGTCTCAAGGGAGATGCTATTTGAGTGGAAGAGAATGTCAAAGCATTCTTGAACAAGTACAAAATTTACTCTAGGGGTTGGTCTTAATTTGTATTTTGTCCTTGCTATCCGGATCAGTATCTGTGTTTATTAAAAATCCAGTCAGGCTCATGCGTTCTACATATTTGGGGTTTTTTTTAACAGTGTACTTCTCTTTATTGAGAAAGTCACTTTGACTTTTTAGGTTCTTGATATCTTTTCAGTTTATTAAGCTGTAGTTGAAAGGATATGAGCTTATAGTGATCCCTGGTATACCTTTCTGCACTACAGGCAAGTATTTAAGCCCCCAAACTGCCTGGTTCTGCTTCATCCTGGTGTTCCCCAAATTGTGGAGCAGTGCTGTATTCCGAAGACACTATTTAGAAGCTAAATTTTCTCGAAATTCCCTTTGCATTGCTGTTGTGTGAGGGTATGGTTCCAGCTGTACTTGGGATATTGTAAAATACTGTAAGAACAGTTTAAATTGCAAAGTGAATTGTAACAGATTGTGAAAGCCTATGATTTTGAAAAAGTAAAACAATCCCCCGTTTTCACTAGTTCAGTAGAAATCAGCAAGCCATTTCAGTGTTTTTAAAAAAACCCAACATTTAAACCCAACAGAATGTCTTCCACACAAATTTCAGGGAGATGGTGAGTACCCAGTTTGCAAAACGGAGTAGTTATTGAGAAGGTGGCTCTGTTAAAATGCAGAGCAAGCAGATGTGCACACACGGGTAGCACATGCATGTGGCAGAGGCTCTGCTTTGGGTCAGGAGAGTTAAGTGCTGCCTGGCTGAGGGACTGCCTTGTCTTTCAGATAGTTTGAAGTAGGTGTTTTAGCTTTTCACATTTGGTTTTATTCTTTTTTCCATAACCACGTTGTCTTCTGGTTTCTCCCCCAGACCCAAACAGAAGCGGGTATGACATGACAGAGTCCTGTAATAAATACACAGGACTCTAACTTTTCACATAAGGACTTATTTTTTCTTTTCTGGGAACATGCAGGAAAAACTTCAGGAGTGATTTTTTCCATTTTGCTTTCTAGTCACCCACACAACTTGCGAGCCTTTGGTTGAAGTATTACTGGTGGTGTAACAATAACAGAGAAAAAGCCCCACCAAAACAGTGGAAAGTGCAGGGCTGGCAGAAAACACAAGAGGGTTGTGTAGGCCTGTGCACACAGAGATGGAGCACATTAAATATTGGCACTGATGACTTAGGTGCTGGGCTGTAGGCTGTATAATACCACAGCAGTGTGGTGGTTCTGAAGGTGCAGCCCGTGCTCTGAAGTTACAGTTCTGAGCTTGATAGTTCCATGGCTGGCCTGGAGTGGCCCTGGGGGCTCCTCCCAGCTCCCTGTGCAGGCAGTGAGGAGCTGTAGGTGTTGGTTTGATGGTGTTCTCCAGGGTGGTGCCCAGCCTCCTTCCTGAGCCAAACAGGCTCCATTATCCATATGGGTACTACAAAAGCTTCTAGATCCTGTACAGGAAGCAAGAGTAAGGAAAGCTGTGGAGGAGCAGGGTTTCCATGCAGGAGAACAAGCCCCACAGGCCTGTGGATCCCAGATCCTGTTTGTCCTGTGGGCTGGGGTTTTGTCTCCCTAGAAGAAGTGTCAGCAGTGGTCCCGTCCCTTAAAAAAACCCTGTGGACAAATGGTTGTTTTTAGTGGTACACTTTGATATCTTGTGTATTTACTGTGAAAGATTCAGCTAGTACTAGTAGGAATTGTTGGGGGGGAAAAAAACGGACATAAACAGATTTATATTTATGTGCCTATAAAACTGAGTTTTATATAGTTCATATCCCAAACTCTCCTGAATTTTAGATTCTTCTATTGTTCCTGTGACTCTTGTTCAGGAATTCCGGTAGATAACCTCAATTTTCATAATAGCCTTGTGGCATAAGCATAGTAGTTGAGAGTTTGGGCTTTATGATGCTTCTCAGTCTTTGGGGTTTAATTTTAGCTTGTACATCTAAGTACAGTCCCCAGACTTCAAGGCTTTGAGATACGGCTGGAAAAGGCCTGCCTGTCACTGTGCTGCTCATGTAAGTTGGTGCCAAAAATAATAAAAGGTGTATCAAACTCTTGTCAAGTCAGAGTTAGCAGGAAGGGATTGGTTCTGTGGTCCAGTGGTTGAGGAAGACAGGAGGACGAAGTGAATCCTGGCTTGAGTTTGTTTTAGGTTTTTAATCTTGTAGTTTTCTGAATTATCCACTAAGTGAAATGCAGGCTGGATGCCAAAGCACAGGTGGGAGCAGCCAGGTAAGGTTTTTTGTCAGCCCTCTGATTCCTTCTTCAGTAATATGCATTGTTCTCATCGTTTGTAAATGCAAGTTTACAAAACTTTGTTTTCTATATTGCTTTTTATTTAATGAGATTATTAGTGCTGCATATCAGATTCTGAAATTTATTCACATAACTCTGACACTGCCTAAAGAGTAAAGCAGTAATTTGTGCCAGAAGTTTTTTGTACCTGGAGAATTCAGTATAGTGTATTTTCTTTTTTTTTTTTCCTTTCTAGACACCCAGCTGTTGGGCTGAAGAGGGAGCAGAAAAGAGATCACATCAGCGCTCAGCATCGTGGGGAAGTGCTGATCAGCTGAAAGAGGTGAGAAGCTTTGCACAGTTGAGCCTTTCAAGGTTTGATAATCCCAAGACATTTTTAAACCCTATCTGGAGTCCAGGAAACTGCACCCTTTCCCTCTACTCTTTTGCTTTTGAAACAGTTTTATCCCCAGTCTATAAGCTGTTTGAAGAGTAATTGTTATTTTATGCTTGTCAGACTTCCACCCTGCATATTATGAAGTTTTGGTTGTGAAAGAGTGGCCAGAACAAGCTGAGGAACCAGCTTCTTGTTGCTTGCTTTCTGTTCAGTGTTACCTTAGTTAGCTTTTTGACCTTTAGTGCTGCTCTCCTGGAAGAGGCAAAGTGTCAGGTGGTATGTTCACATATTCTTGCTTAGAAATTCTGTTCAAATTTTAGGTTGGAGATAGAGAGGACACCACTTCCACAAAAAAGTGTTTATACTGTAACAGTATCAGTACTGGAAATGCTCTTTAATCATAAATATTTTGCTGCAGACTACAATTGCAGCTAGAAAGAACCTACAAAAAGTGGATTTGCATCATGACAAAGTAGATACAGTAAAATGGCCTCCAGCTCAGCTGAAATGACAGTATCTCAGTTTTTGTCCCAGTAACCTCCATTCTATCCACAGTTTGAGTAACTAAATTGTCCAGAACCTAATAAGGGGCTACATTCAGCCTCATGCCCCTGTCAGGAAGGGTGTATCCTCTCTTCAAGAACTGCACCACACTTTTCAAAAAACGAATCTTGCAGCGTATTCCCTTGAGTTGGAATGTTTCCCTCATACTCTGGGCTTTTTGCATGCTCATTCATGACTCCCTGTTGCATTCAAAAATGAGAAGGAATATATATGTTACCTGAGGAGAACAAGTTAAAAGGCAGTATATATTCTTCTTCTGGACAGCCATTGATAGAATAACTGTCAGGAGTGATGCAAGTTTAGTTACTCAAATTTTTCAATCACGTTTGACAATTACGGAATAATCTTGCAATCCATTGGTGGCAATAGCCTCATTTTTAAAGATAGGTCCTGGGCCAAAGGGAGGTTGATCAAAAGAGGGTTTTCTGTTCCCATCTCACTGAGTATGTCTTGTGAAACCTTGATGTATTGGTGCATGGGCTTTCAGTTGCCTGGATGATTTCATCTGCAGCTGTGAGGGAGCATTTGGAATGACAGATTAAGTGACCAGAAATTAGTGCAGAAGGAGTTTTGTGTCTGAGAAGTTTTGGCTTAAATCTTACCTACCAGCACAAAGAAATTATAATACAAACAGGAGTAGCATCTGTTTTTCTAGGATAAAGTTTACTTGCTTTTACTGAGAGACTATGCTTCATACTCTGGCTTTCCTATCAACTTGTGCAACAAGCAGCTGTTCTTCACCACAGACCTGTGGCTGTCAGTGATAGTGAACCCTTCAGCATGTAAGCAAGTCTCTGCCATTTGATAACAGTGATCCATTGTGCTGGGTTGCCGCCCTTATTGGTATACTGACCACAAGAGAAAGATAAGAAATGTGTGGCCAATGTGTTTCACGGTTCCTTTTTTTGATAGAATGCCTTAGTGGACAAAATAGGTTCTGTGGAAGAGAGTTGTTTCTATCCAAACTTTGCAATGGTTGTTCACCCCAAAACCTACACTTGCCTTCTTCAGCATACCATTCTTCCTCTTCCTCTGTTTTCCTTTCTCCAGCTACTGAGGTCAGTGTTCTTACATTTTCTAGTTCCTTGGGTTTATAACCCATGTCTTCTGCATGCATCATCCAGGCATTATTCATCTGCCCTATTTGAGCTCTTACTCTTAACTTCCAGCTCCTTGTCAATTCTGGCTCTCTATTGTTTGACTTCTATTTTATCCCTTTTTCCTTTCCTTCACATGTCAGCCTGTGTGGTGGGTGTTAAGTGTTTGTTCAATACAAGAGTATCTGCACTAAGTTTCTTTGTGCCACAGTAATCTGCAGTTCCTGGAAAGAGAAATTCCCTGGGGTGGTTCTGTTCAAACTGTAAAGCCCATGAGAGACAGAATTGTTAACAAAGGTGGCTGCCAGTTCCAGATATCTTTCTTGAACATGTGCAAACTGAAATTTTTGCCAAAGCTTCACCAAATGTAAAGATTCTTCCAAGGGACTAGAGGAACATATTTGCAGCATAAAGGACCCTCAGGCAAATGCTTGGTTTTTCATCCAAAAAATGATGGGATAAGTCTCAGTGGGAAAAAGAACTATGCAGGTAAAAAGCTTACAGTTATATGCTTTGGCACATAAAATGGTAAAATCTCTTCCATCCTTCTTTCATTTTAAATCACATTCTTAAACAACCCTAACACTTTTGCTGAAGTCTCCAATAGAAAGGCGACAGAGGAGTAGAATGTTGCATGGTAGACATTTGACAAAGCTGTGGGCAGCTGAAAGCAAGAGCTTAAGTAATGGAAATAAAAGTATCACCTTCTCCTGGGCAACTGCATTTGTTATGTGTAGTGCAGGTAACATTCTTCTGCTTGGAGTTTTGAATTGTTTCCCATAGCATTTGACAGTAAACAAGTAGATAGCTGTTCGCAGTTTCCTTGACTTGTTTTAGCAATTGGGATTCATGTTCTCTTGCTTCAAAATCAATGGAATGATTCCTAGCACATTTTTTAATATGTTGGTACTGTACACTACCTAAAGACTTGTGTCATAGGTAATGATTTTGATAAAAGAAGATTTTGCATTTAAGTTTGAAAAATATTTTTTCTTGGTTAATTTGGGTACTGTTAAAATTAAACAAATTTATTTAATGCAACTGGTAGCTCTTTTTAAAAGATCTATATCATGAAAACTTAAAGCGAATATATAGGTTTAACATCACAAGCAAGCAAAGGTATTCAGAATTACCATTTACAAGAAGGATTTTACTTTGGGTAGTGAAACTTGCTTTATGCTTAATTGAAATAGGTGTGTGTCAGGATTAAATCTGTCTAGCACTAAAATAAATATACTTGCTTTGTTGTAATGAGTCAATTATAAATTTAGAAGTCCATAGCTCTCAATATAAACTTTAATAATTTCATAATGAAATCTACTTTTAAAGAATTTGTATATTCTGAAGGGCTCTACTATTTGATTTTAAGAAGTCTTAAGTGTAACTTGTCTAAGATGATGCCACACTGCTTTAATGTTATTTCAACAGATACATGTCTTAACTGGGAGGTAAAGATTGCTGTCAGTCTTTTTACTGGACACTGGTATTTTTTCCCTTTTCAGCCTGAATAATTAGTTTGAAATTCTGTTCATGTTGTTCAGGGACAGTTTTAGTTACAACTTACCCTGAACTGGAATTTACCCAGAGCTGGGAAAAACCCTCTATTTAAAACAAGTAGTTTTTGCTTCGTATAGGCTTTTAAAGACATTTCACACAGCTGATTTCTCACTTCCCTTAAGCAACTCTCTGTGCTGTATCTGCTACACAGCAGCAGCAGCCCCCCATTGGAAGGTCCCTTTTGCTCTAACAGAGTACTTGAAAAGGACTTAGGAGTAAAAGAGAATTGAATATGAGAGCTTGCATGCCTAATACACTTTGATATACCAATTGAAAGATAGTATTCAAAGGTTTAGAGTGAATTTTTAATGCTTGTTTTGCTCTTTGACCTACTGGTTAACTTGTTTATTAACAAACATTTAATGAATGAGATGGGGTTCACTCATTAGCAAGGAGTTTGTGGCTTCATCTGCAGTAGGAAGTTACCATCTTGTGTAGGCTGAGCTGTAGAAATACAGCCTATTGACTGGTAAATATTAGTGAGCATTTGGGAGGTGGGATGTGTCAGGTTCCTTCATATTAGTCTGCATCTAGGTCCCTTCAAAAGGGAAAAATTACCAGGATACTCAGATTACCTCAGTGTTGTAAAGAACTGACCTAATCGGTTATTTCTCAGTTTTGTGTTATTAGTTATATTATACTGTATGTATATCACAAGTGGAATAGACAAAATTCATATTATTCATTGTACAGCTTCGAGCTATAGAAATAGTTAGCAAGCAAAAATACATATTTATAGGGGGTTTTCCTGACATGGTTGTTTAATAATCCTGGATGGTTATCTTACCTTTGGCTGACAGTAAACTATGAAGACCAAACTGAAACTTTGTGCCCTGAGTGACTTTGTGTACATTTCTTATGCACTGCTCTTTGTGTTTTCTCAGTGTTTTTTGTTGGTGGGGTTTTTTTATGAATTACTGTAAAGTAGGTGAGGAAAAGACTGTTTCCACTGCATCAGCAACATTGCAGAGAACAGTCACTGGAAGAGCAAAGGCTAAAATTTTCTAAATTTTTTTGAAATGTGCACAGATCTGTGCTGTTTTACCCCTCTATGCAGTCACATTAGAGTACTTGCCAAATGTGAATAAAAGTATATCCTTTGAAATTTACTACCATGTATGTTGACACCTTGAAATGTAGCAAAACAGTTTTAAATAAAAAATGCCATTCAAACATTGGAAGTAGTGTTCAAATTGAGACTACTCTTTAACGAATTCCTTGATGTCTTTTTCTTTTTTTTT
>VXBR01006348.1:7689-170926 GCA_013400215.1 Cisticola juncidis | reverse complement strand
TTTTTTTTTTTTTTTTGGATATGTTTTACTTTCAGCTGTATCCTCTAAGAAAATAGCTGTACTGTCTACTGAAATGTTCTGCCCATCTGCAAGTTAGGTAGACAGGGAGAGCATTTGAATTGGTATACTAGAATAATTCAGATGTTATGGATCTAAGGGAACATATGTGCAAGGCTAAGGCTTAAATGTCTTCAACAAGTGGGTGCTTTAGGATACAGGTTGGATCTTTTTGTGATGATTTACTTAATGACTGTTCCTTAATGTGACTGTGTATAGCCCAGTCACAGTCATGCTCAGTACTTGGGCGTGGGAGGGAAGGGGTGTCCCAAACCCTTTCTGTTCTTAGCTGCCCAGTGAAAATGAGTGTTTTGTCACTGCCCTTTGGTTTCCCCAGTGTAGCACATCATTCCTTTCCTGTCACTTCCTTGGCACCATTTTCTTTGCACAGATCTGGTGTAATGCTGGGTCTTGAAATGCCTGTTTTGCTGATACCACTCACTTGGCACCATTTTCTTTACACACAGACTCTCTAGCTCATATTCACTGCATTCTCTTGAACACAGTTGAGTGTCCAAGAGACAGGATCTGCTGCTTTTTTGAGACAGTTGGTAAAACAGGTGCCATCAAGGCATATGTTTCAGACTCTTTTCTTGCTCCATGAATTATATTTGTTTTGCAAGAATTAGTGTAGCTCATACTTGCCTGTAGATCATTTTGCTTTCGTTTGGTGCTCTGATGGCACTTTTCTGCTGCCTGAGAGGGTGGTGTAGATAAACTTTGAGGAAGCTAACACAGCTGTCTGTTCCTGTTAGTAGTGGTGGCTTTATTTCAGCTAGAGATAGAGGAGAAGTAGGAATTAAAAGATAATCTTGTAGAAGAAAAAAAAAGCTATTGCCATTTCAGGATTAGCAAGTGGTAGAATCACTGTGGACTCTCCTTGGTGAAGAGATGGAGCATTGTTCAGTTCAGTGGATTTTGTGTACTCGTTGACACTGCCAGCTTGCTGATTGTCTGTGCCAGCAAGGCTCTGTCTCCCAGGTCTGCAGGAAAAGTAGGAAATGGCATATTCCTTTTTATATGCCCATTATTACTTTCTTGTTTTCTTGTCCAAAGGTAACTACCACATTGTGGACAGCTAGGGTCCTGCAAGTTCAGGGCTAAGGACATATGATCCAGGAAGGCACATCTGTTTCTTCACTGCATTGCTTCTTTGGCTTAAAGAGATCATACCAGCTCCAGATACACAATCAAGTCAACAATTCTCCATCTTCTGTTTCTCCTCAGTGACCCAAGCACTCTTTTCTTTGTTAGTGTAAAGAACCTAATGGCTGCTGAAACACTTGTACTCTTGAGGTGGCTGAGAGCACCCTAAATTCCAGGGATCCATTGATTTCTTTCACAATATCAGAGCTTTAAAGTTTTTGGCTAACCTAAAGACATACCAGCCTATCAACACTCTCCCATTTAGAGCTTTCACTGTCCAAATTTTACAGTGAGAGGCTATGTCCTCAAAGATTTGCAAGCTTATTTGTGACAGAAATCAGTCAACCACTTCTGAGATTGTATTGTGTAGACATTTTCTTTTCATAGTGTGGTCCTGAGGAAAGCTCAGAAACTGTATTTCATTTAAATTAAACAAAAAAGTGTATTTTGTCTTGGGAGGAAGGGCACAGAATCAATGAGAGGCAGGAGAAATGAAAGATTCATATACATCACTCTCCTTGCTTTCTGGTTATTCTTCTAGCCCACCATCTCTGTCCACAGCTGTCTTCTGATCTGGGCATCGTTTTTCTCCTCTGTTTTTAAAGGGGAAGATGAAGATTATTTCCCAGTTCTCCCCATTCTTCAGCATCCCAATGTAAGATACAAATAATTATAATGTGTGTGTATTTACCAGAGTAGTTACCTGCATGTTTTTTCATCTGTGCAGTTAGATTTCCTAATTGCAGTTACTCCTACAAGGAAAAGGGGAAATTTCTAGATGAAGGGATTTATTTTTTTAGAGATGAAATACCTCTTCAGACTCCAAAGTTTCTTGCAACATGGTGCTCGAGTTGCACCTTTAAGCAAGAGTTCGGTGTCCCAGTTCTCTAAATGTAGCTCATCTGTGTAAGAAATGCAGTTGTATTAGGGCTCTGTTCTGCTGGATGTATTCAACACAAAGACCCTTTTGGAAGTCTTGAACTGTTTGTCTGTTGTTTAAAGATTAAAGTATTCAGCCATTTCTGAGTAGCAGTTCTTTAAATAAGGGTAATGAGCTGTGGCAAAACTTGATATGAAGTCTTAAAGATAGATTGTTCTTCTGTGAGTGCTACCAGAAACAGCACAAAGAAGAGTTCACAGCCTGCAGCAGAGCTCCATCCAAACCTCTTCACCAAGCACTGTCATCTCTGACACTGTGAAGAGTGATGTGAAGTGATTCTCTGCCACAGAGTTGCTTTGCAAGACTACCAGTGATATATTTAACCACTTGGAAATAACCACGGAGTGCATGTATTTGTAAGTTGTCACTCAGAAAGAGAGGTTAGTTTCCAGCTAATGTATGAATTCCATGTGCATTCATTCTCCTTACTTGCCCTTCAGGGTTTTAAAAATTGTATCTCTAGCTGAGTTAAAAATGAAATGAGGCCATGCATGGCCTTGTATTTCAGTGTGCTGAGCATGAGGAACAATGGGATTTGAGCCTAAGGGAATAAATCATCAAGTTTTAAGGAAGTGTCTGTACCTGTTGTGTGAATTTGCACAGAGTCTAAACTTCTGACACAATGTTTATAGAGGTAAGTACTCTCTTTCATGTAGAAGTTTCCCAGGAGGAATAAATAATTAGAGGAATCCTGAAATGAAATTCTTTGGTTTCTTGTTAAGAAGCAGGTCAAATAGATAATGGCTTTAGTTGCATTTGACATTCAAAATATGTAACATTTGATAAGACATCTTTGCAGCAGACAGCAGGAAAGATAATTCCATCTGCCTGAAGGAATTCTGTGCATTTTGCCTGCAGGGAAGTGCTATTAAATGTATTTAGTAAGTACTCTGAGATGAACAGTGTGTTTTGAGTGCCAGTTGTTTGTGAAGGTTCTTTACTTTTATGATGAATTATCACTAAAAAGTTTTGTCTTGGTTTAAGATCAAACAAAATAAACTGTAGGCTTCAAATTCCCCAGTTTAGACCAGTTACAGGTTAGAAGATGCTACAAATTGTCGTTCTGACTACTTTTATTTGCATCAGATATTATAGTGCTTGTGTGTAAATGAGGCAATTCGGTAAATAAACCAAGCCTGTTGTCATTTTCGGGTTGACGAATAGGGCAGATACTTTGGAGTAAGTATCAGATAAGCAGAAAGAAGCTTTAATACTCCTGCTTCAAGGAAAAGCAATTCCATATGCCTGTAAAATCCTCCAAAGAGGATTAAAATGTCCGTGATTCACTTTATATGTGAAGATGTGAGCAGTTATGATAACTCATTCTCACTTCACCTGAACTTCTCTCCAGCAGATTGCCAAACTGAGGCAGCAGCTCCAGCGCAGTAAGCAGAGCAGTCGTCACAGCAAAGAGAAGGAACGTCAGTCACCTCTCCATGGCAACCACATAGCAATCAGTCAGACTCAGGTAAGTGGGTAGTTCTGATATTAACAGCCTCCCACCGTACCAGGGCTGGCTGAATAGCCTGCTGAGCCTTCCCATCTGTCTTGTTTGTTCTCTTGTGTGGCACACTGAAATGCTTAACAGTCTGATATTCGTGTACCTTCACTAGAGTTAATCTGGTGGTCATCCTATAATAAAAGAGGAGTTGCACGTGGATAGCAACTGAAATATATTATGATGCTGTAAAAGCTGTGGGCATGGCCAGATAAGCCAGTGCTTCCAGGGATGTGTACTTGCTTCGAAGACTAATTTTTTTGTGGTAAACTTCCAAAGTTCCTCTGGAAGGTATTTGCTTATCAGTTTTGCAACCTGATTACATCTGGGCTAGTTCAAAAATAAAAATAGAAAATAAAGTAAAAGAAAGTACCAAAACAGGGTGCAGTGGAGGATGCCCAAAGCAGTCATGATCTAATCTTTAGAACCTGTCAGCAAAATTTAAACCCAATTACAGTTCTAAAGCTCAGGTGAGGTTCAGCCAATATCTTCATAAATCTTAAGGCACTTGTAGAAAGCCTCTAACCATGGCTTATTTAGGAGTGCAGATATTTGAGTGATTAAATTTCACGTGGAGCGGTAGATCATTGACTTGTACTCCTTGTTACTGCCGGGCCATTCTGAACATCTGAAATGTTGGTTCTGTCCTGGTATTTCCTGAGTACCTTTTTAACTACCTGGTGTTCTACAGAGCTAGTTACAGCAGCTGGTTGAGCTGTGATGGCTGATTCCTTACATTCTGTATGTGGGGATAAAATCTTACAGCCAAAACATAATGCATGAAGACAGTAGGAATTTGATGCTCTTCCTGAACCCGTTAGCCTTTATAACAAAAGGATCTTAGGACATTTTGCATAGAAAAGGGCTTTGCTTTACATCTCAGAGTAAGCTGTTGCAACTAGCTGTGCCATTATAGTCACACAGAATACAATCTTTGACTGGAACCTACCTAGGACATATGCTGTGAAGAAACATTCTTTAGTTTTGGAGCTCACTTTGGAGCTCACTTGGAGCTCACTTTGTCATTGCTCACGTGACATTTTCATTTCTCAGGAAGATGTTCTCTTCTAAAGCCATTCTGCAGGCAGTGTGTTTTGGCAGTCAGAGAATGCTTGCAGGCAAATGACTTGCACCTTGGGAGCTGCACTTTATGTAAGATTCACTTGATAAAAACTCAAAAAAAAAGTTAACATTTTGTCCTAAGCATCTGTGATTCTGTGAGCAGGAGGAAAGCACATTGATTGACACGTGAGCACTGTTCATGGCTGTTGGGTAGCTGCTGCCAAGGTGAAGCTTTTAAGGTTGACTGTGCAAGACATGTATGCACTCCTTTAAATGTTTCCTGTTGATAACAGAGCTCCACTCAACAGGCTTTTCTGAAAATCATCTATCTGCTTACTTACACGCTTTTTTCTTTACCTCAAGATGATTTCTCTTAAGACCATTGACATAAAATTCTGAAAAGCTAAAAGCTAATGAAATTCAAGGTTCAGAATGAATGTTTTATTTTTCATTTGCTAAAGCCAACCAAAAGAGAGTAAAAGTGTATTAAGTGAATATTTCAGTTGAGTCATTAAGCTTTAGGAATGTAATGAAATGCCTTTTGGATCACAGTTAAAACATTAGCATCAGGGCCCCATGCACTCCCCATCCCCCTGAGGAGTGAACCCTAGTCTGTGCCTCTGGAAGATACATACACCTGTCTGCTTCCTACCAACTGAAGTCATAGAATGCTTTGATTATTCAACTCTTCTTTGACTTGAGTAGAGATGATTTTATTGGCTTTTTATTTATGTAGTGATTTGGTTTTTTTTTAATTTACTAAGTAAAGATGATCTTCTAGCTGGCAAAATCAATACACAGCTTCTTACTTAGTAATGTTTTTAGTTTTGGTCTCAGACTTCTGCCTTTATTCTGTTTTCCATCTTTAAATCTTGTTGGTGTCTACCTTCTAGGCTTGTATTTCCAGATCTGTCCCTATGCCACTGTCAAACATTTCAGTGCCAAAATCAACTGCTTCACGTGTGCCGTGTAATGTAGAAGGAATAAGCCCTGAACTGGAAAAAGTATTCATTAAGGAGAACAGTGGAAAAGAAGAAGTATCCAAGGTAAGCATATAGTAACATGTTTATGGTTGTTATCTCTTTGTAATCTGTAAACACAGGGGAAACCTTCTTCTTGAGGAACCTTCCTTGTGGCTGAAATTACAAATAATTTTCTTCAAAGAACTGTTTATTTGAAAACTTGGTTTCAGTGTTTTAGCATAGTGGGATTTTTTCGTTTGTTTGGTTGGTTTGTTTTTTATTTTTATTTTATGCTTTTTATTTTTAAATAAATTTATGCTTTTTATTTTTAAATAAATTTATTTTTATGCTTTTATTTTATGCTTTTTATTTTTAAAGCAGCCAAACCTGCTTTGTTTAGAATGCACTTTCTGTAGAGAACTTGAAAGTTTTTGTGAGAAATACAAGTGTTAGAACATTCAGACACTGCAGGCTGCAGTAATAAGTAATCAGAGATCAGGGGATTGTTGTATTTGCTTCATCTTGCACTCCTTTTCTTGAGCAAGATGTAAGTTTCCAGTGCTGTGCTCTCCTTTTCAGTTTTAATGCTTTTTTTCCCTGTAAACTGAATGTGGACCATTTTGCTGCTGTGAAACCTCTGTGATCTGTCATGGGAGATCTGTGTATGGGAAATACTGATAAATGGGGCAGCTTTGCTTTGAGCATTGGAATTTTGGAGCTTTTCATTGAGCAGTTTAGTGCTTAGATGACACTTAAAATGTGGAATACTTGGTTTGCAGCCACTGTTTCCTAAATATCCAGTGAAAATTTTCTGCTGTGGAAGAAAGTACTCCACAGTTTTTTCTAATCTCCTCCAAGATGTAGGATGATTTTCTGATGATGGGTCATGTAATAACAATTCAGTACACAAGTCAAGCTATAAAACTTCCATCAGAAGTTTAAAACTCTGAAAACTTGTATTTGCAGTTCTTCATATCAGAAGCAAACTTAAAAAGTCTCGGAGTAGTCTTGGCTTCTCGAGACACCTAGTTGTGTGGACAAAGCAGTCTTAAGAATGAAATACTGTAGTAGTAGTTCTATGTTAAGTTTTCTTTCCTAAGGCTCTCTTATCCCTTTGGAAGAGGTGTGTATTGTACCAGGGGGATAAGGAAAAAAAAACCGTGCAAACTGAAAACCCAGCTCAGTAACCCTTGTTGCAGTGTCTCCAAAGAGAGTGCAAAAAAGTGTGGATTGTAGTGCCACCATTGATGTTGCTATGGCTAGGGTAGTAATCTCCTGTAGTTGGAGGATATTTCATTTATCTATCAGACAAATCATCCTTGTAAATGTTGTCCTTGGGTTTTAACAGCTTATTGCTTTGGATGCAGAGCTCTCCTGTGTTACTGAATGTACTGACTCTGATCCAGCAAAACAGTTAAGCACATACTTAAGTGCATTGTTGGATTTGGGCCAGAGGTGCTCGTCAGTTTACGCAACCAAGGCAATGGTGAACCCTTCCTCCAAACATTCAGCTGGCAAGAGCTTCAGACACAAAAGAAAGTCATAAATCAGACATTGCCCTTGAAGTCAAGTCCATCTTTGTGGGCAGAGGGTTGTTTCCTGCTATGTAACTGTTAATTTCTGTGAAGTCAGGTCTTGTGAGAACTAGAGAGGGACTCCTAGCTCTGCCTTTCAGATTACAAGATCTCAGTTTGCTTATGGAAGATCATAACACGATCATAATTTATTCAATCTTAGTACCAGTGAACTTTCTCCTAATACAACAATTTAGCTGTGTTTTAGCCTGGGGGAGTGGGGGCAGCTGGGTTAAAGGTTAGGAATTACTGAACAGAAGATAAACCATAGGAAACCAAACTTCACTGGTTTCACTGCCAGTGAACCTGTTTGTTTTTCTTTCAATTTTCTGCCATTCTTTTTTGCTGTAACAGTTTGTATTTTTAGAAACTATTTTAAAAGCACAGTCAAATATATTGTTGCTTTAGAATATGTCTTCTGTCTTTATTCATGTTGATTTAGTTCTGTTACTTATTTGAAACCTTTTTTTAAAAAAAAATGGTTTAACATCATAATGATGATTAAAATTGTAGTTACAAAAGTAAAAATACACAAACCACTCTTGTATTGTCCTGTTATTTTTGTGTTTTGTACAGATAATTGAGGATTAGTAATTTGTGTCTTTGTGTCATTACCTTTTAAAAATCCAGTTGACTAAAGTTTAGAGAGATTGCATTGTGGTCAAAATATAAAAAAAAATCATTCTTTGTAGTTTAGCCATGGCTGGTTTTTTTCACATAATTCATTATAGTTAGCTGAAGGTGTTTCCTTTTTGCTTTCATAAGTTGTCCTTTTTGAGTCACTTCTTAATCACCTCTTTCTCCACAAATTTATTAATAAACTTTTAATTCATGTTCTGATGCATTTTTTCAAAATTCTTGATATATATTTTCTTCATTCTTTTATAACTTACTGATTAAATCTGACAGGGTATGATGGTGTGGGTCTCTGTTCTCACCATAATTTGTAAGATGGAATCAGCTTTTAATGAAGTGGTTGTAGGCTTTTGTCCCATTGTGATTTCCACAACACAATCATTGGAGACTGAGGTACAATAAAATGATGAACCCCTTGTAGGGATTAGGGTGGATAAAAGATGTTCCCACTTACGTAATACAGCAGTGAAAAGCATAAAAAGTGCCCTGTAGCAGAACACAGACATGTTTATAGGCCTCCTGTTAGGAAAAACAACTACCAGAACTATAAAGTATACAGAAGTAATTAGAAATAAAGAAATTTGGTGGACCACCACACAACATAAGTAAACCAATTACTGTGTTCCTTGTTTGATT
Source organism: Cisticola juncidis (assembly GCA_013400215.1). Lineage (NCBI taxonomy): Eukaryota > Metazoa > Chordata > Aves > Passeriformes > Cisticolidae > Cisticola > Cisticola juncidis. Next base: position 162,415 of record VXBR01006348.1, on the reverse strand, counting down.
TCTGATGTTTCTGGAAGGAGATGACAAGGTGGTTTTATGTACCTATTTGGAAACATAATCCTGTAATAAAATGACTTCTTTTATTTTGCACAGATGCAGAAGATCCTTACTTAAATCTTCATGGTCTTCATCTGAAAACTGTTTTTTTCCCAAGTGTTTCTTCCTAGGATACATTATGGTTTTTGCGCTTGAAAAATGCAAAATCTAATGCATTGATGGCTTCACTGATGCCAGCAGGAAGAAGCACTTTCCTGTGTTGGCCTTTGTGTTCCAGTCTAGAGGAAGGTTTTTAAATCAATAGCACTGAATGCTTTGCTCTCAAGAAGTTGCCTCCTAAATTGATGTACAGCTTGTGAGGAGACTCCCATTGGTAATGTTATTACAGACTGGTAGCATTCCTGATCCTTCTGAGTGGAGGTGGAGTGTTGCTGAGGTTTTTTTCCATCAAAAAGATCGATACTGAAAACAAATTGGTGAATGTTAGCAGTGTATTGAGAAATGCATGCTTGTTGTCCAATGGAGCATTTTCATCTCTTTGCTGAGAGATGAGAGCCGTATGCAGCTGTGTCCAAGAACATCCAGTAGAGGTGGAAAAGTGTCCTGTCAGAATGAGTTTGGCATAAGGTTAATACATGACTGGACATACCTCAAGAAATAGCATACAGAATGCAGTAATTTCTAGTTGTTTTCCATGCACTGGGCATTATGGAAACTAATAGCAGCTGTACCAGATTAATTACCCTCCTTCTTATCTTGTAAGGTTGTGAGAACTTCAGTTTTAGAATAGTTAGGGCATGACTCATGGAAAGTAACTTCAAAAGTATTTTTTTACGTTGATCAGATTCAATACATACAGTTTTTAACAAGTGAAATGCTTTTAGTAGATATTTTCATGGAGTTTTTTGCACTTGTCAGATCGAGGGAAAGATAAATACAAAAGCACAATAATCTGAGATATTAACTGGCACTTTCGATGCCTTAAATGTTATTGCACTTGTAAAGAATGATAAATATTTAGTTTTTCCTGCTTGTGAGTATATTTAGATATGTGTCTAAAAATGTGGATTATTTTTGTACTTCAGGCTTTAGTTCAGGGGATATTGAAATATGTGATGTGGAATATACTTCTGACTGCCTGAGACTGCATTGTTCCTCCAGGTGTGGAAGAACATCTGTGTTATCCTGAAGTGTTTTTAATCATGTGATCACTTACTGTTTTTTTTCCCTCTCTGGAATCCTTGTTTTACCTGTTACATAGACCATAGTGTATGCCCTTAAAGAGCAGCTGGTTTTTTTTTTTTCTTTTCTCCTCCTTAGATTTGTGTCCTCGTGCTTATTGTTACACCTTGCTTTGAAGTCAGAAATCTGAGGTTTTTCCTGAGATTTTACTGCTTTATAACAGGAATGTGTCCAAAATTTTGTTCACTTTACATCACGGTTATGTAACAAGAAAGAGATTATTTACACTTTATGGATGGGGAAACACAAATCCATCAGGATTCTATTGTGTGTTTTTCAGGTAACTCAGGATGTTGCATTCCATTTTAGTAGTTTAGAATGCAGCTCCTGTAGTCCCGTTCTGCATCTGTTAATGCAGAGGACTTTTACAAATCAAACCTGTATAAACTGGGCATCCAGAAGAGATCCTCTAAAAGACAGGGGTTGGTTCAGTTGATTCCCCGACGTCTCACAGAATTTTTGTGCCAGAGAGAGAAGTAAAAATGCTGTTTTGCATGGCAGGTTTTTTTTCTCTTCCTTTGTTGGTTTGGTTATGATAATTGAGACTGCTTTCTTTCTACAGCTTCAGTCTTGTTTTCTCTCTTCTGTCTCTGTAACAAACGCCACAGTGCTGCAGGTCTGCCCTGTGCATTGAATGACTCAGGGCCTGGTGGGGGTGATGGGAATAGAACACCAAGTCGTGTTGCAACGCATATGCATTGTGAGCTGAGCTGTTAAAACAGACCACACAGCTGTGCCCAAACCTTACAGCATTTGATGGAGCAACTGAAATGTTCTTTATAGTGTGTTTCTTTGCTTTTATTTGAAATGTGAAATGGTATTAACTGGAAGGCTCATAAGAAGAAAATTACCTTCCTGTTCTGCGCTGTCTGCCTCTTTGTATAATATGTGGTGGTTTTCTGGAAAGACTGTTGCTGAAAATGGGAGAATGTGATACTCAGCCAATAGGTGTCATGTCCTTTTTTCCTAGCAAAAGTGTTGGGTTGAATTTTAGACTCTGGAACGAGCTGTTACAGTTTTGGAATACATGTGGAAGAGAGGCAATAAAAAACGTTTACTTGAAGTGAGAAGGAAAAAGACATTAATTTTTTGTAGCTAGAACATTTAAGCTGTTCTCTATGATTTGTATACAGTTCTCATTGCAGTGAGAATAAAAAATGTTTAAATCTTGCAGACATTTTTTCCCTTTTGCTTCTAAGCAAGACTCTTAATTCCCACTTGATTTCTTACATTTAAGACAGCATTGTCTTTATCAAAGAAACTAATTTTCCGTTGGGAAGGACAAGTAAGTAGAGCATGCCAATCTACTGCTGTGAACATGTCTATGCAGAATGTTGCAGAATGGGATGCAGGATCACTCTGGCCAGTGCCGGCTAGGCTGATACGGGCAGGCAGAGCTTACTAGCTTTGGCTCAAGACAAAGGCTGTGAGCCTTGTTACAAACCTGTATGTGGATCATCCATAGAAGGATGGAATGTAAGGATGTGCTGGAGAATTACAACTTACTAGCAAAACTTGGATGGTTTCCTTTTATAATTGTAATTTAGTTGGTTGTTATGGCAATAGTATGTCGTTGTATTTGACATTTTCTACTCTCCCTTTTATCCACATGTGAACTCTGTTGGGTTACTTGTTTTTGTTTTATGATAGCAGTGACCTTTATTGAAAATTGTAGTATTAAATATAATTAGTGAGGGAGGTTTGCTTTTTTTAAACTGTCATAAACACATAACACTGGCATGTATTGAGGTGTGGATGTTAACGTTGCTTTGGAAGGTGTGCGCATTGCCGTAGTACTCCGTGTAATCGATGTATGTGTTGTATCTATTGTACACTGCATTATTGTGTGAGATCCTGTTCTTCCAAAAACGCCATGTTTCTTAAGGCTCTCACTTATGAGTGCTACAGGCTGGCATTGCTTGTGAGTTTGATGTTTTCTGTGTGACATGAATGGCTTGTTTCTCTTGCAGCCTTTGGATATCCCTGACGGTCGCAGGGCGCCGTTACCTGCCCACTATCGTAGCAGTAGTACCCGCAGCATCGACACTCAGACTCCGTCTGTCCAGGAGCGCAGCAGCAGCTGCAGCAGTCACTCCCCGTGTGTCTCTCCCTTTTGCCCTCCTGAATCTCAGGATGGGAGTCCCTGTTCAACAGAAGATTTGCTCTATGACCGTGATAAAGGTGAGAGTAGAATGGCCTGCCTTTACCTATGGGAGGCATGTGATGTCATGCTTTACAACTACCTTCATTTTACTCATTACATCAGTTTTTGTTTTTGTTTGATGGTTGTGGAGGGATTGAGGATTTATCTGAAAATTGGTTTTGTTTGTTTACATATCTTTTTCCCTCTTGTTTGTGGAACTTCACAAACATCTTCCATAAATACGTCAGAGGAGCACAGCAAACAGTTAACTATTTATGAAGATTCTGATGTGAAGAATTCAGACTGTAACATGTTTACATTTAAGAAAGGTTTCAGGAAGGTTTGTGGTAGCCTGTATATTTGTCATAGGTGAGTTGCTTGCTGTTCAAAATGGTGATGAAGTTTTGGACTGCTTTTAAAAGAACTCTGCTTCTGAATGCTTACATTCCACTTGAAGCTATTTGGTGAGAAGCTCAGTTACCTATTTGAACAACCTGGTGGAGAGTAATTACTTCTCTGTGTATGCTGCATAACAGCACAAAAATTCTGAATAATTTATGTGTTCATCAATATCCTGCGGTTTTTTCGAAGTCTGTAAAATGTTGTTTGGTTTTATAGTGGGAGTACACCTGGAGTTTCAGTAATCAAGAGTTACTGAGAGACTATGGAGTGTGAGAATATAGGCACCAGTGTAAAAAACCCTGCGTTTTCTGACAACTGTTTACTAATAAAATCACCGTTGTGCTTGGTCAGCTAGCTGAACCATGGACTGCAGTATGGAAGATGTGGGATTTGGGTAAATCAAGCAAGAGGAGTAAGTTTCACAGAGGAAATGAAAACTTCTAAGATGTTGCATATATTTACCAATGAGCTAAAGATGGCAGTGTTTTGAGGTTATAAATAAGGTTAAGCATTTTTTTATAAAAAGTGTCTGTTTATTAATAGTTAAAGTAATTTGGGAATAGGATTGGGGAAGTCAGCAGGAGAAATACTAGCTTTTCTTGATTTCTGAAAAGTTTTTTTTTCCCCATCTTGGATTTAAAAGGAGATAGTGGAAAATAAATCCATCTCCCCAGAATCCTGAACTGGGGGTGTGTGTGTGCACAAGTGTGTGAATTAACCACATTAAAGTAAAAGTCTTAGCTCAACAAGATAGTTGGCTATACTCCAAAAATAACAGTGGTGTTAGCTTGCCCCCCCCCATACTCCTCTTTCGTATATTATATATGTGAATTTTAATATGTTGTCAAGACTGAAACACTATAGAAACATCCACTAAAGTATTAGCACACAAAAAAACATCTTGACAGGTAAATTGGTTCATATATGTCCTAATAACAAATACAAGTTAAAAAGCAAGGAAATTAATAATTCCCTTTGCAGTCAGTACTCCTTTATCACAGTAATGGGCATTTTCAATGGTACATTTATTGGCAGTAGCAAGTGAAGACAGTTTGAAATAGTGCACCTAGCCTTTTTAATGCTTTTCAAGGCTTTTTATCTCCTGCCTTGGATTTTTTTTGAACAGCTGACTGGAGTGAAATTTATGAGTAGATACTTATTTGTGGATTTTGGTTTTAAGATTGGTTTTAATGCTAGGCTTGTATCAAAAGTTTTCTCCAGGAGAAGTGTAGGTGATGATGATAAACAGCCAGTGTTTTAAGTCATCGTAATGGCATTTTAAAATTAGTTTATTGTGCATATGAAAGATAAAAGCTTGAACTTCTCATCACAACTTAATTCTCTAAAGCAAGGTAAAAACTAGGAAAATATGTAGTAGCAGTTTTCCAAGAGAAAGTAAATTGTTCAGAGGCTACAAAAGTATAGTCAGAAAGGTGTTTTTTCTCATATCATCCAGATACTACAGGGCAGTTGTTCTGAATGTTACTTCAAAATCATTAAATTATAGATAAATGATGGGTATAGGTAGAAATTAAAACTAGAATAGCAAGTTTGAGGGACAGTTTATTACATTTGTTGTGGCTATCAATTATCTATACAATAAAAACCTGGGAAGGTTTTCACACCTTCATTTTAAAGGCTTCTGTGAGCTAGAATAAAACCATCATCAGTTTTTTGTGAGGCCTGTTAAGTTTGGAAGTCTGCATTGTGTAACCAAATGCAGACGTTTTGATGATGTTTTCTTGTTACTTTCCTAAAGGTTTAGTTTTCCTCTTGATGGAAATAACTTGGCTTTACCATTAAAAAGTGGAGTTATGAGTGTTATTAATAGTTGTGGGATGTGTTGCTGAATAGGAAAGGAAGGTTAATTTGACTGAGAGACACAAGCAGTGAGAGGACCCAGTGCTCTGTACAGACTCAGCACTGCTTTGCATTCCTAAAGCATCTTTTACTTCCTGTGCAAAGCTGTGCTTTGGCCTGAGGCCCTCCCAGCTGCCCTTTGGACTCTACCAGCTGTAGGGTTTACCTTTCTGCAAGAAGCTGTTAAATAACTGAATTTTTCAAAAGCAAGTGAAAGTGAATTTTCAGAAAAGGCCCACAATATTGCTCTGAACAGAGCAGTGTTACTACACAGTATTTATTAGAGCAGACAAGGAAGGGTTGGGAAATAATGTATTTTCATTATTTCACCTGGCTTTATGATTTTGTGTTAAAACTACTGGTTTCACTAGATCTGTTTTGTGATAGTCTGTTCCATGAAACTGTAATTCAGATCCTTACATAGCATTCTCAGCAGCCATGGCAGAGGTGAAATTCAAAGGCATTTGAAGGTTCAAGCAGATGAAATCTGGAGGGGTTTCTTTGTACAGATACAGATTGTGTACCCTGTTTTTCAGAGATCTTGATTCAGGTGCCTTTACATAGCATTTAGTAGTTCCACTGTTGCTTAGCAGGCTGTTACAAGTAACATGTTTGTGAAAATGCTTGTTAAATTCTGGGCATCTGATCCATAGTTCTTTAAGGGAAAGTTGTTAGTGAAGTCTTTGGGTAGTCTTATTAGTTATTTTCGAACCCATGAAAAGTAATCCCAAGGCTCAGTAGCAGTTTTTTGTTTTAGTCACTCAAAAAAGTGCTTCACATATTGTTTTTTTAGTTACCTCTTTTTTTGTTCTAACATGTGGAAGCTATAATTGCTTATAATTAAGGTATTAAGGTTAAAATAGTATTTTTAGTGTTTTAATGACACGCCTAAAATGTTTTCTAGATAACAGAATATATGTTTTAAATGTATGTCCAGAAATTCCGTGTGGTAAGGCTCCATATTGTCTGCTGCGCGTTTGTGGCAGCAAAACTCCCTTTAGAAATTCCATACTCAGTCACTGTCAGCAGGGTGGGATGGGATGGGATGGGATGGGACACGCCGGCAGGGCGCTGCCTGCTGGCGGGAGCCAAGGGCTGGGCGTCGGGGCCTCAGCGCAGCCGAGGCGCCCCTCAAACACTCAGCACGCAGGGGTTTGCTGTGTGGTCAGGGCTTCATGTGGGACAGTGCAGCACTGCAGAGCTTACAGGGCACACAAGTGGAGACTGGCTCCAGCTGTGAATTCCACCTCTTGCCACTTTAACTCATGGCCCGTGTTCCCAGTCCTGCTCTCGCCCAGCACTCGGCGTGTGCGTGCGATTCTCCTCACAGCCACGCGTGTTCTTCAGACAGCGCGTGCTGTGCGTTTGGTCAGAGTGAAAATCCAACAGCTCCGTGAGCTGGAAAAGCAGGGAGGGTAAAGAGAGATCCTTGTTTAGCAGCTGGCTTACATAGAAAGTTTCAGCCAGGCAGGGCTAACTAAAAAACTTGACGGAAAGCTGAACTGGCTAGTAGACAAGACTCTTAAATCTTCCAAGAACTGACTTAAATTTGAATTCTGTTTGATTCTTCCCTTGGATGTGCTGCCATGGTTTTCCACTATTCGGTGGAATGAACAGTAGTACATTTTATGTCTCTAATTTTTTAAATAGAAACTTGGATCTTCAATTTTAAATATTAGAAAGAGGAAACAAACTGTCTGGGTTCTGTTAATGATTTGTGTGTTTGGAATGAGCGATGTGTGCCAGCAGTGGAAAGATGCCAACAGGACCATCATGCTCCCAACTTGGCAAATATCTGTATCGTCTCTAAGCATTTTCTGCCTTCGTAGTTAACACCAAAAATTCTGTAAATAGAAGTTCTGTATTCACTCTACAGCAGCAAAGAGCTGAATAATCAATGTGCTACTGAGGTTCACTTCATTTTTTTTTTAATCTCATAGCTTTCATAATAAATAAATCTTCAAAGGGAAATGTGACATTTGAGTTGATTTGTTTCTTGTAAGAGGAAGCAGAAATGTTTCAAAACATCTAATGATTAGCTTTTGTATTTGAGTCATAATGTAATAGTTTGTGTAGTTACTCTTTGCAGGCTGTTAAAGATAAATTTGTCCACTTTGGTGAAGTTAGATCATAGTGCTTGAAGCTTGGATGGCTGAAAAGGCAACACATACACAACAGGAAAGTAAACAAAGGTTATAAATTTGAGTTAAAAATAATGTACTCCACATTAGTGGAAAGATTTCAAAAGACTTAAAGCAAGAGCAACTATTTCTCTCCAATTAAGGTGTATTTGTAAGTTGGTGGGTCCTCGTTAATTTTGCTATTTCATTTTTTAATTGCAATCCTAAGCAGGGAATAAGGAACTAAAAACAAAAACCTGAGAGAGATGTTGCTCTTTGAAAAGGTAGAAGACACAGCAGAAAACTAATTTTCTGTGGATAACTATTTCTATACCTATTTTTGTTTCCTTAATATATTTACTATGAAGTTGTCAGCATGACTGTTTAAAGTGAACCCTTGCATAGTTTTAATATTTGAAACTTCTGTGCTTCTGTCATTACCAGACTTGAGCCTTCTCTCATACTTTCTGAGAAGTATAAATAAATCTGCCTGTTGGCTTTTGTCCTTTGTCATCACACCTTTAATTCAACTTGTGTCTTGTTAAAATACACACACAGCTGGAGTTATGAAAAATAGCTGAGGATTAAATACCTGAGAGAATTAAACTGGAATTTTTATTCTAGATACTAGAGCAACTTCACAACTGTGAAGGAAGTAAAACAAGACATTGTAATCATGAGGTAGCAATACCTGTATTACAAATGTGTTTTGTTTCATTGCAACTTCTGAGCTGTTCATGAGACTGAGGCCAATATTCCAGTGAAGAATTATGTTCTAAAATAAGATACAAGCTGTATACACACATCTTTAATAACACTGTTTATACAGTGAGAAGGTGTTTTATCATTACCACTCATAATTCTTCTGCATGTATTATGCATATTACCTTGTTCATTTATGGTTTTTGAAATATGTAATAAAGAATGTATTTGTTTCCAGGATCACAGCTCTGCTTTGTTCTGATTGCAGTGTTCTGGATAAAAAATATGCTCCTGTTACATGTTGTTATACAATAGATTGCTGCTGCACCGAAGCTGATTCTCAGAAGAAATGTGCTGTGCAAGGGTGTTAGAAGTAACCTGCAATAAAGGAAGCGTTGTGGTAGAAGCAAACCAGCATAGTGGCTAAATTGTGAAAAAAGGCATCTTGTTTGGAAATCAAATTTAATTAAAAAGCACTCTCAATCTCTAGTAATATAACTGCTTTAAATTTTCAGACAGTGGGAGTAGCTCACCGTTGCCCAAGTATGCCTCATCTCCCAAACCAAACAACAGCTACATGTTCAAACGAGAGCCCCCAGAGGGATGTGAGCGAGTGAAGGTCTTTGAGGAAATGTCGTAAGTAATGCCTTTTATATCAGCTGGTATCTGCAAAGCAGTAAACCTGTTTACTGAGCCTATTCAACTGCAGATGAATAAACTATTCCAGCTGATGGGTTTTTCAGGAGCAAACTATTATTATAGTTTGTGCAGAAGAGAAGTTCAAGTGTTTACTTTGGTGTGAAGAGAAAATGGAGTCTTGTACCTCTTTTTGTGCATTTATAAAAGGCAACAAAAATCCAAGCAGGAAAGATAAGGTACATTAATTTCCTAAGCATTTATATAGATCTTTCTGTGTATTTTTTTTTTTAACATTTTTAATTTTCATGGCTTAAGCAAAAACTCCACTTGTCATGATTATCAGTTTCAAGCATAGGTTGCATTTTGATGTGTATAAAACATAGAAAATGGAACGAAACATACATAAAATGTTTGTAGATGGTGGTATGCTTATGGCATAGACTTTGCTCAGTATTTTTGCTGAGCAAGAAATTGGAAATTAAACTTGTGGGAATCATGTCTTTTTCCCCTAGACCGAGCAGTATTTGAGCACAGCACATGCTGTTGAGGTTGCATGCTAAGCTCCTGTGGATGAAAGAATTTAGGAGGGGACGTTTCTTACTCTAACAGCATTCGTTGCCTGCTGGGTGGTAAAGGGAGCAATGTTGGGTTGTGGAAAAAGCCTCCAGACAAATTATGGAATATGGGAAATGAGAGGTCTGTTTTATGGAAGTCCTCAAAGGAATTTAAAATGACTAAATATGTTGTTGCTGCATCGCTTATCAAAGAAGAATTTGTGCCATTCTAAATTAACCATGGCATTTTTTCATGTGCATATGTACTGCAGATTTTTCATGCCGGAAGCTGCATGTTTGTCCAGTAATTACCAAGTCATTTTTTGTGATGGTACTATTTTTAATGCTGTGGATCAGTTAGCTGACTAGCAATATGGAAGATGTTTGCCCCTCTGTCCAATTAATCCCATTCCTTGTCATTCACATTTTAGCAGTGTATAGAACCACAAAGTTCATGATGTGAAAAACATCTCAGCTGGCCAGATATATAATCTTTTTTCTCGTTGTAGATCTCGTCAGCCTGTCTCAGCCCCTCTCTTTTCATGTCCTGACAAAAACAAGGTTAATTTCATCCCAACCGGATCAGCTTTCTGTCCTGTAAAACTTCTGGGCCCCCTCCTTCCTGCTTCAGACCTGACGCTGAAGAACTCTCCAAACTCTGGTCAAAGCACAGGTCTGAGCACCCTGACTGTTGAGCAGCTTTCGTCTCGGGTCTCTTTCTCATCTCTGTCAGATGACACCAGCACAATGGACTCCGCAGAGATCCCGGTCCAGCAGCCGTCCCAGCAGCAGCAGCCGCTTTTGCAAGAAATTCAGACTGAAGACCATTCCTCTCCTCAGAGCTACGTGTTAATCTAGAGCAAGGTGGAGCAGGCCTCTGCCCCAAGACAAGGAGTGAGGAGATCCTGGTTCATACATCTGCATGAGGTGGCAACCTTTCAGAACACCACGGAATACTTAGCAGCATTCAAAAAAATATCTCAACACTGTTCTTGGCAGGGACAGAATCCATACTCAGCATTTTTCTGTGAGAAAGCAGTAATGCCTGCAGAATCCATATTACATTAAGCATTTAAAGTGGAGACTATGCATTTCATAGTACGTTTGACCAGATTAGTACTGTGTCCTGTGTTCTGTTTCAAATTCTACAGTATAAATAAGCTCTCTCTATATATAAAAAAATGTTGCCTGTCTGAATAGAAAATGTCTTGCTGTGTTGTGTCCTATGGAAAATACTGTACTTCAGGATTATGTTTACAATTGATCCAGGTGTTTATGTTTCTAACTTCTGTAATACACACAATGCAAAAAAAAAAAAAAAATGGCCACAGCAGTTGCACAGTGCCCACCCTATGGCCTAGCTTCAGGTACTTCTCTTGAAGTGTAAACTCAGGTAACTTGGAATGTATATCATATTGGAATATAAGATATTTTACAGCTACAAAGCTAAAGAGGGAACATCACTCTTTTGCCTTTCCTTGTTTTATGCATTATATTTCCTCATTACATTCCACTTTCTTGGAATAAGTGCATTCAGATCCAGGTGAATGATGACCCTGGGCATGGGTGAACATGAGGAGAACCAGCAAATCTGTGATTTATATCACATTGTCATGTGCTTACAAATAAAACAACTGTTGCATTTACTGTCATTTCAATGGATGTAAAATTGTGGCATTTAAAGGTTTCAGGTGTTGCTCAGTTAATGACTGTTAAACTGTTGCAAATAAAGTGTTCAGTACTAGGCTGTACATGAGAAACATTCCATGTTTTGTGTGAGAGGATTTTGAAAGAGAAGAATGTTTTTGTTAAAGGACAAATTTTTTCAGGTTCCATGGGGGGCCAATTGGGGATTTCCCCTCATGGTTTTTGTTGGCAGTTAAGGATGTGAAATGCTACTGTTACCGTCTAAAAGTCAAATTAATGTTTAGTTTCTCTTTTGGAAATGTTCATTCATTTGCTGGTTGGAAATATGTTTTCAGATTTTGTTGAGCAGTGTTAGAGGAGCAGCGTTTTATTTATGTAGTGAGTAATTGTGTTTGGATGAAAGTCCAGAAGTAGCAAGTGGGTGTTCTAAGAGGGGTGGGGAAAACAATAGTTTTAAGTTCATGTTACTTAAAGCTTCTCCCATAAATTTCAGTTACTTAAGCTGTGTGTGTAAAAGTGTGCTTTCCCTCCCTCCTTAAGTATGAATAAAAGAAAACTCCATGTAAAATAATCCTGGTTTTGCAGGCTGGACACTTTCTGAAAATAGTACATGGCAAGATTGGGTTTGTGATGCTCTTCTATTGTACTAGAAAAAGAAGAGCATTGCTTTCAGAGATAATTTCCAGAGATACAAAGAGGACCCCAAAGGCAAAGTAAACTGGATGTTCTTGCTCCATTGCTTTCAGGTCGGTTTATGCTGTCTGCTCCTAAGAGAATAAGGTTCACCTTTTTCAGGAATTGAAGAGATTAGTAGCCTGCAGCTACTAGGAGCATTTAAACATGCTCTTTTATGTTTTTTTCTGCCTTTGAAGATGAGATTGGAGGGGGATGAGAGTGAGCCACCAGTAACTACTCACTAGATATGTGCTTTTTTTGGAGATAAAGCATTGCTTCCTTTTTATTACTGAATTTTTGTTAACGCTGTCTTACAAGGTGAAATTTGCAGCCTATAAAACATCCACTGCTTTTTGACTCCCCTCGCAGAAAATGTAGAAGGAGAGAGGTCTGTCTAACCATTTTCATAATAAAAAAAGCTTCTTGAAACACAACAGCCATCTTTAACCCTACTAATCTCAGGCCTAGGTGATAACACTATATATTTTATAGACTGAAGATAAAGGGGAGAAAATACTCGTGATGTAAGTATCGATTCCTTTTAATATTTTTCTTTCTAGACTAACATTGCAGTATGATGACCTTTTTATGCTCTGGTTATGTCCAGGTAAGAAATTGTAGTCTCAGTTATTGGTGTTAGGTACCAGGGGATATGATGAGTGGTTTTTAGATCAGTGCTGAACTCTGTACAATATTTGCAATGCCATTACATGTTCTTTATTTTTTTTCCATGAGAAACTAAATATTAATTAAAATGCACATTTGTTCTAATCAGAATTGAAGGTTTTGAACCAAATGTGTTAAATCTAATGCTTTGCCATGTAAATTTCCCAGCAGTTGTTTATCTCAATTGTATTCTACATCCAGCTGTAGAAATTTGTCAAATACTGTTTAAAGTTTTGTACATAGTTGTACTGTTATTTCTAGCCACTGTGCTGAACAGTATTCAAGTTATCACACAATATTGCTTTACACAAGGAAATGTGTGGCTTTTGTTTTGTAATTTTTTCGATATAGAAGTTCCTGTGTCTTATTTAAATAAAAATTATAGTTAAAAAAAAGTGGTGGGGACAACACACAAAAGCAGTGGTTCATTTATTTGTTTTGGAAACTGTGCATGAGACACCATAGGAGATTAACTTTCAATATTGTTCCACATTTACATCTAGAATAATGTCAACCATGTATGACTAGTGTGCTATGTCTTCCAGAACAAGATAATTTCTTATCTATTGATTTTTGCATAACGTTGTACTCAAGCAGGGAAAACCCCTAAAACAGCTAAGTGTTTAAATATGCTTTAATAGCATACTCTGTTTCTACATAGCACAGGAAAAAATCAGTTAAGAATTACTTGAAACTGTGTATCTGCTGCTGTGTTTGTCGTATGGCTAATTTCAAGTTATCTGTTGAAATTTATGAAAGCCATTAGATGTTTCACTATGTGAAACTAAACTAAACTCGTAAAGGATGTGGTATAAATCTACTGACAGTCTTGGTTTCATGTTGTTTTGTATGACTCAAATGATTGTCATTTGACTTGCAAAATAATTCTTTCCAGATGAGGGTGAGGGGGAAGGAGGAAGAAAGAAGGATAATATTTAAATACATGTAAATCCTCCAAAGTCAGTGTTTACTGAAGAGCACTGTGGCAGTGACCATCAAGAATGGATTAATGCTTATTTATCGTCAGGCAGTGGAAATTTTAAGTTTCCAGCATCCCAAAGATTACAAGGTTTCTATGCGACTGTGTTAGAAACATTAACTGGAACTTAACTAAAAGTCCTGTGCAGGGCCAGAAGTTGGACTTCAATGACCCTTGTGGGTCCCTTCCAATGTAGGATATTCTGTGATTCTTTGATCCCACCCACCTATGGGACTGCTTGGTATCCTTCAGTCAGAAATGGCTTCATTTCATCATCAGCTTGAGGGGGTTCCTAGGAGTGGCTTTGGGACGCTCCTGTCCCCTAAATGGATTTGGCTGCAGCAGTTTCAGGCTGTCCTTGAGTGGGAGGGTGTTTCCTCTGGAAGTACTTTGACATAAGCACGTAGCTTGCCCTGCAGAGATGTGATGCAGTTGGTGTCACAGGGAGCTTTTAAGCATCCCTGTGAACCTGGGCCATGCCTGGTTTGTCACATTTTGGATTTTTTTTTCACAAGCTGCACTTCTTGTGTTGTGTGTAACTCACTGCCTTTGTCTTCCCCAAAGCCAAAACAAGGAGTCTGAACAGCACTGAGAGTAGAGAGCTAATGAAATAAATTTGCCTTGAGTCCCTGTTTTGTGAATAAATGATCTTAGCTTGAACATACATTTTTCTAGTAATTCGTGGCTCTGCAAGTGAATGGTTCAGAGACTGGAGGTCTGTGTAAGGAGAGCCCTTGGGTTAAATTAGTCCCAAATTAGCTCTTGGGAAGGGCCAGGTACTGGTACAAGGATAAAGTCTCAGTATCTTCACGGTTATATAAGTGTAAGAAGTAACATGAACAAGAGGAATTGTGATGTCAGGCAACATCTTTAATTTTTTTAGTTGCAAGCAAACACCATCGAGGCTTAGCACACCAGATCTCCAACCCTGGCCTCCCTCCAGGGTAGTGGATTGGGACCTTCAGATGTTACTTGAGGTACAAGCCAAGCATTTTGGAGATAACAGATAGAAGTTTACATCAATTACTGTTGTAAAACAGCCTGCCTTGCTGTGCCAAATACAGCCATGAAAACACATATTTGAAGCAACTCAGCTGGGGAGGAAAATAACAGGAATAAAGGTTCCTACTGTGTATGTCCAGAAACTAAATGTAAGGAAACTAAAAGCAGGGAAAGTACACGCTTTACACGTACAGTCATCCATACTTGGTACTTGGCTGAAGGAAATTGTTTGATCAAAGATTGACATGCAGTTAAAATGTATCTTTTTTCTGTTTGCATTAGTGTAACCAGTCCCAGAAAACTCTCATTTGGAAGAGACTGTAAAAGGCTCAGGGAAGAGCTATAGGAATAAAGTACTGGAAAAACCAGAAGGTGGCTGTGTAGGAGCTCAGCATGATTAACTTGATGCTTGAAGAGTGACTTAATTTCAGAAAGTAAAATACCCACACATAGGAAATACTTACTAATGAGCTTTAAGTTTAGCAGACATGGAATATTAAGCAGTAAGAAAAGGAAGGTAGATAAATTCATACAAAAAAAGTGGATTTGTTTTAGCATGAAGTGTAATTAATTACTGGGCCCACATGGAAGCAAAGATTTTTTTCAAGTATTGATATATTTAAAATGAGATGGTTTTACAAAGGATGTGCTCAAATATGATTTTTATAAACCTTACTAACGTTTTACATTTCAGTTGATGGTAAAGAGGTGGAATATTTTAATTACCCTAACAATTCCTGCCTCACTAAAGAAGCACATGGTGCAACATTTTCAACTAGGGTGTTAGCACATCTTTTAAACTCTCTGGAATAGGTTTTTGAGGGTTACCTCTGGCTTCTGGAATTTTTTGGTGTGTCAAACATGAATGAGGTCTCCAGTAAGGTAGAGGTATTGAGTAGCTTTATTTTGATTTTGGCACCTCCTCTACAGCGCCATAATTATGGAGAGGTGGTAAGAAACCGGAGAGTAGGAGTTGTCTTTTTGGAGTGCAGCTGAAATAATGCGTTACTCAAGTGGGAGTTTCCTCAGTAAAGGTCACACTGGAAGTGAGTGAATATGTCAGTTAAACTGCAAATTCAATTGGTGACAAGAAAGAAGAGCAATTAGATGAAGTTGGATAGAGAGATGACCCCATTTTTAAGAATAGTTGAAATTTTATCTCAGGTTGTAAGAAGTTCTGATGGGAAATTCTTAGGCTGCCTTGATCTGTAGCCTGGAAAGCTCAGAGGCAGAGGAGCTGGAAGCCTGGGAGAAGATCATGTAATCTCTTCTCATGCTGAATTAGAGACTGAGCTTGATAACAAAGTACAATTAGGCTAATACCTGCCTGTAGAAAAGTAAGGGGGTGCATGTGTGAGATTATTTTTGTGGATGTGCACAGTGAAGTGTGTGGTTAAACTTTTCAGTGATTTGTGCAGCTGTTGGTTAAAAAATAGGGTTTGTTCAGGACAGTAGAAATAGCTATGGTAATCTATTTCTTGTACCTTTGTTTTAAACTTCTCCAAATAAGTCTGAAGAAAGTAGCATCATCTAAATCCCAGACTGCCAAGCATAAATCATATTAACTAAAACTGAGTGTCCACCTGCTTTCCACAGGTGAGATCTGAGTGTTCTTGAGATTTTTACAGACAGAATCTTTTTATTGAATGAGAAAGCTGAAAGAAACTAGTTCTAGTTTCTATTTTCTAACAGAAACTTCCTGTTAAAGTGTGGTGCCAAAAGGCTGGGTGATGCAATTACTCCCTCTCTTGAGTTTTATTTGGGTAAGAATTTCTAGTTGTGTCCTATCTGTGTGATAACAGAGGTTTCTCAGAGGGTGGGTAGCAGCCTCCCTTTCTGTAAGATTGGTGCTATCCTTGGGCTTGTTACATAGGGAATTAAGAACTCATTCTTATGAAAGATTTTAAAATGATATTGCCTTTGGAAACTAAATACTGTTAGTAGGAAATAGGAAGTGGGGGGAGAAAGTGCTTAAATCTGCTTTTGTGATTCCCTTGGATTCTAACTCATTGTACATCATGAGAACGCTGAGAACTACTCATTTTGATGTCTGTTGAAAATATAGGAAGCTTCAGGTGTAGCTTTCCATCTCTGTGAGAGTACAGAGATGGTACCATACTTTCACTGCATCCATTATATTTTGGATGGGGCATGTAGGTGTATTTTAAGGATTTTCACTTCATTCAGGGGCTCTTGTTCATGACGTGAGTTTGGGTACAATGGTGGATCTGGTTTTGGTTCTAGTGGAGAATTCCAAGGAGATGAACACTTTCTGAATTGAGTACCTAAGAAATCTGTTTTTTTCTAGGGAGGATTTTCTGGTTTTCCTCTTCTGCAAGGGAATACTAAACCTTTGGGGGTAGGGCAGTGATGAAGATGGGAGCAGTAGGTCTTGTACTTTCTAAACAATGGGAAAGCAAGGCAGCCTAGACCCTGATTTGGAGGGTAACTTTGTTTATCTGTATTGGTTCGTACAGGATGTTCCGTGGGTTAGGAACACAGCAGATGCCTTAATACTCCAGAGGAGTATTAGCCTGGTAAATGTCATTTGTTCTCTAAATCAGGCCATCTGTAGATTGCAATCTCTCCCTTTGGTTGCATCCTGGCTGAAAGGCTGTGAATGTTGCTCTGTATCATGACTTGACTTTGTATTCAGTAAGTGAGATAATGTACCTCCAGACTGGACAACAAACTGGTACCTCTGTCTGGCCCAGGGCCTTTGTGGCACTGGCTCTATCCTGTGGGTGCAGATCTGCCAGAGCAGGAGCTGTTGTCCATTTCTTAGCCTTCACCATCATGGAAGTTTCATTTTCCACACCAGTATGAACAGGCTCTGCTGGCCCCTCCTGCATGGGAGTCTCATTTCCACCATCTCTGATGGCTAGGAGATGTTGTCTCCTTGTTGCAAAGCATAGGGAAAAGCCTGCAAACCTGGACTCCTGCAGCTGTTGGGAGTTCTGGCAACAGAACTGTGGTGGTGATGTCCACTGAGGGCAGGAACATCATCACCTGAGTCATGGTAAGACTGGCCCCAAGCTGCTTGATGCTGTTGTGGGTCAGGTGTTTGGGGTTTTTTTCTGATAGGCCCTGGTGCAGAAACTTGAGCATCTTGATAGAGATTTTGAGATTGCTGATGGTGTGTATATTGGATTAATCTTCCCTGAAGAAAGGCGCTTGCTTCACTTGGGCAGTTGGCCTTTGCAGAAAGGAACTTGGTTTGTACTGGTGTTGGTACACAACAGTGTAATTTGGAGGCCATAAAAGCCTTTTTTTGTATCTTCAAACACTTTCCTTTTTTCAATTCAGTCATGACCATTAAAGAAAACATTATTCTACACCTCAACCTCAATTAAGCCCTGCATTAAATTCTTTACAGGTTTATGGGGAACAGAGAAGGAACCCATAGACAAGCTGCACAGTTCATTAGAAACCACCCCATGACAGACAGTTCAATCTGCTCCTCCAGATCTCAAGTAGGATATTGACCATTATGGATTTTTAGTAGTTTTCAATTGCATTTAATATGTGCAAACAGGATGGGCCAATAAAATAGATGGGGGCAAGAGAGGGGCAGCAAAGCAGCATCAGTGCGGCCTTTCTTCCTGAATGTCTGCTTTTTAATCTTCCTTTTACACTTTGTTTTGGCAACATTCCCATGGTTTGAACTGCAAGCAGTGAGATGGACCTGCACACTCTGAGGTCTAGCCGGGCTTTGAAGCACAGCACCAGTAACTTAACACAGCAAAGACTGGCGAAGGCAAGGTCTCCTGCCTCCAAGGAGACCCAGGTCACTTCCCTTAGAAGTGAAAGCAAAAGCTGCAGTGCTCCAGGGCAGGAAGGAAAGTTAAGAATTAACAAAAGGAAGATTTTGTGCAAGTAAGGTATCTTGTAATCATTTCCCTAGATGAAGAGCAGCAGTGGCTGTGAGAATCTTGCATGTGAGCTTGGCTGTGGTTTGTGACAAGCAGAGGTGACCACAGGTCTTGCCTGAAGTAGTGCTGCTGGCATCTCCCTGCTGCGCACCTCACACCCTTCTGTGGCCTCTGCTGCCTTAAACATGGAGATTTGGGGGGGATGGGGGGAGGGTAGTGAGTTTTCAGCCAGATCAGTGCCATTGCAGGCTCTTTACCAGTTGGAAATTACCTGCTAGGACAGTGGTGGCCCCTGTTTAGGTGGGTTTTGGATGCTCACAGCCCTGGGCAGGCTTCTGTGACTTGAGAGCACAGACTGGCATTTTGGATGAAGAGCCTTGAATTGCTCCTGTGCCTCTGGCTCTTGCAATTGCAACTATGGCTGGTGACTCTAAATCCAGGGAAAACCTTGGAGAAAAGGCTGGATCAGCGCAAGACCCAGCTGAACCACAGATCAGACAAGTAGCCCATGGGGATTTCTCATTCTTTGCGTTGTCTTCTGAAAATCTTTCTGAAAATCAAACTCTCACCTGCCACAGTGAGGGCTGCTCTCTGCTGTCAGGCTTTGCTGTTCTGAAGCTCTGCTACTAAAGTTCAAGGCAGAGACAATTACAGGAGAACCACACAGACTGCCAAACAGTCCAGCAAAATAAGCAGCTGTAATAGCAAAGTGGCCCATGATTTCAAGTCCAGTATTTTATGTGTCAAGGGCTTATTCTGAGGATTGTACTTGGAATAATAGGAGTTTGGGCTTTTTCCTTGTCGCATCCTGCTCCTGTTACATTGTGCATGCCTGTTTCCTGCAGCCAGCTGTTATCCACCCACCTAGATGGGAGACAGAGTTGGATGATTTAATTGTGTAGCACTTTCAAACTTGTTTTTTACCTCACTCCAGTCTGTTGATGAAGCCAGCATATGGCTGCCAACACCTGTCCTCAGGCCTTTCCTACTGCCATTAGAGCTGTGGAAGTCCAAAAGAAAAGAAACACCCTGCAAAGTTTCTGGGAGAGATGAAAGACCTTAGTTTGAAAAGAAGACTGGCTGTAACTTTTTTAACAGCTTAGGTAGGTCTGCTCTACTAAAACTGCATATCTATTTTATCCCTCACTGTTTTGGGTATTCCTTATCCCAAAAAGGATAAGGAATGGGTTCCAACAGCAACCCATGTAAATAGCTGGCAAGCCAGCCAGGCTTCCACCTCCAAGCTACAGCATGCTTCTCTCAATTTAAATTTTGTAATTTTTTGCAAGCAGCCAAAACTTCAAACCCACTAGGGATTAATGACAAGGCTGGGCCCATCAAGCTTTTGCTGCGGTAGAACGGAGTTAAAAGTTGATGCAGCTGCAGGGAGCTGAGCACTGCTCTCTGCCATGCAGCACCCTACTCACTTGGTCATGGACTTGCAAAATGGTTTGGATTGGACCTCTAAAGGTCTTCTAGTCCAACCCTTCTGCCATGGACATTTTTTTAACGAGATGAGGGTCTTCATAGTCTCATTGAACCAGACCTTGAACATTTCCAGGGGTGGGCTATCTGTCACTTCCCTGGCCAAAGTGTTCCAATGTCTCACAACAAAAAAAGTTCTCTTAAGTGCAATGTAAACCCTACACTCTTTCAGCTAAAAACCTGCCTCTTGTCCTTAGGCCCCGATAAAGTCTGCCTTAGTCTTTCTTACAAACTGTATATATTGGAAAGAAAGCCCCACAGTAAAGTCTCCTTCCAGAGACTTCTGGACCCCAGGTGAACAACCCCAGCTCTCTTTCTGCACATGACAGCTGCCCCAGCCCTGCTGACTGGTTTTGTGGCCCTTCTCTGGACCCACTCTGGCAGGGAGAGCTCCTATGCTGGCAAGTACCTTGTCTGACTTAAAGGGAGGGCTATACTGGTTTGTAATTAGTCAGTGAGGGGAAAAGCCAATTTTAGGCTTGGGAGAGCACTGTTAATGAATGGCCAGGTAATGGTCTGATTGACTGCAAGGCCAGTCTGCCCTGGTGCTGGAGGCTGGCTGGTTACCCAGGGCCAGACCTGCTGGACCTGCAGGGCCTGTTTGGCCATGGAGCCCTTGTTTACTGTCCCAGGAGAGGCTGTGTGTGTGCACTCTGCACTCTGTGTGTGCACTGTGCTGGGCTGAGCACACACACAGGGACCGTGGCACTCCCAGCAGCTCTGTCGTGCTTGGTTGGCCAGTGAGGTGCATTTCGACCTCAGCCTTTCTGCTGCTCAGCTGAGGCAAACTCTGCTGTGTGGCTCTTGGCAAGCCTGGTGGTTGCTCTGCTTCCTGCCTCCCCCACATGATGGCTTGTTTAAAAATACGACATTTACAAGGAGCAGAAGTTGTAAAAGTAGGCTAACCAGAGGGGGATTTGCAGTAAGTGCTTAGAAGGAAGCTTGGAGAAGTGAGGAGGGACCCAGTACTGGCAGTTGCACCTATACCCTGTTCATTCTTGCTGCTGCTCTGACATCTCATCATCTTTGGGAACTGCACTGAGAGAAGGTGGGATCTTCCAGCTGCCCTTCCTGTGCTCTGGGGCTATTTGGCCCCACATGCACTCCACAGCACAACTGAGCAGTACACCATTCCTTCCTGGGTGCTGCTCATGCAGCATCCCCCGGCACTCACAGTGGGATGTGATGGAAGGATGCAGATAGCAGTCAACAGAGGCCCCAGGAAAAGGCAGCATGGTGCCAGCACCTGGTGCTGCGTCCTCACATCAACCTCCTGCTCTGCTGAGCCTTTCCAGGCTCAGATCCTGTCAGGGCTCGTAGGCCATGTATTCCCACTTGGAGCAAAGATGCTTGCTGGTTACCTTGTTCCTCAGGTAGTCCTACTTTTTCCTAACACATGCAGCTCCTAATGTTTGAAAGGAATTGAAAAGGATGTTTGGGAAAGGCAGGTGGCTGCTTGTGGCCAAGTGGTCCTGCTTCAAAGTACATTAGTGTCATGCCCATGCAATGATGGATACGCAAACAGCAGAAAGGAACAAGGTAAGCCCTATTCTACTTTGTTGAAATAAATCACGGTCATTTCAGAAGGCCAGAAATGTTAATTTAAAAAGTTACTTGTCCGTTTTCTCTATGAGAGGTTCAATCGCCAAGGCTTTCTCTGTAGAAACCTTGAATCATCAGAATCAATTACATAAAATTTAATAAACTTCACAATAAAGACAGCTAATCGATTGCCACTGTTTTCATCTACCATAGGGGTTCTGCAGCTGTTTTTATTTTAAAACAATCCACTGCTGAACCAGAATATGCAACTGGAATGAAGCCTATTAAATCAAGATGGACATTATGTGTGCAGAGAAATCAATCTGTAATTTTACCAGGATGATGGAGTGCCCTGTTGTCCCAAGCCTGAAAGCACAGCACACACAATGCTCTCAGTGGTGCTGGCCTGGGAGTGACTCAACAGACACTTCTTTAGTAGGAGGGAAGTATTGTTTGAAACTCTGTACTTTGCATTACCAATGTCTATTTGCAGGATGGTATCTTTCCTGCCCTAGTTTCCAACTTCACTAAATCTTTATGATGATAACACATTGTACATAGGGATTTCAATTGCTTTTCTTTATGCAAAATCAATTACATTTTAAATACCTTTTGCTTGTTTTTTGTTTAATTTTTTCATTTGAAAGTGTGAAAAAAATTGCACTGTAAATGATTCAAAGCTTAAGTAATTTCAAAAATGACATATTACAAGAAATCAATGCTAAATATGAACAAGTTGGTAGTGCAGTTTGTGTGAGGAGGAGGAGGGAAAGGAAAAACCCTGTGGTTTGCCTTGAGTGAAAGGGATGATGATTCTGGTGCTTTCCTACCTAAAAACAGGATAAGGATTTAGAACATCATTGGTTGAACCTCTGCAATACTCTTAATTGTCTCAGTCAAGACAGGAGTTTAGGTTTTTGTGCCCTATTTTGATTGTTCTGGTGGTTTTTTGTTGTTTTTTTTTTTAATCCTGGAAGTCTAGAATCTGTGACCTAAAGAACAAACATTTTTTGAGCCTTTAAGAACAGTTAATTAGCTGGTTTGACCTCAATACAGCTTCTTCTCCACTTTTCACCTAACTGCTTCAGCTACTAAAAAATGCTGGAGTAGATTGTCCACATGTGTTTTAGAAACTATCCAGACAAATGTAATCCACAGCAAATTTAGCAACCACAGACTTGCTTGAAGTTGCAAGAATCTGTTTAATGATTTTGTGGTAACCCAGCTGTGCTGAGGAGCAGCCTGGCTCTCCCTCGAGCGCCTGACACTAACATTTTTGGCATTGCGGATAATTACAGCTTAGGATGAAGAGGATTTCGGGCAGTCTCTGAGTACAAACTAGCACTCCTAAGTGTAAGTGCACCCCAGTGTAAACCTTAGGTATTTCCCAGTTAATCCCCTTTGTAGATGTCTTATTTACTGCCATAACTGCAGCCCAAAGCTGTGAATTCAGCCCCCTCTGAGTGCTCAAGAAAGAGTGCAGAAAAGGCAGCTCTCTGAGGAGGGAGCTGCCAGTACCGAAGAGTAGCAAATACTGTGGAAGGAACCAAGTTTTACCTTTAGAAAGAGTATGGCACTGACATCAGATTCCAGATCTTGCACACCTCAGGGCTCCAGCTGGGCTGGGAACTGTGCAAAGGTAAGATCAGACCATCTTTTCCCATTAGACATGAAAATCCACTGCAAAGTCTCTGAAGAACTTCTCTGGCAACAACTGAAGTACTTTGACATTTCCAGGTTATGGGATGGGATAAATGAACATGACAGTTTGAACAGAGGTGTTTAAAGCTTGCTGAGGGTTGAGCCTGATGAACTCTGGTCAGTCCAACCTCACAGCCACTGCTAGCATGTGGCTTTTTAGACAGGAGGCACCAAATCCACATGACTGCTGCTCAGTGCACACATCCAGCTGTGTTCTGCTGCACTCAGGATGATGGAGTTGGCCAATTCAGTGAACTTGTACATTTATATAGTTATTTCCAGGTACTTAGCTACCTATTAGACCATGAAGCAGGGATTAACTGAGTGTACAGATAACTGGTTGTGAAACACTTCACCAATGTAAAAGGAAAATCAAGCAAATTTAAAAAGGCTGAATATACTAAATTGTAAGGCAGGTCCTATACAGTACATAGAGCTTGTGATCTTAATTGGCTGCTGACACATCCTCAGGATGCACCTGGGATGTCCAGGTTGGACATCTGGAATAATCTCTCCACTGAATGGGTGGTCAGGCATTGGAAGGGGCTGCTCAAGAAGGTGGTGGAGTCACCATGCCTGAAAGTATTTGAAGGACAACCAGACATGGCACTGAGTGCTGTGGTTTAGTTGGCAGGGGAACTGTTTGTTCCAAGGCTGGACTCAATAGTTTTGGAGGCTATTTCCAACGTTTATGAGTCTATGAGCCTTTTCCCCTTCTTTTGCAGGGAAGCAAAGGGACACCACATTGAGTTCAAATTTTCTCACTGTCCTTCCTACTTGATTGCTATTCAGGAACGAAGGGTTCAGTACTGTCTGCAAACTGGTCATGTTTATCTTCAGATGCTTGTTGTGTATCAATTCAACGACACAACAGCATTCCAACAGTGGGAATAAAGTTGTGGTTTTTGTCAAAATCATTTTATTAAAGAGTTAATGTCACAACAAGCTTAAAATAATACATGCTTCAGAAATAAACTGGATGAAAACTTCTCAGAACAGAAATGGATTGAAGGCATGGTAAAGCATCAGTTCCAAGAAACTTCTGCAAACAGGTACAAATTCTGTTGGTGCAATGGAGAAAAAACTCAGAAAAAGAAGCCTCCTGGGCATGACTTCTCTTTACGTAGTGCAGTTTGTCAAATAAGTTAGACTGAAAAGGGCACAATTTCGATGGCTGCACAGACCCAAATTTACTTCTTCAATAATCAGCTCCGGCACAGGTTTTTCAACTGTGAGTACTAACAAAACAAATTTAGTTGACATCTTAACATAGCATTAATAGATATATTATATACATGACAGATGTCTGACTCATGCAGCCTCTTCAGTTACATGATTTTTTTTTTTAATTTACTCAAGAAACATTATAAAAAAATAGGTTTGCAATTTGTATTTCACTCTGGTGTTAGCTCCACATCACCCCAGGCAAAGACAGTGTTTCAGCAGACAATCTAATTTGGCAAGAAATCTGCCCTAATTCTTAACCTCATTTTTGTAAGTCCACATAGAAAATAAATGCGAACTCTTTATACAAAACAAGAGCAAATAACTGTACCTATAGAAAAGGGGATTAATTCCCTATAGTTTTATTATCATGGCACATACCTAATAGTTTCACAACAGCATACTAATTTTCATTTAGGTTTTTAAACTCCAAAATAGTGTTGATGAAGGGTAAAATGTGAGTTACCAGAGGCAGCTGACTCATGCATTAAGCAATTCATGTTCTTTATCAGTTTTCCCAACAGCATCAGGATTGGATAATGGGTCAAGGTCAGCAAAGAGACTGAACCAAGCAGTCAAGTCTTTAGGATTCTTTGTAGATTCTGGAAAAAAAAAAAAGAAAAAAGAAATGCACAGACTTGTCAGCTATTTTAAAACAAAACTGATTGAATGTTTGTCTGAGGTCAAACAAATGCCATGCTATTGTTTAATTTATTACCAGGGTACTTCTGACAAGAAAATCAGAATGAGTGATTGCATTTTAAAACACTATCTTTGTCAGAATATAGAACTGTAGTATGAATGAGTGGTTTACATGTCTGCTATGTATTTTATATGGCTCCTGCCATGGTAAGTATAGGAACACTTTAACTAGAAATAGAAACAATCTCTCTCTGTCTAGTTTTGCTCCATGAAAAGTATTTGAGTGTGCCCCTGCATGCCTGCAAACAAGCAAGAAGAAAGTGAAGGCAAATTTTGCTTTCAACCTCTCTTACAGGAGTAAATTCCTTTGCATAAATCCAATTCATGTGACTGTTCTGTCTCCCCTGTATGAAAGCAACAAGGTCGTTTCTCATCTGGAATGAAGTTTTAGTGGGAAGGCTGGAGAGGGAATGATCTGATAGGCAGTCCCCAGTACAGCTTCTGCATAATTCTGATGGATATAGAGGAAATGTGAATAGGGAATATATCCAGTAGCAGCTGGACTATTGCACCTCTGTGTCCACATTGTTATATGCATTTCACAGAGGTCTCCTGCCTGCTGTTATTCCAACTGAGCAGATGTTCAGGTGAAAGCAGTTACAACTCTGGCTGCTGTGAAGAAGGCACATCTCCCCTTGCTTTGTTTCTGTGGCCCTATGCCCAAAGTGTACTATGCTGATAGTGAAATAAGATACGCTCTTCTCTCAGAGAGATAATGGCAAATGAAAGCTTTCTTTGCAACACAAAGAATTTACAGAGAAAATAGGCTCTGCCTGGCATGACACTCCTCTTGGGACCTGACACTTTCAGAACCACAGATTTCCAAATAGCTGAAGGCCATTCCTTTGGTTGGTGCCAGTCCTGTGGCTGTGTAATCGCACTGATTTTCAAAACAATTTCCAAAACACCTTAACTCTCTTTTTGTTTTTTTTTCTGCTGAGCTGAAAAATCTCAGGAGAAGGAATACATGTTACCTCTTTCTTCTGTATCATCAAATGTGAATGCACAGAATTGTCTACAAATAGGCAACAGAATTCAATGTAATTCTGGTTCAGTTGTCCAGAAAATCTTAGTCCAAAATCAGCAGGCCTTTTTCTCAGTAGATGGCAGGACCATGCACTCTTGGCTCAGTTGCAACAACTGAATTAAGTTTTAAACAGATGATTACTAATATCATGCATGTTTATAAAAAAAAATTGCTATTAGGGCTCTTCTGCCCTTATCAGCAGCCTGTATTTTAGCCACAATGCTAAATCTTAGAGTTAAAAACATTGTTTAGCTCAGACAAAGATGCTACTCTGTGCGACTCAAAATTAAAGTATGTAAAAGAAACTGTAGCTTCAGCTCCTTTGTTATATAGTAAATTACTCTTTTGACATGCTATTAGCAATAAGGCTACCAAAAATATACATACACACACATCACATACACCTAATCAAGGTGAAACAGAATAATCCAGGATCGAGCTGTAGCTACTCCAAAAATAAGTTCTGTTACCACAGTAACTGAGAAGACATAAGACACTATACAAGATAGAAGAGCTAAAAAGGAAAAGCCAAGTAACTGAAAAGAGTACGACCATCACCTTTCACAGGCGTCTTGTCATCATTCACATTCAGGCTGTGTGGTTTCTGTGCTGGCTGTGGTATTGATGGTGAGCTCACACTGCTGGCTGCCCATCCTAAAATTCAGTAATAGGGCGGCATTAGCACGAGGAGTTACTTTGTTAACTCCAACACCCCAGTGTCTGGCAGCATCAGCCAGAGGAGCAGACTACTACCAATATACCAGTTTATTACCAGTATGGCCAGTTTACGGCCATTCTTATCTGTCCTTGTACACACAAAGGCACCAGTCAGACCTGCATAGGAGCAACACCCTGTACAAGAGAGTATCTGTAGATCACTTTCATCATCTTCAGCTTCAGGCAACTATACTCTTCTCAAACCTTTCACCTGGCTAGAAAAGATTTTTATTTCTCTTAATGAATCATGATTAATACTCATGCACAGAAAGGCCAGTTCAGTAAGCAAGTTGAACACAGCTGTAGGGAAAAGAATCACATTTGGGTGGAAACACCACACATAATTTTTTCCAAGTCCAAAGACTTTCATTTCATCTATTGTTCCATAGAAAACCTTACTTAGAGACCCTAGAATTTTTAGTTAATTTTGAAGGAATTCTGGAAAAAAACATAATTCATTGCAAAACACTGAAGAATTAAATTCAAGATTAACTACCTCAAGTTAATTTAAAACTACATTTTAATGCAGTGTTTCTTTTTGCTCTTTATTTGAAAGGATATTCTCAGCAAGAAGACAGCAACTACGCAGGAAGAAGTGAAGTAAGTTTTTGTTCTTATATACATATTCTATATCCACAAAAGAGTAATGGATTTAATGAGGCCAGATGAACAGGCTGGCAAAATGAACTAGGGGTAGTATACTGCAGAAACAAATTGGGAAAAAAAAGAAACAAGTTTTGTCCCTTGCTTAAGATATTTAGATTCATGTGCTTTATAACATTTAGAGGACTGGAGACAGTATTTCTAATTTAATTAATATATCCTTTAAGTTTGGCCTAGTCAATTATCCATCTAATTTGGCAGTATCACAAACAGGATGCTCATCTATGCACCCAGTTACCATTTCCTTGTTCAGTCTCTTTTTGCTACAAGTTGATGTTTTCACATCCTTTTTTACTTTTTTTGTCCTTCCTCCCCTTACTTTCTGCTCTTTTGGGATCCCTGTCAGATATTGGCACCCAGCATCCTGACAGGTAATGCAACAACCACATCAGTCACATCAACCCTTCTCTCTCAGTAGATTATTCTCATCACTCTCTGATCTTACCTTGCCTATAAAAGGTCTAAAGCTCAAGCTGTGTTTTAAAAAGAAGCAAGAAGAATTTTTCTTTAAAATCACATGAATTAGGAAGGAAATTTAAAGCCACAAACATCCTCTGTATCTCTATAACTAACCAAAAACTTCTTCAAAATCTGGATGCAGAATGCTCACGTGTATTTGCTCTACATAAAGGTGGTTAAGGCTTGTGAGTCAGCCCGTGCCTTCTGAAAGTGAGGGTTTAGAGTTTATTCTTTAAAATAAGCAAATCTGAATGATAAATAACGGCAAGCATGGCATTAACCCTTCAGAAGGACATGCTTTTCCAGGCATTTTCTCTACTTGTGTTACAAACAGGAATGGCAGAGGACATTATACACAACTAGGGTGGACTGCAATGCTTTTGTGTGCTTGGAGAGGCATTGTGAGGAAGTGTTTGATATGGCAATGAACAACAACAGGTAAATTCAGCTGCTTAAACAAAGAGGGCCAAATCCTAATCTGATGGAAATGAATGCGAGCTCTGCCAGAAACCTTTTGTGCATGTCCCAGTGACTTCAGAAAGATCAGGAACTGGCTCCCTGTGACATCCATCACTGATGTTCCTTTGGTGTGCTTGGCAGGTCAGGGAGCAAAACACTTCAGACCTGTGAACTCCTTTGGAGCCCTCCCTGTTTTTGAGTCCCTGCACTAAGGCCTGGTGGGCAGCACATCTGTGACCACAGACCACCTGGCTGTCATTTAATGAAATGCAGGTAGCTCAAGAGACACTTAGAAAACAAGAAGAACCTAACAACAGCAACATAAAATCCAACCAAATATACTCCAGAAAATATGTGACGCTTTCATAATGAAATTAGTGATCTAGTGAGAAAGACTGACACATAACTTTTGTTAAATACTTCCATGATCTATATTTTAGTGAGCTGCAGAGAACAACTTTGCCTTTCAAAACCAAACCACAGCCTATCAGTTTGAAAGCAGTTGTTGGCCCTAGGTCTGTTTTGGTTTGCAAAAAACAAAACCTGTTTGGTTTTGTTCACAGGATGGCTTTGTTACATGACCAGACAAAAAGGTTATTGTCAAGACAGCAAGGAAACCAAACAGCTTGCTGCACAGCAAGCATCTTCACCAACATTGCAATGACTAATTTTAGAAATGGAAATGGTGAGCTGTGCATTTTCTTACCAACTAGAATATATGCACATGTAGGAAAGATAAAGAGGAGCCCTCAATGGTATAAATGAGTAAATAAATGAGGCCATAAAAAACATGAAAAGAGAAAGCCAATGCTCCCTCTGAAAAAGTAGAAAGGAACTGAACTATAGAGCTGTGTCTGGAGGAGAATCTAAAAGACACGTTGGGAGCATGCTTTGTTTCTATTATATATATACACTCACACACATTTATATGTATTTTAAACCAGCACCTGGTAGCCCCATAGCAATTCAGAGTCCCATTGTGCTGGATCCTGCCTATAAATACAGCCAGAGAAAACTCTGAGCTGGGAATTCCTGACCGTAACAGTTTATAACCTGCATAGCATTGTGCCTGTTTTACAGATTAAGATCTGAGGCAGAAAGAAAACAAAGCCCCAAAGATTTATGAGTGTGCTTAACGTAAAATAAGTAAGTAATCCCACTGAAGTTAATAGAAAAGTTAATGTGCTTAAAGCTAAGCATGTGAGTTTTAAGAATCTTTATGGTCTTAAGGCCAAATTCACACAGGAAGTATGCAACATTGAGGCTACAGTGTAGCACCTCACACTGAATAATTATTAAGTAATCCTACCAGCTAGGGGAAAAAAAATGCAGGAGATGTATCACAAGTCCTCAGTTAAAAAAAAATTATATATTCTAATATTTCAAATTTTTATGTCTGGATATACTTATACTCCAATTCATAGTTTAAAAAAAAAGTCTCTTTTCCCCTATTTAATGATAAGGTCAAATTCTGAAAGAAAAGTTGGGAAGTGAAATGAAATGTAGTTTAACATTAAAGCTGAGTTTTTACAAGATATAAAATGGACCAAATTTCATCTTCTGTTGAAAAATAGGAAACCAAAAACTTGTAAATATTTAGAAAGATAAAACAAGAAACAAAACACTTAGAAAGATTATTTTCAGATACAATCACTCAGCTGATTAGCCCTGACTTTTGAAATGCCGGTATATCAATTACCACAATCTTCTGCCAAAACCTTGGAAACCCATTTGAAAACATCAACATATTTTACCCTTTATTATTCTTAACTCAAAAAGATTTTGTGATATCATGTTGAGAGGAACAGATTTTCCATTTCTAGTATTCCTTGAATGCAACATTCCTGAATTAAGTCTCTGACACTGCACCCAGTGCCAGTGCAAATGAAAGCTAACAGCTAACAGAAAGGATGCACAACTCTGCTTGCTCTTTATGCCTAAAAAATATTTTTCCTTTAAAAACATATTTACATTTAAAAATGGAAATTACACTGAAATGTAAAATATATTTAAAAATATGTAAAGCTGTGGAAAAAAAATCAATCTCATAATATTTCTGTTGCTATTTTTAGTAATTTGCTTAAAAATCATGTACCTTATGAAAGTACATCTAAACCTGTGCATCACTACAAATTTCATTCTCCCATTTTTCATGTAAGTGCTGAAGCCAATGAACCAAGGTATCTTGCTCTAGGGGTGCTGGTAGTAACTGTATTAGTTATAAATCTGACTTTCTCATTTCTGCCAAAATGTCACAGGTCATTGTACATCATGTATGACTCTTCCAGTTGCATGGGTTCCAAGAAATAGTCTCCAGGATGGGATCAGCCTGCTACTCTTTCCTATATTGCTCTTCCCCAAGTGAGATTTAAATGACCTGGGACAGAGCCCAAAAAGACAAAGTCCCCTCCAGCTTGCAAAGCCCTACAGAAGATCCAGCCAGACTGCAAGGAGGACAAAGGTGGGTGCTGTTGGCTATTTATCACCAGCCTGCCTTCCTCCCTCCCTTCCCTCCTCAAGGCCAAAGCAGCAGCAGGAAAGCTCTGCCCTAGTTCCCCTCTTTTCTTTTCCCCAGCAGTAGCTTGGAAAAGCCAAGAGAATTAACTGCACAGGAGAAAGAGCTACATCAGTAACCAGCCTGCAAAAGAAATCCACCTATATGGTTGCTAGGATGAGACAACCCATTCTACCTGACCCATATCCCTGCATGCAATGGCATAGGATGCTTGGGAAAAAAAAAGGAAAAAAAAAAAGAAAAAGAAAAAAAGAATGCAACTGATTTTCACAACATGGTTTAAAAATAGTATCCCCAGACAAAATACAGTAATCATTTTTGATTTCTTGGCCCCTTAGAGAGACAGCAGTTGTAATTAAATCAGTTAAACCCAGTCAAACACATTTTCTTTTTCAGGAAAAAAAGAGATCTCAAAGTTCTACAGAACATTTCAAGAAATTCAGTGAAAACATTCAAATGGTAATCTTGACTTTAGGCTTTGGATACTTCATTCAAACTCTGAATGAGAAGGGCTACAAAAACAAGTAAGTTACTCATGTGTTTTTTCCCCAGGCCATACTCTGCTTT
Organism: Cisticola juncidis; assembly: GCA_013400215.1. NCBI lineage: Eukaryota > Metazoa > Chordata > Aves > Passeriformes > Cisticolidae > Cisticola > Cisticola juncidis. The sequence goes on along the minus strand of VXBR01006348.1, from coordinate 130,854 downwards.
AATTTCAGGCACAATTTCTGCACCCATGGCACAATATAAACTTTCACCACACTTCTACATACCAGAAAACCATACCCTAAGCCCTAACCCCAACATAACGACAGAAGAAGAGGAGCTCTCACCATGTAAGGAGGACTGCAGGTCATTCATGTTCTGGTCCAGCAGCTGTGAGGGCAGGTAGCCCGATGGTGCTGGTACTGCAGAGGACGAAGCGTTCTCTCCATCTCTCGCTGAGGAGCTCATGGTGAGATCAGCAGCCTGTCCAAACACAGCTGTCCACTCCTTGCTGAATTCCCCCTCATCCAGGGAGGAGGCGTTGAGGATCTCATTTAGTAACACCATGTCATCCTTATCACCAGGTTCCGGCTCCAAAGATCTCATGAACTTTTCCTTTGAAGCTGTCTCATAACAAGAGAGAGAAGACAAATAATTTTTTTTTAGACAAAGTGAAGAAGGAACTTTTTAAAACATAGCCAATCTAGGCTAGGTATGTTAAGTGAGATGGAATATTTTTTGCACGAATATTTATTTTCCTTTTTAGACTCGATTCTCTTGGACATCTGGGTTTATACCTCATGCAACAAGCAATTTCTTCATTATTTTAGATAACCTCACTGCTGTTAAGACCTGCTTCTCATTAAAATAATACTACAAGTATGCTTAAAAATCTATTAAACACACCTATTAAAATCATTACCCAGTCTAATATTTCAATCATTGGAAAATACTACTTTTATGTTGCTTCTTGAAACATTATATAAAAGTCTCAATAAACTGAGAAAAAGAATGATATAAACCAAAAAAAAAAAAAGATAAGGCTTGGAGATTTAAGATCTCACTTATGACCTTCTGATCAATGCTTTAATTATTGGGGTATTTCTCCATAAAAAAGGTTAGTCTATTGCAGAGTTGCATTTCTACACTGATCAATGCTTTAGTATTTTCTTTTTCTTCTTGTAAGCTGCTGAGAAATAATTGGGGCTCACTTTCCTTTTGATTCCCTGTGTTAGTTTTTCCAGCACCCAAACTGCAGCTGAAGAAGTTCTTAGATCAACTGAGCCGCTGCTCTTTAAAGTTTTTTTTTCCTATTTTAGAAATGTTAAATAGTTATACAAAATACATGAAACTGGTAACCAGGATCATTATCCTTCTCCAAAATATTTTGAGAGTTAAAGAACTATCAAAGACCCCCAAGTGTTATTTTACTTGGAAGCATTTGGAGCTCCACCGTGGAAGTATGCAGATGACAAAAATGGTGGTTAACAAGGCCAATAATGTTATGTTCTGAAAAATCCGTATAAGTTTATCTTAATTATGCTTGTTTCAAACTTGTGGTAAGGCACAGAAGCAACTTCAGTTTTCCAAATTTTGGGTAAGTTCAAAGTTGAACTCTCCAATTTGCATCCAATTTAGAAAATGCTTTTAACCCTTTCAGGTTGGGATAAAAGATTGACAGTAGCAAGTGCTTGCAACAGGCCATTTTACTGAAACTCAACAGCCTTCTCAAAAAGTTTCCTGGTAACAGCTGTAATAATTTATAATGAAATGGTTGAAGTTGAGTCAGAGGAGGAAAAAAAAGCACACAACTGTGGTTTAAAATAGGCTCATGCGTCAGTGCACACACCTACGTGCTAAGAAACAAATAAACCAACACACAATAAAATGATTTTATTCATTACTGTAGTCAGCTGTGAGATTCAACTCCTTTCTAACTCACATTTTGATATACCTCTGTACTCTCTGACAGGGCCTAAAAATTAGAAATAAAAACATTAGAAACACGTCAATTCTCCTGATGTTCCCCCTAGACTGTAACTAAAATACCACAGAAAACAATTTGTTCTTATGAATTTCAGGCTGTTTTGCCATCTAAAAATGATAAATGATAAAGAGCAAAGAATATTAACATTGTCCAAATACCTCCAATTACCCCAAGTTATTCAGCAGGTAAGACAGAAGGGTAAATCCTCTCATAGAGGAAACACACCTGCTATTTCAAAGGCCCTTGAGAACTCTGAGCTGTGTGTGGCATCACCACCTCAAAGCTGCTCTCAGCAAGCCCATCCATGGACTTGTAGGGGGAGATGCAAAGGGAGCAGCATTTGCAGCAGACCTGCTGCGACACAGCACCAACACCACGCGAAACCACAAGTGCCCTGAACGGAACAAATGCAGCAGCAGAGCTCAGAGCCAAGCTCTGCCTCATCTGGGGAACCACTGCAGGAGCTCCATCTTGACTTGAGGAGCAAGTACAACATAAAGTTTTACATGTGAACAGCAGTCAGGTCTTGCTGCAGGGTGTAGGACCACCAGGCAGCTAAAGAGTGACACCTTTTGTGGCTCAGCAATCTTCCCGATCTTCCTGTGGGGACTGTGCACCCGTGGCAGGACAGGACAGGGTGTGTTCAGGCTCAGGCTGCCCTGAGTAAGCAGCAGCAGCAGCAAGTTTGACTCTTGTTTGCAATAAAGGTTATCCAGAAACCAGTCTTGCTTACCAAGATATTACTCATGTGGTATCTCTGCTAGATTACTAGAATGATAGGAACTTTCTCACTTCACCCATAAATCTTCTATTACTTCTTTTCCTGTTTCTGTTTTCACTGCTCCTTTTCAGTCAAAATCCTTTTTTCTGTCTGCACATGCTGTCCCAACCTTATAAATGCTCATGAAAAAAAATCCAAACCTTCCAATACAACACTAAAAGAACAATGTGACTATATTCCTTCTGTAGTTGTTTGAACAAGCCTCTAGCAATGCTCACAATACCTTTGTAAACACACCTTATTTTGCTGCTATTAAAAAAAAGAGAAGAGAAACTAAAAATATTTACAACAGTACATGATTGGCAACACATGATAAAGACTTCCTTCTGAAACACACATGAAAGTGTACCTCTGCCTGTACTGCTTCACTTAAAATAGTACAATATTCATTAGCCTAAAGCTAGCTAATGTGTAAAGCTAGGGCAAATGGCTGATATTCTAACAGTGCCATAGCCATCCTTAGCCAATGCAGGCTCCCCACAGCAGTTTTTGTATTAATTTAACTGTTTAAGTAAAGAAAAAAGTGTTCTAAGTGACACAGCTAAGCTTGTATGAGCAATAATTATATGTATTATCTGTATCTCCACTAGGAAGGCCCAACAAGGAATGGAACTTTTCTTCTTACTCTTCTGAGTAAGAAGAACACCAGAAGAAAAAAAATTCCACTACCAGACATGCACCCATCTTTTCTATTTACCACAGAAAAGAGGTTATTGTTACCTTATCTATTTACAGATTAGGGCTGCTTCTGCAGACAGCTGAGGAATGTTCCTAATGCCTGCCTTCATGGATGATTCCCCACATGGTCAATTTACCCCCCAAATGCAAGACAGTGCCCATGGCAAATCCAAAGTCAAGGTGTTTGCAAATGTCCTTACCTACCATGAAGACAGTGTTTTAAATATCCCAAACACTCTCATTCTGACTGACCAAACCACACAAAGAGATTTTTTTCTTTGCTTCATTTGTTTTTTGAGTTGCCACAATTGTTTTGGTTATTGAAGTTTTTTTTACTCATTCTTCTGAGATATATGAGTGAAAAGCAATTTAAAAATTATAGACAACACTCTGACTTCTTATGAAAACTTGTAAAACCTAAATCCAGATATTTCATATGTTATCTGGTAGAACAGCACATTCCCTCGAGCTGCCTGGGATCCCACAGAAGTATAAGAACAGCACAGTAGATTTAATTAACTCTCTGTTTGAAAGAAGTCACCAGTTCTTACATGGCTTTAAGAAGACTACATTATTTGTTTCTGATAGGTACATTTTTAACACAAAATCTTGTGGTTACTAGTGTATTGCCAAGAGTAGCAGCACAACAACTAAGAAACCAAAATGAAAAATTTGTGAGCTGTTATGGGAGGGGTAAGGTTTAAAATGGAACCTACTTCAGTTGGGCAAATAGTATATAGCCCAGTCTACCTAATCTTGAATTACATTTTATCTGCAGCAAGATTTACTCCATACTGTAACATCAGGAATAGTGCCTCTGCGAAGTTTCCTTCAACTATTTAAATACTGTACCTGAGTAATTTCATTCCACCTTTCAGACTATGGAAGAAATTAAGATCTAAAATTAAAAGTATACTTGGCTACTATGACTGAAAAGCAAATGAAGCAGACATGCACAATAGTATCATACCATTTTCTTCAGGTTGCAGGTCTAATAACTCATCTATAGTACCTAAAAAAAAAAAAGAACCAATAAAGAAAAATTAAAGGCCACAAAGAAAGATCTGCAGTAGACTGACATTAGTATGTAAATATGTAAAGACAGTTTTCTTAAGTGTCATCACCTGAGTTCTGCTCGTGGTTACAATGTCCTTGTAACGTGGAGATGACATCCTTGCCATCATCAGCTGTAATTGAGATCCATAAACATGTCAAATTACACTTGGCAGGAGACCATGCTTATAAATGCCACTAAAAGATCAACATGCAATGGTTGTTGGGATTCACGTTTTAAATGAGTCATGTTTAAAAGGAGCCTGGTCACGAAGAATGAAAGATCCAAGGTACAAGCATTTCAAAGTGAGGCAAATTTCTGAGTAACATTCTGAGGAAGATCTTCCTGTATGTCCGCCTGCTACACTACTCCCTTTAGGCTGAGGGCACCCAACTAAGGCAACTGAAACAAGCAGTCCTCCAGAAGCAGAGAAATTTCTTTCAGAAGGTGGTACTTTCTTTCAGAAGGCCAGGAGAGTGCAAGGAAGTGCCAGGGCCTTGTCACTCTCTAAACTGCTTTCCTTACAATGTGTTCCTCCTCGTGACACAAACTCTGGGAACAGGGAGGAGGCTTCAACCAAGGTACCCCAAGTCAGGATATAAGTAACAGCATCTCCTCTGCAGGGAAATAAATGGACTAAGACCAACAGGGAGTAAAATGCAGAGCTGAGAGCTTTAGGCTATTAGAGGTGACAAAACACAGCTTAAATTCTCAGCAAGATTCTTAGTTGAGACATGAAGTCAAAACAATCATCTAGATTCTGTTTATCAGTGAAGAAAAAGATACCTCCCTCAGGTGATTAACCCCTTTAAAGCATAGCAAAATATGAGAGATGTTGCAGCTGAATATGCCTTTTTCTCCCTTATTAACTGTTGAAGAAATCTAGCCTAGACAATTAAGTCTGTAGTTCTAAAGGCAAAGGAAGCATTTGGCCACAGTACTGGAGAACTGGAAGGCCCATCTGCTGGAAGCCTCCCACAAGAGGCTAGAAAGGTGAAATAGAATTCTCTATTGTGAAATAAAACCCGAATCCCAAACTCCTTCAAGAGAACTGCCAATCCCTTCCAAGAGAAACTTCAAGGTGTTTTCAGAACCGAAGGAAACAGAACAGCTTGCTATTTATATCATTATCTTCATAAGGCTTTGCTAGGACAGAAATGTGCTCCTAGCACAAGAATCAGCTGGTCATTTTAAAACCCATGAGCACATCTGAATACACTCTAGATAGCTATAGACATAGACAGGAGAGGGATAAACACACATGAACAAACATACATGATGCTTTCATAAAAGCACAATGCACAAAGTTAAAGGGGAAAATCCCAAACCTCTGTCTGGCAGAGGAGAAAAGAAAATCAGAAAGAGAAGTTCATGAAAGGTGGGATATGGATGGCCACAATTCTCTGATGAAAAAGGTTCAACTGTTGGGCAAAGCCTGCCTTAGTTCAGTGGCAAACATGAGGAAACCAATCTTAAAAGCATCTGTAGCACAATAAGGGAGAATGCAGAGCAAATGATAAAAAAATGGAAGTTTTGAAGTAGTAGTAGTTGGTGAGGCAACTAAGAGGCAACATAGCTCCCTCACTACAAGCACTTATCTGTATGACTTTAGAATATACAGGGTAATTTAACAAAAAAACCCCTTAGCAATGGCACAGACCTGCTGGTGTATGAAGATGGAAAAACTTAGAAGACCAGTTAGAAACACTTCAAAACACTTCACTTCCTTTTAAAAGGGATGAAGAAAGAGACAGAACCAGGTATTTATAGCACAGTGAAATATTTTACAGTCCATAAGTAACTGAGAGTCTAGAAAACATCTGCTAAGAAAATATAAGTCAGATTTCGTACCCATACATATTAAAATGTCTTGTCAAAGATATACCTGATCTAATTAATTGCCAAATGGGTGAAACTTCAAAACACTGGACAAGTCCTAATACTGTGTCTTTATTACAAAAAGACACCCAAACAACAACCACACTTAAACAGAGTGACTCAAGCAACTGTAAGTTAGTACAGGCTGGTAGATCACCGTTACTCCCAGTTAAAAGATTAACAGAAAACCATTCAGTATGGCATCCAGCAAAAGAATGTGAGCATAATAAATGCTCCTCTAATAATTTACTGTTGATTTCATGGAAAGCAGACCTAGTTGAAAAAAAAGCTAACTTAATTCTTCAATAAAACTATGAGATTTTTCAGTAAAGATATTTTCAGATAAAGATATAGAAACAACTTGACTTTGCACTGCACGGGCTTCCAGCTAAAAAGTTAGCACTGCGTAACATCTATAATGAACATATTGAATGCATTAGGAATGTGACAACTAACAGATGTCAAAAACACGTTGTTAGGAGAAATAATTGCAAAGCAGAAGTGTTTCTAGTTTAGATCTGCAAGGCTTACTGTTTTTATCCATTGCTAGTCAATGGCTTTAGCAGTCATCTGGAAGTAAACACAACAACTAACAGACTATTAGAGGTGGTCAGTCAGTCCAGTCATTCGGTTTCTGTAGTCACAGCTGAGAGAATTTAATACCACCAAGTTGTAAGTTACATCTCCAGGACTAAAGAATATGAGCCATGCTGTAGAAGGGATAAATGAATCCTGGAAAGCTGTGACCAAATGGAACTGAGTCTTGGTAAATAATGCATTCAGATACGAGCTTCAAGCTTGATGTTGCAGCAAAATAGGATGATCTTCTTGGATAAAGAAACAGGAATGTGATTTCACCTTCTAGAAACATGACAGGTGAGAACAACATCAGAAGTCTCTTGTTCAGCTATGCATTTCGTATTTGAAAAGGGATGCTGCAAAGTGGAATGGAAACAAAAATTTCAAAAATAAAGATGAGATGATGAGTTCAAGACATCAATACGATTAACCCACTGAAATAAAGATTTGAGAGCAGTCTTGACGTTCATGTAGTACCTTTTAAGTATCTTAATGGAGGATAAAATAGAACATATTAAAATTATTATCCATTAATTTAGTAGAAAAAGTTAGATCGTCTTGAAGAATTCCATGGATGAAGATTCTACTTTTTACAGCACTTCACCACCCTCACTGCAAGCACTTGCTTCTTAGTACGTACTCAAAATTTCCCTTTCTGTCACTTCTAACTATTCCCTCCTTTTTTTCTCAGTGCACTTCCAATTGGAGCCTGGCTGTGTCACTTGGTAATAACATCATACAAGGTCATTGGCAGCAGCTGAGTATGATCTTGGCTGGCTTTTGGGCACTAAATTCATCAAGTTTTTGACAGACTACAGCTTAATGACTGGAACAAACTAGTGAGCTAAATGGCACACTACCCTTATCTCACCCACTAACCCTTTCTTGAAAGGTACATGCCCCCTGTAAGAATTAGGCTTTGGAACACAAGCTATTTGACCTGTGTGAGAATAACTGAATGGAATGCAGGGGGATGTAACATGTAAGGGATTAACAGATTGTCCTGGCCTTTGGTTTTATGCATTTGTAGGGATTTGCTGGGTGAAGCTGACACAGGAAATAAACCAAACCAAACAAAAACCCCCAAGTGTTACAGCAGTTATGGAGTTATGATAACATGATATATAATACCTGAATAGTTCGATTCCTTGGTATGGCTCTCCTCATCTAATGAAATCAACCTTAATTTGAAAGAATAAGAAAAAAAATGGAAAAATAATTCTAAGACTCTAAAATACATTTTCCTCTTTTTGGTCAAATCATCACAGAATCATATCATTGAGAAATAAACAGTAATAACAGATGGCCTCTTGCATTTGCTGGTCTGTCGTTACCTTTTATTCTTTCACTAGCAGATCTGTTGAAAATGAAAATTAGATTAACTAGCAAATCCTATCAGCTTCCATTTTCAGTCTGACTCAATCTCTACTGAAAAGTATTGTGTATTCTGCATTTCCACATTTCATCTTTCATAGCTATTATGAAGGAGCTACAACTGTTCCCCAGCCCCCTCCCCCTCTTTCTCCCCAAAAATGGCAACCAACCACTTTATGCTTCTCTTTTTAACAGCAACTAATTAAAAACCAACAGTCAGAACAGTTTTGCCACATGTCAGCAGATTTCTAAAATAACAGATCAGGAGTGTTGATGAAACAAGCTCTCAACAGGGTAAAAAAAGGTGTAGTTTACATACAACTCATACAAAGGTGATCTCTTCAATGAAGAATACATACTTTTGAACTGCTATTACTTTGTGTAAAGTAATGCTTGAAATAGCGGTCAAGGAGTAGGGGCAGAAGCAGCCACAAGGCTGATGTGGTGGGGAAAAGAACTGTGTGGGCACATTCCGCCTATCCTCCAGTGACAGGACAGAGAGAGACACCTCCCCCACTCTTGGGGGTAGACATGTGGTTGAAGAAATTAGATGCAGGCCAAATTCTAGTATAATGAGTGTTTACTGTGAATGGAAAGTTCATGAGGATTTGAAAAGCTTTGTCTTGGGTAATTCTTCTTGATTCTTACATGTTTGTTTATGGTTTTAAACAGCAAAAGGGTGGCATATTTTTTCCCCTCACTTTTATGCCAGGCAAGGACATAAATAAAAACACAAGTACAAGCATGACATGGCATCTGATGCATTTCCTGGTAGGTGCCAATGCACACATCTTGCATAAATCACATATTCGTTCTAGAACTTTATATTCAACACTGAGGAGAGAACTATTAAACTCTATTACTGTCACATGAGATGAAACAGATAGAAAAGTGCTGTGGAGACAACCACCTGCCAAATGGTACTTGGTCAAGGCCTTTCTAATATCAATAGCACCAAATCTGACCAATTTATAGAGGGATATTGGTCAGTGGTTCTGAACCTGAACCAGAAAAACGACTGAAAACCTGAACTCCTTAAAAATCCATTATTATAAACAGCCAAGCAAAATACACTAATCAGTCAAGCTGTTCTCTGCTTTTTGACAACTGATCCTTTGCTGGGTGCTCCATTTAAGCAGGGATAGTCAAAACAACAGGTGGCAGCAGGATTATATCAACATTGCATCTCCTGGCAACCGAATCCTGACGGTCAGGTAGGGGAGGGATCGCATCTCTTTCTCCTGCTCTCCTCTCCCCACAGCACTCCATTCATAAGTCTCTCTCAGCTCAGACCTACAGGTAACTCAAAACTTGACAGCACCAGCTCACTTGGATGTACTTTACACTAAGTACCTCCTGCTTCTTTGGATTACTAACTGATGCTGGATACATTACAAAAACTAATCGCTGCTCAGAGCAATCAGTAATCTATATCCTATTTCCAGGTGAAAGGAGATGCTGTTGAAAGAAGAAATACAATGCTCATATATCTTCTCCCATGTATAGTTGTTTACCATTTCTTTTAATAAAGAAAAAATGTAGCAAAAGCTGAAAAAAAATAAAAAGAAGACTAGGAAAGATGAAATACACCTAAGGATTTTATGGGTCTTTTTAAAGCTCTTAATTTCACCATAAAGTTTATTTGTTTTCATGTACACATTACAACATTTCAGGAATTTTTGTATTGAGGTAACCAGTAGAATTAGACTAGTTATGTCTGCATCTCTACGTATGCAGTTTGATGACTTTAGGAATCATGAAGCAGATTATAGACAAAATTCTTATTATTTTGATATACAGGACACATGACTTACTGACTCTGCTGATCTTCCACTGAATTGGTGCTCTCAATCTGTTGGTCCTCCTTTTCAGCTTTTTCTGTTAGTTTATTCACAGGATCTTGCAAGCTCTAGATCACAACCATAATGTAAAGAAGAAAACCAATTAGAATCAGAGAAGCTAAAGTGTGTCATTTGAGACCAAACCTGATTCTAGAATCAAGAGAAATCAAGCAAGAATGGTTTAACACTGTATCAAAACTATATCTGACTCAAATAAGCAGAATTAAAAGTGTTAGAAAGATACTATTTCAAACTGAGTCTGTGAACACACTTTATATGTGTGACACACAGCAACTTCTAAACTTATGTTCTGTTTCTAATATTTCTAAACTATTATTTCTAGGTAAATATTTCCAGTATTTCTAAGTAACTCTATCTATACCATATGTAAAGTAGGCACAGATGGCATGTTTCTTTGCTGTTTTGGGGATTTGCTTTTTTTTTTTCTCCTTATTTTCCTTTTTTAAGATGAGAAAAATGAATTCTTTATATCCGTTTGTTCATCATATACTGCTTCTTTTCTTATTTATTTTTTTGTCTTCCCTTACACAATTATTCACACAAACCTGCCAACTGCACTAGTAGTGAGAAGATACTGCTTGTATACTAAATCTGAAAACAAATTGGGTGATAGTCTGATATCCCTTTGCAGTCTGAAAAGGCTGTGCGACAAGATAACAACGTGCAGTTTCATGGTCAGCAGTTTTATAACCAAAATTTGGAGTTGATAATGAGCCAACACAAGCATTATAGACTGACTCTGAAGTGATAAATATAGTACTGGTTGTCATTTTTTCTCAATTAGAAATTCTGTCTAAAAAAATAAATAAAGGAATGCAGTAATAAAGTAAAAAGAAGTTAGCAATGCAAGTATTTCTATCTCTATCAAATGGTTTTGCTATGAAGGTGAAAAAAAATTCCTCTTTCCAAAGTCCAGCTCAGTCTCTGAAAAATTAAACTATTTGTAACTATATTTATTAATGTTGCCCTGATAGTCATAGTAGTGCATCGCACACCATCTTCTCCTCATGTTGTCCCCAACTCCTCAAAAAAAAAACCACAAAGGGTACAACAGAGAAGTCACCTTCCATACAAAACTTAAAACCCACAAAAATGTGGTGGTTTTGCATCTGGAATTTGAACAAACAAATGAACAATACAAATGAATGTATTTCATGAGAAAAGCAAAACAAAAACCCATGGCCTAATTGATTGAATAAATGTTAGGATGCCCAGCCCATCTGGCACAACAAAAGCAATCCCAGCCATGTTGCAGGTTTGGTTTGCAATACCCTGTTAACCAGGACACATGAGAACCCAGAAGGAGCATTCCAGCTTCTGCTTGGTTCAGTCTTTGTCTGTATAAGGACTCTACATTTCAGTATTTTAGAAACTAGACTTCTAGATTTGTCATGTGCTACCGCTGCTTTTTTTCCCCATCTCAGTAAGTTAATTCTACACAGAACTGCTGATTAATTTGTCATAAGCAGCCTCAGCACTGCAGACATGGTCAAAAGATGAAGGTCACAAAAACAGCAATAATAAAAAAAGCCTTAAAGAAATGAACCTTGTTCTGTGGTTGCCACTTTTTTATTTGACACTGTTGTTAACCAGAATCACATGTAAGTGTACTTTTTCTTGAATGCTGAATAAGGACAGTAGTCAGTTCAGCTAGATAACCTATGTATGAATATCAATCTTTACCTGCATTTGTACTGGGTATTGATTGGACTGCACTTCTTGTGCTATTAAAATTGATGGGAATTATTCCATTGACTCCAATAAGTCCTAGACTAGAGTTCAAGAACATATAGATATCAACTATACTTGAACAAAAGCGCAGTGTAGAGAAAGAAAGCAGCTCTGTATTATGAAGACTGTGCTGCTCTGGGCACTTGAACCACCCTGGACATCTTCACAACAGGACACACAGTGCACTGAATCAGGAGGTGATGGTGAAACAGTTGTGGTGCTCTGCCTGCCACCAAGTATAGCTCCTCAGAGCTTGCTCCAAAAGGTTGTAAAGGTTTTGGACAAAGAACAGAAGTACTTTAACCACTTCCTAGCTATACAAGTTAAAGAAAATTATTAGAAGTAAAGTCTCCATATTCACCAAAAAACCCCAGGGAAATAAGCATCCTCCTTTAAGGATCTACATTTTAAGAAGCTTCCTTTGTCAGTGTTTCAGGAAATCCATATTTAAAGGATTGTGATCAAACCACGGAAACAGCATATAGAAGTGGAGTTCACAAGTACCTTGGGAAGGAAACAGCATGATAATAATGGCAGTTACTATTTCCTGTATTGGAAAAATAAACATAGCTCTGAAATACAGCTTTGGTTTCAATGGCGATTACGATAAAAATTGTTAAAAATCAGAAGCTGTATTTTGATGCAATAATTCCATGTAACAACTTTATTCAGACTCAAAATCAGATAACAAATAATGAAATTATTCACCCCTGCCTCCCTCTACTCTGCATTCTGAGGTTCACTACAAACTGAGGTATCTTTTCAAAACGACTTTTAAAAGCTAGAGAATGAGTATGAAATGAAACTGAAGGTTAAAAAAGCCACAGTCAACCATTTTCTAAACATGAACCCACAGCAGTGTGATCACTACTGTCAGCAGGCACAGAAATGAAACCATAATATTCTCTTAATTGTTTCAGGCTACATTAGAAGAAAGGGAAGAAGCCTCATCATCTAGAAAGTGTAGTGCTTAAAGAGAGTTGTGACAAGACAGTCTGAGTTCAGACCAAAGTGAGCACATTTCAGCTGGACATAACCCTGACTTGGCTGCCCAGAGCACACAGATGTGTAACTTCACAGCACCCTTCTGGCTGCTCACGTGGACTAGAATGGATCTGGTTGTGAGCTACACCATATCTGCAGCTTAAAGTAGGATCCTTGCATATTTAGTAACCTATCTCCCTAGCTTCTTTAATCTGTCTTTTACTACAATAATCAGAGTAAGACCTTACACACTAGCAGAGCAAGTTCACAGTCATTCATTCTGCCTGATGTGTCTAACACCAGAAGTCACCCAGTGATATGTCACCTGCTCCCAGTACTCAGACTAAGTATCCAAGCTAACAAGGGATTCCTCCACTGTAGAGTTAACTCTGGTTCCAGATCAGGTTCCATTTCCGACTGCTACTCACTCACTAAATTCCTTCACCTGCATCTGGGCTGCTTTCAAGTACAGCCAAGGTCATCTGGATTGCACATAAAATCTGCCCTCTGCAGTTAAATCACCAGTGTTGACATTGCACTCAGCTCACCCACAGCTCCTCCCAAGTGCCTTGGACAACTAACGCACTTCTAGACAGAAAAAGAATCAAAGCAACACAGCTAAGGGCAGTTTCAGGAGTCAGGCATACATTCCAAGATGTCACAACATTTATGAAGAAGTGCAACAGCACTGAGGAGACAAAAACTTGAATATATTTCATTTGGGAGGAAAAGCTGAAGAAGAGGAAAAGCGGGTTGTCTCAGAATTTCTTCCCAGACATTCATCAAGAAAAGAAATACCACAGCTCTCTGAAACCCTTAGAGATCCAAAATCATAGGCAATCTTATCTATAAGTAAAGTCATGGTGTGACAAAGAGAAACGAGAGGATACCAGACTACAGCAGAGGTCAGCAGAAGGCAACAGTATTGTAGCACTTGTTTGGACAGAGTACTCCAAGGGAGTACTCCATGTAAGGACCTCAGGGAGCAGTATTCCACCTCACACAGAAATAAATAGATGCACTGAGATTTATGCCTTTTGACTTATCAGGGGTGCTGTTATTTCTAAATTAGTACAAACTCTTCAGGAAGTTTCATATTCTAGCATTTAAATTTTAAAAAATGCAACTAAGTATTATTTAAGTAACTATGGCAAATAAACAGTAACAGAAACTAGAAAAGTATTATTTATGTAAAGTAGCCCCTGAATTTGTTTGATATGTTAATTTCAAGACAATGAAACCTTAATGGCTTTACCAAAACAGCAGCCCATCATCTGTAATATTAAAATAATGGATACAGTAACAGATACTTTTACATCACAATATATAGAGTTGTTAGCACATTAATAATCATCTTTTATCAAGCATAAAGCTCAAGAGTTAGGAAATACAGCTGCAATAGCCCAATTATACTGCTCTCTGCACATACCCTGAAGCAAGGAAAACAAATGGGCTGCTTTTCATTAAGGGAGTTTGGCAAACATCTCTAAAGACAATGTTTTCTTTCCAGAAACAATCCTGAGAGGCATTTCAGAGTTTCTTTCCTGAGGTAAACCTGGTACACAAACAGATATTTATACTACAAAATACAAATTGCAGTTTTCTAGTACATAGCATCTCTAAATTTTTCAGTAAAACAATCTACGTTTAAGTCAAATATTAACTTGTATTAATTTCTTGTTTTAAAGTAAAACACTAATCTTGCATTCACATATGCTTAGTTTAATTCAGTTTAATTTGTATGAGACAGATTTTGTCTTTTATGGAATCATGAAGACAAAAATTATTTGCAAGCATCAAATTCAAAATTTTAATTTAAGAAAGACCCCTTTTATGGTATCAGGCAGGGAAAATAGTCTTAAAGAAGTAACTTCCACTTAAATGTAGAAATGGGCACATTGCAGTATTTTGTGTGTATTTTAATCCAGTGTATATTCTGATTTTATATTTTAATGCATAAAGTCAACGAGAGACATGACATTTCCACTGGGTACATTTTTAGACCAGAAGTTTCTCCATCAGAAACTACACTACCTTAGATCAGCTACAGCTATCTACCTTACTTCATTAAAAAATAATACCTCATAATCTCAATGTACAGTTACTTTGCAGCTCCTTTTTAATAAGCAGTTACTCTGGCATGAACATATGGTATGACTGGTAGGGATCAGCTCCCTAAGCATAATCCCCTATTGTTATTCCACACCCAGGTATAGCAGAGGGGAGATGGGACTCACCACACCCTTCAGAAGGGACAAGCAGAGCTCACTCACCCCAGTAATGCAACTGAAGTAGCAGCAGACACCTATTCTCTTATGCAACACAATAACACCTGATGCAAACACCAGATTTTGATTTAATCACCTTACTAATCATTTAATGTAAACAATCAAAAACTAATAGCTGGGGACAAGAGATCCCGGAGAAGACTTTGGTGTAGAAAATGACCCCACACTCTAGAGACCAAAGGAAAAAATACTTGATATTAAAAGCCAGTAACACAGTCTTACTCCCAAGCAGCTGTTTTCTGAAAACAGAATTACATGAAATCCTATAGTTTTAAACTATCTCCTGATTAGCACCATTTATCAGCATACATATCAGTGCAAAAACAGGAAATCACATCTTTTCAGTGCAGGAGGTGAGCAATATTATTGGGTAAGATTTTTATAACAAAGACTGCATCCTGAACACACTACAATATTCCCAACCATTTTACAGTTACTTTTTGCTTCAAGAGAGTGCTTATTACATGTGTGGGTTCAATACAGATGGTATTTCTTTATCATAGATTTCCAATCTAATTTCAAATTTAAATCATGGTGAAATGTTTCACAGAGGAAGTTCAGAAGGTACAAAGCATCCCCAAATATCTCTCATCTTCCACCACAAGCGTACACCAAAACAGGTGCATTTTCTTTCCAAGTTCCTCTCCAAGGTGTCCAAATGTTATTATACATCTTGAAACATTCTATGTGTTGTTCAAATAATCACATTTTTAGATACAAAAGAGCATGAAGAATAAATCCCCAGCAACAACATAGGCTACCTACACAAATTAGACTGAAATTGTTTTGGATTAAAGGAAAGATAAAACATCCTCAGAAGCCTTTTAACATTACGAAGGTAAGAGAAGAGCCCACCAGCACGGCTGGTCAGAAGGACATTAAACAAAAAAACCTGTTTTTAAATGAAAAGACAAAACAGGAATAAAAGTGTCCAAAAATATATGGAAAAAATATCAACATGTGCTTTCTACATCCCTGTATGACCTCTTACTGGTTATCACTTGGCAAACATATATATCTATATATTCCTTACCTTTAACATAGTGAATTCATATGGCTGATAACCTTTGAAACTTTCATGGATGGCTGCCATCGTGTGTGAAGTTTTTTCCCAAAAATGAAGCAGTGTTGTCTGTAAGGCAGGATAAAATTTCAGTGCCAATGTTAAAACAAATCTGTTTTCAGTCCAAATTTCACATCTTCCCTCCAACATTAGCTACATATTCTCACAGTTGAATATTGCCACGGTAACCTCTTAAAGAGCCACATTAACAGGAAAACATTATTTCAGAGGTCAGCATATTCCTTGGATACCTGATATGTTGTTAACACATGAGAAAGGAGGTTGCATCTGCTCGCTCCTAGAAGATCCACTTTTTGACAGACATCAGTCTTCAGTTTGTCAAAGTTAAGTTTTGCATGTCGCACTTGTGCTTGAACCTTCACACAAAGAGACAATTGTTTATGTAGTGATTTTTTCTCCATTTTTAATGAAAGAGCAAACTAATACAACCTCTGTGGAAATCAGACAGCTGAACAGACTCAATTACAGTTTTATTTTCATCAATCCCAAAAATTAAGATAAACTGGCTGATAAATGGTAGTCCTACTATCTTCTCTGTTATTGCTTTTTGTAATAGATTCAATGAAGAATTTTTGTTTTCTAACTCCTGTTTGGTATGATAGATATTAATATAAAACATACACTGAGAACAATTGGAAAAGATACTCATATTGGTATCTCTTTCAAGAAAGACAAATTCAAAGCCAACCAATGAATCTGGACCTAAAAGTTTACTGCATATATATAGGTACACAGTCAGAGACATTTCCATGTACCTATAGTAAGAGACAAATTACACTGACAAAGCCTAAAGTCTGTCTGCAATGGCACAGCACTTCAATATCTTTGGATCGCTACAAAAAATTCACTCAATAAAGTTCTCCTTCCAAAACAGGAGTGCCTTTTCTGTGTATTGCTATCAGAAAAATATCAAGTCCCCTTTCCTAGGAACTAGCAATTTCTGTTTCAAGGGCTTTTAGTTTTTCCAACTATTTTTCTATCACCTATTAAGTATACACACATGTACATTAAGTACATATACAACACCCTGTTCCACAAACTGCACAGGCTTGACAACAACACTGTTGTGATTTAGTATCAGGGTAGAAGGTTAAAGTAGGCATTTAGTGTTGCAGCCTTGGGGCCTAGTAGGCCTCTCTGGTGGTCAGTTGCCTAAGGACAAAAATGCCTAGTCTAGGGGTGAGCTAGAGTATACCATTTCAATAAAATGCAATCCCACAATTTAGTGTCCAGGATTTTCCATTTTTGTGACAGCTTTGCACAGTAACCAAATATTATATTAATTGAAGACATTTGTTTAAATTCTGTAAACAAGTTTTGTTAGTGTTTTCTTCCAATGGAATAGTAAACAATCAAACCACAAAACATAATGAACCTCCTATAACTCCTTCATAGTTAAAATAAAATATTGACCCAAAAATACAATGTTTAATAAAGAAAACAAACCACTGAAGTAAATTATACATTTCTTTCCTTTTCTAGCCTAAAAGTAAACCCATTTTGTCCAGAAGATGCAATCTCAGTCAAAGATTTGTCAAACTTGTACACTCCTGATCTTCTGAAGTGAATCTAGAACTTCGTATCGAGTGCCTTGTGCAGCAAGAACAAATACATACATCTCATAATGCAATCTGAAATGCTACTGTACTTCTGCTCCTATTTTCCCAAACTCAGAGCATACAAGACCTTCAGCCAGGCAGAAAAGCAGGTGAAGATCTGCATCACAAATTCATCAGACGACCTACTGTCGTGGTTGAGGGGGAGGTGAATTTTCCAGCAAGTTGTGGGCAAACCAATCAGTGGTCAGGTTTTGTGCTGGCACTTGGATTGGCCACTGGGAGGTTTGGACACTCCTCTGAGGACACAAGGGGTTAAAAGCAGGGACTCCCGGGGGTTCGGCCTCTTTAGGGTCCGGGTTTCAGTGGAGAAACATCTTGGCCTCCTCCCCTGCTCAGCCAGGAGGCTGGGTGGGGAAGGGGAGCCATGTGGTTGGGCTGAGGTAAGCCGGAGCCCCAGGGAGTGGGGAGAGAGTGAACAAGACTGGAGCTGAGCTGGCCCCATCCAGGATGGAGGGGTGCAAAACTGTGGAGCTGCCTTCCGTCCTGTCCCCCATCTCCCAAGGAGAGAGACTGCTGCTTCAGAGTTTCGAACATCCGCAGCAGCCAGCAGCAAAGAAAGAGCAGGGGAGGGGAGAGGAGAAGCCCCGGCTGTGTAAAGAGATGCCGAGTCCAGGACCCTGCCGCGAGCCAGGAACTGTTAACCCTTTCTTGGCAGAAGGAAACTTTTTTACCAGACATTGATTCTCATGGCTAGTGGTTTCAGAAGAGAAAGAGAAACAGCCTGGGACCGAGATGATAAAGGAAGATGAAAAGAACCCCGGATGGGCAGAGATTGAAGAGGAGTGGCTTTTAGGCTGGATTTTTCTTGCATCATGTTAGCCATAGATTGAACTTCAGTCTCTTTTGAACATAAACTGCATTTTTGGGTGGATGCCGCGGGCTCGACTTTGCCACAGTGACTGACACTTTAAGAGTGGAGTGAACAGAGAAGAGAGGGGGAGGGTGTGGTGGTGCCCTCTGCCCGCAGAGAAGAAACCCTCGGCCCCAGAGGAAAGATGGGGAGAGCTTGGCATGGAGCNTAATGTAATAAAGTTTGGTTTTCTGTTTTCAAGTTTTGGGCCTGCTCTGCTCTGTTCCTGATCACATCCCACAGTAGTTGTTAGGGAAAAAACATATATTCATGGGTGCATTAACATCTGTCCACTGCTAACCCATGACACCTACTCATACAAATCGTGGGACTCTGGGATTGCTGGACACAGGGCAACTTTGTTTCACTAACTAGATGAGTTCTGCTTAGGCAATACTGCATTTCAGCCTAATCTGTTCATAAGGAAGAAACTATGACAATTCAAAATATGTCACAGATGCAGAATCTTACAGGTGAGATTTGGAAAAGGATGATGCCAAAGGAAAAGCAAACAAACAAACAAACAAACATTTTTATTTTTTTTTTAGTAAAGAGCAGTGCTACTCTACTTTACAAAACACCTCTGTGGTTACTGCATTCATCCAGAAGTCTTCCAGGATAACTCCACCAAACAATCAGTGAACAAATCTTGAGTCCTGGTAACAACAACAACTGAAACATCTGACTGGATCCACTGCTCTAACCACATCAGTAAAATGTCTTACTGATGCCTTGCATGTTGAAGAGTTCCAAAAAAAAAAAAAAGGCATCTCCAGAAGATGGAAGACCTCTTTGGTAGTAGTGAGGTAGAGACAGATTTGAATTTCCTCAGGAAGGAGGAAATGGCTCCAATGGCTTCCACTTCTTAGGCAAGAATGACATGCTAAGCTACGATATAAAAATCAAGGAGCAGCTGTTGCCAAGATATCTACTATAAGGTATGGAATTTTGTTAAAAGCCCTACCCAGTCAGAGTTACACTGTCATGAGCTGAGGCTGCTTCTTAATTTGGGATCTCCAAGGATTGCTACACCTCTAGGTTGTGCCTAATGGAAGCCCAAGCAAGGCACCATGCTATCCATGCCAGGAGTGCCATCCCAGGCACAGCTATCTAGTCAAAACAGCATACAGGTAAAGAGCTTATGGTCCTCTAAAATTAAGCAGCAATGGAGGAAGATAGAAGCAGTGCAGAAGTGTAGAAGTATCCAGTGCTGGATAAAGACATTTGTCCTGTGTTAGGTCCTTAGATCCTCTGTTTGCTATAACTGCAAGTGTCTGAGAGCACAGTTACAAACTCAGTGTGAAAAGGAGAGTTGTGAAGAAAATCATGGGCCCGCTCAAAAAGGAACCTCTAACTGAAATCCAAATAGAGGATTATGTCCGTCTTTTGCCATAAAGAATTGCTGCAATGGGTAGGGATATAAGTAAGAGATGTTGCAGGGCTTTGGAAAAACTAATCTCAGTTATAGCCATGAAAAGCCAGAGAAATTCAACTGATGTAAATGTAAATGTGTCACATATGTAACTACATTTTACAATGGTGCAGCTGAGAACAGAATCCTTTTCCTACGTTGTATATCACAGCACTGGTGAAAGCACAGTAAGAACAGCTGTGGCTTTGTAGACTGAAAGTCCAAGTAGGCAAAGTATGTTAGTTCTGGGGACTATAAATACTTTGCCAGAGATGGTGAACCACAATTTAAAAAATAAGAAGTACTACTAAATGTAATTGTGAATTCCTACTTCAACTCCTTAAGAACGGAGAAAAAAAGTCCATAAAACAAAAGCACCTGTAAAGTTTGAGTTGCAGTCTTCCTGCATACATTCTTCAGGGACGGTTAGCAAAGAACAAGGTCAGCATTTATCTTAAATGAACATGTAATTAGTGTCTCTTTTAAAAACTAAAGCATTCATAAAGAGAAAGGTGATCCACAACACAATGTGGAATATAAATCCTTAAGTTTATCACGCTTATACAGATGATTCAAGATACTTAATGCTGCGTTATCAAATGCCACACATTTTTCTTGCCAACCAGGGAAGATGTGGTATTATGACAATTATTAAATTAGGGATGCTTTTAGGTTTTTGATATATTAAAAGTTTACTGAGTAGAAGTATTCTCCTTTTTTCAGCCGCAATGCAGGACAACAAAGAAAGAACACCACACATCAGCATGATCTTTTGTTTTTTATCCATGCCAATAAATACATTTTCAATTGAAATTATTACTAAACATCTTTTAAGATTACTTGTTGGCTTCAGGAATTAGGTATAAAGCCTTAGTGCTTACAAAACATAATCTACTTAATACCACACAAGTTATCAGAATGAACCTTTGGTTCTCTACTCAAGGGAAAGCTGATATAATACAGACTTATCTTCTCCTCCTTTCTCTGCAATTACTCTGTAAGACATGAGAAACAGGACCTCATTGTGGTCTCAGTATGGCAAATTTTTATTCATATATTTAATTTATTAAAGCTGAACATACAAAATTTTGTGAAATTCTCGGTCTGAAAACAGCCAGGATTTTACTGACCCTAGGAGAACCACCTTGATCCAAACAAAATCTGAACATTTTATGATGAATGAGCTTCTAAGCATCTGAAACTATAGGTGCTAGATGAGAGATTTATATTATGCAAGAAAATCTTACAGTACTCTTGACAAAAAAAAGATCATTACTCTTTGTCTTCTTCCAAGCAGCAATCTGGAGCAACCTGCTTTTAATTTCCCAATACAAACACCTCAGTATAATATTCATAAAGAGCACACAAGAAAACATAAATTTGGAAAGCAGTATCTTATTCAGTCAACAGCTTGATAAACTATAAGATGCCAGACAAACCTGAAATCATTTCAAAGGACTGAAATGCTACAATCCTAAATCCTGGGGGCTCAAAAGTCAGATTCTAGAATGCTTGATTGTAAGGGCAAACATTTGCTAACAGTTTCCTGAACAGTATCACAAAATGGATCAGGTTGGAAGGGACCACAGTGGATCCCTTGGTTCAACCTCCCTGCTCAAGCAGGGCCGTCCCAGAGCACACAGCACAGGATTGTGTCCAGACAGCTCCTGAATATCTCCAGTGATGGAGACTCCACAGCCTCTCTGGGCAACCTGTTCCACTGCGTGGTCACCTGCACAGTAAAGAAGTTCTTCCTCATGTTCAGGTGGAATTTCCTGTGCATCAGTTTCTGCCCAGTGTCTTTTGTCCTGTTGCTTGGCACCAGTGCGAAGAGCCTGATCCATCCTTTTGGCATCCTCCCTTCAGGTACTTAGACATTGACAAGGTCCTTTCTCAGTCACCTCTTCCAGAGCCTGAACAGGCCCAGTTCCCTCAGCCTTTCCTCAAAACAGAGATGCTCCAGTCCCTACATCATCTTTGTCACCATCCACTGGACCCAGTCCAGGAGCTCCATGTGTGTTTTTCACGGAGGAGCCCAGAACTGGACACAGCACTCCAGGTGTGGCCTCACTAGGGCAGAGGAGAGGGGCAGGATCATCTCCCTCGACCTGATGGCGATGCTTTTCCTAGGATACCACTGGCCTTCTTGTTCACAAGGGCATTGCTGGCTCATGGACAGCTTGTTATCCACCAGTACCCCCAGGTCCTTCTCCACAGAGCTGCTTTCCAGTAGGTATACTGGAAATCTTTATTTGAATAGAAAAATTCTAATATTCAAGCATGCTAACGTTAAAAAAAACCTCAGACCCAGTTAAAAAACTCTATTCAATATGTTCAGTTACTGAAATACAGATTTGTCATGTACTTTCAAGGAGTCATTATGTTGTCTACACTACATCTCTGTTACTACTTCCTTTCAGTCTCCTATAATATGCAAAATGTATTTTCAGTAGTAGCCTAATTTCAGGGACAATTCAGCTAGTGAAGCATCATCTCCAAAATTATGTTGGATAAATGTACTGGCTCACTTTACATACAGTGTATTTTTGTCTCAGCATTTCCAGCATAGAAGGAGAAACAGATGCTTTTAGTCTAATTTGTCACCCAACCTCTCACTTACTCGATCTGAAAAGCATGCACAGCGTGTGTATAGGCTGGAAAGAGGGGGATAAGTAAATCAAGGGGGAAAAACGCCTGGAATATAGCAAACCTTCCTGTCTGGGGCTCTGGGTAAACTCTACCAGCAGATGGAATCAGTGCAAATAGTTGCATTACGTAAGTATAGCACCTTCTGGCATACCTGATCGTTGTAAAGACTACGTGAAAATCAAATCAAACTTTTGTTAGTTTGAGGACCAAGTATTTACCAGAGAGCACAACTTACAGCATTTCTGCATACAACATAAGGAACTAGATTCTCAGTCCCCATAAACTCTAGTAATTTCATAGTTTGAGTGGTGCTTTGATAAGGAGCACCCATTACACTTCTGCATGAGCACAACTAAATACTTACTGGTTTATTTTTCCCTTTCTTTTTAATTCAAGATCAATGATGCGCAGTCAGAGAGCAGAAAAGGTAATGTTTTATACAAAATAATGCCTGCAACTAAACTTTTCCACATGCAAAGTAGAGACTTCCAATGCCTTGTGCAGTATGAAATCTGATTTCCGTGTTCTGCTTTCGTATATTCTACATTTGCAGACTACTCTTTGAATCAACTGTTCTCTTGGGTTGGAATAGTATTTATTGCATTCATTAATCTCTGCTCCATCATTTTGTAAGAATAACACATAAAAATGGTTAAAGAAGAGTGGACATACTTCTGTTTGTCTGCTTCAATCCTGGTTATTAAAATCTTCATTTATGATCTGATGAGAAACACTGGTAGAAATTAATTTTAGGAGACGAAATTTTTTAAGTGAGCCCATGTCTAGCTAAAAGGGGAAACTACTTAGACAGTGTAAACAGATCCAAATGGTATCTTTAAGTCTGAAGCTGAGCAGATGCACATCACATCTGTTCAAGAAATGAAACTATCCTTGAAATTTGAATGAAGATCATTTTAGTGCAGAACAAGTTCCAGTAATACATTTCTTGAATTTGCCATTTTGGACTTAATGATGATTGTCTGCGCTTGTGCAAAAGCCCTATGCACCTCCCTCTGTTAAGCTTGATTAAGCAAATTTGCAGTCATGTTGCAATTCACATAAAGGACTTAATTACCGTTGCATGTCTGCATCTCACTCTGCAAACCAATCAAACACCTTCTGGAAGGTGTCTCTATCCATGACAGAGGGATTGGAACTAGATGACCTTTAAGGTCCCTCCCAATCAAATCATTCTACGATTCTACAAAACGTACTGCCTGCCTTTCTGCCATAAAATGACAACTGGTATGTCAGCTATGAAAAAGCACTTATGTTTGTGTTTTTAAGCACCCTAAATATACTGGCAAATTCATATGGAGATAGCAAGTAAGTGAAAGCTGAATTAAAGATATATTAGGTCAGTTGCACTGCAAGAGAGAAAGATTCTGGAAAGGAAGATGATAGAACTTTCTGATGTCCTGAAGTGGTATAAATCTGCCATTATATGCAGACTTGAATATGGCAAGTCTGACAAGATAAAAGACAACAAAAAAACTTTTCAGGCCACCAAAGTCTATTTTTCTAATGGCTGAAATATTCAAGGTGAGAAACAACTAAAATATTCCACTAAAACACAGTGGTGTCCAACACAATTCAGTGAAATCAATGCCAACTGAAATAACTGCAAATACCTTCTATAATATTACCTGCTATAATTACCCAGAGATTTTAGATTTAATTGTTCATTTCCTGGAACTCAGTGTAAGCAATAGAAGAGGAGTGCTAAAGTACCCAAAAGGAAATTAAGACAAAAATAAAAAAGTCAGTAGCAATGCTATATTGCTGCATAGTAGAATACAGACAAGTGTATCTTAATATGGATTAGTATAACAGTAGCTGCATTTCCCTGTACTTACTGGGACCAAATCATGTTTCTCTGCCCAAAAACTCAATATGAAACATCGACTCTCTACAAACAGAATGACCATAAAGTCAAAAAGTATATAATATTTTCTCTAATTTTGTGATTTTCAAATGTCCTATCAGGACATCGTCTATAGAAGTTCTTGAGGAGAGTAATTATTGACTCTTCAAAATTGTCATCACTATTTTGGCTCAGTTTTTACCAGAATTTGTCCCTATGTACACACCTATCTCTGTGGTCATTCATACTTAAGCCAGCTTTCAGAAGCTCCACAGGTTTTCTAGAAAAGCTTTGCTAGACAGTTGCTGCGTATTTTGCCAGAGAGGTTAAAGGCAGTACAAATCAGCGATTAACATCACAAAACACTACTCCTACACTTACCCTTCCACCCACTAAGGTATGCTAGATGTGCCTAACTCAGGCCTTGACATCCACCTTTCTACCTTGTGGCCTGTGTTAGTGGATGGAGATCTAGCAAACAAATAACTGACACTAGAATTCACTTCATATTACCCCGTTTCTCTCCACTGGACTATAAAGGGAACTCTCACTAATCAATTTAGGTGTAGACATCTATGGAGCATATGTCTGAAGTCATGTTTGATAAATCCTAACCTAAATGACATCCAGAATATGATTTCCTTCGTTGGTAATAATAACCACAAGTATTTGAATGTGTGCTTTATCCACCCTTTTATTTCATCCAGTATAAGCTTCCAAATCATGATTCTTGATAAACTCCTGGTGGAAAGACTGAGGCATATCAGCAGCTTATGTACTGTGGTAAGATCAACTTTTCATATTGTGTTTGTTAAATGAGACAGTTTGACTTCGAAACACCTCCTGTTAAGTAGCTTCCCCTACTCCCTGTATTACATCTTAGACTTTTTGATACTCTCCTCTCCAGGTTTGCAATCCAGAGATGTGGAATGTGATCTGTGCTTGCTCAAACTGCACCAAGAGACACCGCTGGCTTACAGTTAAGCTACATCTTTACATAATATCTTCACAAAAACTTTTGCAAAAAGCTTTCAACTGTAGTTGTAGAGCTGCAATTAGTTTGCTGCTGGGAGAAAATAATTAAATATACAACAGAGACAAAATTGTGACTAAAGACACAAAAGAACTCTTTAATCTAGAACTTCAAACATAGACTGCTTTGTTGTTTGTATCTCCAGTCACTGAAGATGGGGTCATTGTGCTCAGGATACAAATATATCACAGATGAAGCACAACTACCATTCTCTGTTCTCTTCTTTGACCATAGAACCTCATGCTTTTATTTTCTCCTGTCTATGTAACTTTGCCCTAATTTCTAGCTCTGTTATTATCTTCTCATTACTTTGGGTCAGAGGCATGTGTTTTTCTTCCTGTTTGAAATTGATGTCTATGGTCTGGGTCAAGGAGAATGCCATGTTAAGAGCAATTTGCTTATTGAGTATTGCTGCAATTTTTACTTTAACAGCAATAGAAAAACCTAAAGTATGAAAATATATTGTTAGGTGCACTGAATTAATTACTGTTCTTTTTAAATCCCAACAAAGGATTTTTTCCTAAAAGATATACGGATATCTACCAAAGCGCCAGACCATGGATGTATACCTGGGCTTCTCTGTGGATTTGTTTTTTCAGTAGTATATGAAATTTGGTCTTTGTGTCACATTTATGCCACACTCCCCTCTTCAGTTTTTCAGTACTTGGCCTGTAAAAATTTTACTGCCTTCAGCCTGTTGGCTCACATACCATGCAACTCCAGCCTGGCAGTAATGAGTAAACCATGGCCAGAACTGCTTAGTTCACAACCACTGACAGTCAGCAGATGTGAGCAATTCTTGGAACCCTGTGAGGAAATAAGGTTATGGCTGGCTTGAATATTCTTCCCTTTTTCCCCTCCAAAGAACAAAGGTTGGTTGTACCATCCTCTGATATATTCAGTGATGGCTATCACAGAAATTAAATAGCTCTCCCTCTCTTCTTTATGCAAACACATAGACATTTATCTTACTTCTTTCTCTTTTTTTTCCCAACCGCCTCACTTCCTTCCCGGCCTTGTGTTTATTCCTGCTGTTTTATAATGTACCTTTTTCAAATTTCTTGTGTCTCTTTAAGGATGGGGAAAAATGAAAACCTCCTCACATTTTATGTGTGTGATTCCATTAATATTATACAGAGACATGACATTTCACTCTGTATTTTTCTTCAATCGAAAGCCAAGTTGGATCTGCAAACACAGATCAGTTCAGGCTTAGCAATGGGAAAAAAAAGGCAGGCAACAACAAAATATCTGACCAAATATATAAATTAGTTTCTGTAAAAAGAATGATGGATGAGGATTTGCCAGGCCAGAAAAAAGAATTAGTAAGGATTCAGACCAGGACAGCATCTTATGCCATAAGAATTCTCTGTTCTGTGATCTAAGGTAGCACAGATACCTTAAATGAACTTTTCCAACACAACACCTGTGTAACTGCAGATTTTCCACTACAAAAGTTCAAAATCTTAAGTTACGTGATTTTGTAACTGTTAGAGGTGCCAGAGCGCATTCAAGCATTGCTTATGCCCAAACATGCTTAAGTAACAGAAATCACATAGAAATGCTTCACATATTGTAACTGTATGACAGAATGTAAGCTTTACATTCACACAGATTCACCTGGAGGAGGGGTGGGGGCAATTCTGAGGTGCTCCAACATCTCTACAATTACAACTGCAGCATGGAGAGAAGATCAGATCTCAGTCCTTTCAAAAAATTTTGTACTCCCTTGTAAAAAGTCTACATATACATTAAGACTTGAGCTTTGAATTTTGGAAATCAATTGCCAAAACCTACAGGATTTACCTGGACAGGCCTAGCTCATCTTTCAGCATCCACCACACACAAATCTCTCTTCTTTCAAGTCCCAGAGGGACTTGCCAAGTTAAATGTTTACTCATGGTATTTAGGTGGGGGCTGAAATACTAAACAGTGCTATTGTCTACATGAAACATGTGGGAAAATGTATATCTAACTAATTTCCCCTCTATTTTTTGGAGGGTAGTTTGCTAAAAATAAATACTGTTGAAACAGCCTTGTTTCTGGGTTAGGCATTTCATCAGAACAGGCCCATCAACTACATATACTCTAAATCCACATGAAAAAAGTTGTTCTGCTACTACATCAACAAGATGTTCTAATTTTAGATGTCTCAAGAGAATGTGTTTTTTTCCTTGCCTGTTTTAACCTTTTCTGATGCACATTTGACATATTTTCTTCCCTAATGTTGGTACTATAATAGTGCAAAGACATGGATCCAAACACCTCCTAGCAGCAGCAAAGTTTTGTTAAATCCAAATTCAATTTCTCTGAGCCATGAAAACTATTTGTGGCAAGTAATACAGTGCTCTGTACTAAATAACAACATTCTGAACAGCTGCCCTGAAGCAATAGAAATATACTTCCTCCTCCATTATTAAAAAATAATTCAGTCCCTTCATAGGAAAAAAAAACCCAAACAACACAGGTTGAAAGGTACAGCCCAACATCAAACCTCTGAAGTTTTTTTCTCGGGAACTACACGGAATTAAGGTGGCATTTTCCTCCTCTTTCCTGAATTTCACCCCTCTAGCACAGCCAAGTGGAGGCAGACACAGTGTGTCACTTGGGGAGAGCAACGCCCCTGCAGAATCCTTTCCATTTATCCAGCAGCTGGACACAGCCCTGATCAAAATTATATCCACAGTCCAGCAAGTTCATCCAGCCAAAAACCAAACTCTTTAGCTTAAAGCATTACAACAACTTCCACAAACAGGACATACAGTGCAGACACCTAACGTGACTCCAATTGCTTAAAATAAAACAATCGCAACAAAATATAGAAAAAAATATTCACAGAAAATACATCAGCTTAAAAAAAATCTATCAAATACAGCATGAAACTGACTCTCAAATACATGATGTGGACCACTTCTGTAATTTCAACCACTATTTATCTAAAATGAAGGAAAATATGTTAAATTTAAGAAGATTAGAGCAACAACAGTCTTCAATTTTTTAGAACCGCACTCAGAGTCATTATAGAAATAATGATGACATCACAACATAAAAATTCAAGCAAAGGAAAAAACAATTCCTGAGTCATCCCATTTTAAAACTTTCAAGAGCTTTTGAGCTCACAGCCCAAGAAATGGAGATACATTACTTTTCTACAGGTTAGCTAAGCTGTTTAAACAAAAATTTTGAATTAAACAGATGCTAAGCATGTTTACACAAGACTTATTACAAATTAGGAGTGGTTTACTTGAATTTAAGTTTGGGAAAATACGTTCATAGGCTAAAGAGATAGCTGATATGCTCAGAACGCAGTGAGTGTTTCCAGAGAGTTCTGCACCAGTTCAGCTTCATCTAGGCATCACCTTTCAGAAAAGCAGCATCTCTGTGTAGACATACATCTTCCTCAGAAAACAGGTCATACATACTCCTGGCTTTTCCTTTCCAAAAATCCACCCCTACTCTTCAAATACATAGCCCCATACTCCTTACATGTTGCCAAGCAACTTCCCTATCTCCTGCCTGTGTAAAAATAAATCAGCTCCAAATGAATGTGTCCACATTCATGCAGGATAGAACCTGGCCTCAGCAGCTTTAATCCAAAAACCTGTAGCTTGTGCTCCCAAGAAAGGTTCAGAAAGCAATAAAGGGATACAGCCAGCAGCAGCATCCCAGCTGACACTACTGCTGGCTGCGTGACGCCTCTCCTCCTATTTTATCTGGTAAAAAGACAAACTGCTTATGGTCAATATTGGTTTAACTTCTAACTGTATCAAAGGAGGGAGTTTTAATGCAGTGAGATACGGGATAGCAGAGAGCTGGAGTGCACACAGCCCCTCCTCCCAACTCATTCACACAGGGTCACTACAGACATAAACTGTGTATGAAAGCAGCTCCACCTCTCAGCTTATACCTCCTGGTTACTCTCAGATTATCAGTGAGCAGAGAACACATCGTGTTCCTGAAACTACTAATATGGATGGCTTCCTCAGCCATTGTATTCATTTTCACAGCTTGGATCAATATGCAAATTATTTTAAAAAGGGGACAAACATGAAATAATTTAAATGAAAGGAAGGTAGCAAATATCTAACTTCTAGCCTTGTTAAAACATCTGCTTTTTTTCTAATTTAAGCAGCATTTTAAATGCATGTTTCAGCTTTCTGTTGGTAATAAGTTTCCATAGTAGTCCAACCCAGAATGTGTGGTTTAATAGGCTGAAAGGAAAAAAGAAGACCAAAAACCACTTGTTGACACTAACAGGGACCTTGAAGCAAGGACATATAAAGAAAATATTCATGATCAGCAGACTCTTAAATTGAATATACAGAATTACATTCACCTAAACAGCGTTATTTCAGAGTTTGGGGATAGATTTTTATATTGTGAACCCCAAATGTACTTCCAGTAGGAAACATACATCTGTCAGTCTGCAGAGAGCAGTCATTACCACCACAGGGTGCTTGCATGCACCCTTCCAGTCTGCAAACACGTGCATGTTTTCATGCATGGACACACATCCTCTTTAGGGAAGAATACAGTCCTGAAAACTTAGAACTACTGAACTCTCTTCTCCTGAAATTACTGCAAGGGAGTTGATAAAAACATCTTTGCATAGACACAAATAACGAAATATAATCTGAAAACAAAGAGTTACACTTTATTAGTATGATCCAAGTCTATAAGTTGCTAAAAATTATTGCAAAGATTTGTAGCAAGAAGCAGGTCAACCAAGACAAATGGCAAAAATGAAGAAATATTACGATCTCTCAGGTTTGAAAGATCATATACAGCTCTAAAGCATACATAACCTGGACTTAGTGTTAGAAGTGCTGAGAATTGCTGAGCCTATCACAACTCAATTGTGTCAACCATTATTAGACGACCTGAGAGCACAGGATGGTTGCCACACATGGAACAGAGGGGGAATGCTGGCAAGTGGTGAGCAATTAAACAGCCAGCCCCTGCAGGAAACTGAGACATGTAATTAGTGGTTTTGAACACTGAAGACCAGGGGTGATAGAATATCCTAATACAGCATAAAACTAACATGTCTACTACGCCCATGACTGTATTCATCTAGTAATTATACAATTCAGGTTATCTCAGATAATACAGATAATTTGGAGGTTGTCTTGACTCCTTTAGGTACAGTTCTCCTTTAAGTTCCCTCTTAGGGAGAAAATAGAATTCATATTTCTAATTTCTTTGCATCCAAATTAAATTCTTCAAGGCCCGAGTAAGATTGTTACTTGAATCTGGGCCTCCTCTGAGCAGACAGATGGGAGGAGTGAATTAGCTGGAAATAGGTAAAGGGAACTGAAAAGCTCCAATTCAGATGCAGTAACAATATCTCCATTTAAAGCCCACTGTAAAACAGTGAGCTGGCCTGTATGATCCCTTAGCCATTGCAAAGGTCAGTGGGATGAACAGATGTACAAACTGACAGGGAATGGCACTGACACATTGCAAATCTTAGCTAGAGGTGACACCAACACTTTAAGAAAGATACCTTTAACAAAATCAACTTTAATATTCAGTCCCCAGATGCTCTCACTGTCCTGAGTGTAAAACCACTCTGTTTATGGTGCTAATGCAGGAGTAGAAGTCCTGTAAATTGAGGTTTTAGGTTTCATTTTCTATTTAACCTTTCAGGTTACATAACAGAATATAAAATGGCACCCACTAACAGTAACAGTGATTCATTTTTAACACAAAGTCTGTTGTAAATAATCCCATGCATTGTTATTGCTATTCCTGGTTGGCATTTAATATATCAATAGGTATGGCTTGTTTCCATCAAAGCAATTTAATTATATTTTGTCAAGATAGAAACTCTGAAAAAGTAGAAATTTATAAAAAAGACGCAAATCTTTTTGTGGTGCTCTTCAGACTTCACAGTGTGCTATTACAGATGAAACAACATTTGAAATGTAAGCAGGGGTTTAGGCAGAACCCTTAATCAGAGATGGTGGTGTATTTGCCTTTTTATTTGGTTAGAACAGTATACCTTTTGTTTACTGGGGTTTTTTTTTAATCCTATCTAATTTGGTTTCATTATGTGAAGGAGAAAAATCAAACACAGCATCTTTTTAATCATTCAGAGCTTATGCAACATACAACTGAACAGCAAAGGCCCTATGAAGTAAAAGCAGATGGACTACATTATGCATGTGCCCAAGCATTTTAGGAAAGTATAAGAAAAATTCCTGGGCAGTGGCGACCATAGAAAAACTTGGTTCTCTTGTGTAAACAATGTTTTCCCCAACAGCTGTATTCCCCTTCCTGTTTATTCTTCACTTCTGCAGATTTCTCTCAGTTCAGTCACATCTGTATTTCATTTATTTTTAAAAAATATTTCTTTAGCTATCCTCCTAGCCTTTTCAGATTATTAAGGCTGAGGGAATTTTCCAAATCTCATTTCTCTTTTCATAGCCTACTCTGGTCATATTTTTTACACTTCATTTAGGTTCTGAATTCACAAAATGTTTCACATGGGTAACAGGCTTTGCCCACATAGACCAGCTTGCAGGGTTTGAGCTCTCATATGAGCAACAGAAACTGTCTAGGCAATAATATTTTCTTTCCCATTTTCAGAATAATATTTCATAAAATAGTGTTCAGTTGTTACTACCTTTTTGAAAAATCCAATATTAAATTTAATAGTTACACATTTCTATAATTTTTAGACATGAGAAAAGTCCTGGAGCTTAATTTTTATCACACCATGTTTGAGAGTCTTTTTAATTCTGGGACGAAAATCAATTATGAAATAAAGGTTAAGACTATTGATTTAAATCACTGATTTTTTTTTTTTTTAAGAATATTTGTTGTACTCTGCTGAAACATTTTAAATTTGCTATTTAGGTGAAGAGAAATTTTTAGGACATGTCTGATGTGTCCGCCTACCTTTTCTCAAAATAAATACAAGTCTGAAAATGTACAAATAACCCAAATCTACATTTTTTGATTTCAGCAAGGTTACATGAAACAAAGTTCTTAAAAACTATACTGTATCTGTAGTCTAGCAGACTAATTAGCAGACTAATTTTATTTTACTTTAAATCCATTTTTCAGAGTCTCACCTCAAACTCTTCTTTTGTAAAAATAATTGAATAGATGATGAACCATTTCTCAAGGGTAAGCATTAATTTCTGGAAGTAACCATACTCTACGAGCAATACCTCTAAAGATGATGTAATCTGTTCCAAGAAGTCTGTTTCTATTTTTAAGTGGCATACTCTTATTATGCTTTTAAAAGGGCATCTCTATCACACACTGTTACTCTGCTTTTAACTCAGCAGCAATCATCAGTGATATTTAATATACATGAAATGGCTTCAGAAAATAATTGATTTTGTATCATTATGTACTCTGAGTCTTACAAATGGTACTCGAAATGGTAATTTAAAGTTGTAAGAGTATAAAATGCTTTTGCTGTGAGGAACATTTCTCCTAAAGGTCACATTTTCAAAAGAGGTACATCTTTCCTAACTGCCTTAAAATGCTTGAGCATTTTGTATGTGAGACATCTTGTAATGTTTTGGTTTCTCCACTTAATGTTACTAAATACGATATTGGAGAAGCTGGAAAAAACATTATAGCAGAAACTCCTGAAAGAAAACATGCTCAGCACTGGAACTCCATCTGCTTTTACAAGGAGAGGCAATAAACACAAAGCAACAACTACAATTTTGACTCAAGAGCACTTTTTTCATGTGCTTTGTTTTTCACTACCCTAATTTCTAGGTCAATCACTAAATTTAGCATTTCCAACACCATACATTTCACATTAAAAAACCTGACTTCAAATCCCATAGTCTAACTGCCATTCCCTTCCAGAAGGAAACCAAACCTAGTCTTGGTGGCAGAGGCATGTCACAAGAAGTGCTATATGTAGGTGTTGCTCATCATCTCATACGAGCGGGCTGTTATCTCTGTCTCTGCTATCACACTGCTACACTAAGCTGTGGATCTCAGAGTGCAGTTTGACACCATCTCCTCATTTTAGAGGAGACACAGCTACCTTGCAGGAAGTATTACTGCATCTCCTGGAAGTTCACCTATCCTTCTAGTACGCAACAGCAGCAATCCAAATCACCGAAGAGAACGTGGGGACTTTTTTTTAAAGGAAGATCTTAGAACTGATAAAAAACATATCTATCAATGTGATAGACTTTACTATCCCAGATTCCTAGCAGGTATTATGAAAGCCACCATTCTTTTTTCACATTACAGTGCCACACATATGCAGAGTATGGTCTACTAAAGCAACTCAGACCTTTGTGACACGTCCAGAGCACAAACACCAACATGTGCTCTCTCACATGCAGGGGCCTATATTATTGCCACCTCAAGATAAATGTGCTTTAAGTTTTTCAGATGAAGTTGAAATTTAATGGGAAAGTATCACCTAAAATCAGAGATAACTAGTGTCCAAAACTATTTTTTTAGAATTGTTTTTGTTAACTTTTTAAAACCCAAGGCTGGTCAACATTGACTGCCCTAGCTGGCTCTAAACATCCATCAATTACAATGCTATTTGTAACTATGACAACTTAGAGTCTTTTATTTACACCCTTGTGACTGCCATGGCCAAACACATTTTTCTTTAAGATGCTGGTGTACTTAGCTGTTGGAAAACCAAAACACTTTCCAGCTTAATATCATCTGCAGATGCAGACAGCATTGGCATATTCTCTCTTGGTTGGCTTTTAATAATTGAACTAGAACATGACCAACAAACACCACTACAAAGCTTCTAAGAGGGTCATCCTCAAATGAATTGTTTTATTAGATATAGAAAAACACTTGGAAAAATATATTACAGATGTACAGATTTTGTCCTGGCAGGAAGAGAGTTTAGTTGACCTTTAACTTGTTTTCCATCTTTAAATTCTATGATCCTCTCAAACTTTGTTTAGTGTTCCTTGGCCAATACTCCCAACTCTCAGCTCCTGAGAGCTCTTATTTTTCTAGTAAAGTTAAATCCACTTTTCCAGTAATCACTCGTAAGGAACTGCAACAATACAGATTTGCAATTTGTTTTCCATTAAATGAACAATTTGGCTAAAAATGCTAAAATATAAAAAATCCAACATGTAATGTTATTTATAAACCTGTGTTTTAACTTGCTCTTCAGTTTGCTAGCTTCTAAATGCCTAAAGATTTCCTTTTCACTTTATTTTTACCAGAAACTGAAAATTAGTTTCCAAGGATGTCAACTGCCAAGTCTTCTTATTTCAAAGAAGCTTCGTATTTGTTTTTTCTCCTTTCCTAGGCTTTCTGCACTTTCTCAACTCTCCAAGAGTTTTGAAAAGCAACAGAGAATTACAAAATTAAAACAATACTCCAGCACATTTCCACAGTCCCTTTAGGTTTGCTGGGCTATTTGCAATGGATGTTAATGGATAGGGAAGCAGCAGATGATGCTGTAATGTGGTGCAGCACCTTTACCACACAGGTCAGAATGCCCTCGTGCCCAGAAGTGATAACAGGCAAGGGACAGCAGGGGAACAGAGTTGTAGGTCCTGAGCCTCCCTGACAGGCTGCAGATGTATCTTAGCCATACCTGCATACCTTTAACTTTTAGGAAATAAAAGATATTCAAGGAAAGGTTGCACAGGTCAGCCATTCCCTATATTGGTACATTTATAACAACAGCAGTTTCATTTATTGTTACATCATTATGAGTTCTGCTTGTTGAACTTTCCTTCTTCCCACTTTCCTTTTCTCTTGACAGATTTACCTTTAAAATGACATTCATTTTGTTTCAAGTGTATAAAGGGCTACAACTAGAAAGGACTGGAGATAAACTGTATCCAAACAATTCAGTACCAAGCTTGCAAGTTCTCAACATCTGCATGCAAACCAAGAGACAGGCACTAAGGTGTGGTGCAGCCTGTCTCAGGAGGCCATCATAGCCACTGGGTATTTATTTACAAAGATACTCCAGCTTGGGTTCAAGCCTCAGAATGAAGGGGAAGCAGAGGAGTACAAGAACAATGGAAACAAAAAAGAAGTAGAGAAAGGATTAATCTGCTTTATCAATGCAGCATGATAACCTATCATGCCACAAATGTAATTTTCTCATAGCTTAAAGGTCAGCACAACAATTTTTTTCAGCTTTCACTTTTTACTTGTTAGGGATGACACTGAAATGTACAGGTTAGATGAGAAAGTCTATACTGAATTGTACATGCATCTGAGATAGCACAGCCAAGTAAAATTGAACACCATACCCTCCTGTGCTCCTGCAGACTGCACAGGGAAGGCTGCTGCCTTCATAGTTTATCACTGCACACTGTCACATTCCTACTCAGAAAAATCATGGAAAAGCTTAATCTTTTCAGAGCTGGAAGATGGACACCACTTGGGCCATTTGGTCTATATTTTCACAACATCACAGCACAGTTCATGTTATAGTATACAGTCTCCAGACAGATAAAAGAGATCAGATTTGAGAACTTTAAAAACCTGATCAGTGTGGAGAATTTGCTAAAAGGATATTAGCTCATTAAAATTCTTCTATATATCACAGCACTGTTTAGATGCTTTCAAGGAACACTTCCAACTCTGAACTTGGGATGGAAGGCTTCTATAACTAGAACAGCACTGGACTGTTCATAAAAACTGCTAACAGGAAAAAAAAAGTTACATAGCATTTCTAGAGCTCTGCAGGGAAAAGTAAATACCTATTTCCTTAGTTTGACTCAAGTAGCTACAATTACACAGATATCTTCAAACAACAATGTAAAAAGGCTGCTCTGCAGTGTTCTGAGACACCCTGAAAGGGGTAGTGTTGCTGAGTCTTGCATACTTAGACTGACGCCTTAAGAACAGCATTAGAAAATTCTTTCAAGTACCTCATTGTTTTGAAAGAGAGCTACAAAAATGTCAGTGTTTTAACTCAGATTTTATCAGCTCTGAAAATACTGACTCAACTATTGATCTTTTAGCCTGAGCTACTCTGAGGGAAGGTATGAAAAATCCATCTGGATTGATTTAGCTTTGGTCTCCAAAAACAAGTACCATATCTGTATACATAATGATACATTAAGGATTACATTATAAAAGGCTACATACTTGAAAAGCAGTCCTTTAACTAAATGATATAAATACTGCTGATGCACTAGGTGCATTAAAGATCATTAAACCAGCACTTTTTACTAGAAATAAAAAAGAAGGTTTAATAAAGTGATACTTTGGATTTTTACAATCAGAACTCTGAAGAAAACTTTCTTTCAAGTGCTCTGACAGGATCAGCTTCACTAACTACTTGGTGGTGTATCACTCAATATGCAGCTCCAGCTTAAATCGCTTCTCTCTGCCAATGGTATATTTAAGAATCAAAAACCTTACACGAGTAATTATAACATCTTTCTTAGCACAAAACTAGCATTACTTCTTAAATTGTTACAGATCTAAAATAAGCTGTAAAACCTCAGCATTACACTGCCACACTATGGCACAATTAAGATCTGCAAGCAAAAATAGAAAAAAAGACAATAAAAACTCTTCTACTTTAATTATTTAGGACCACAGTATCCATCATTAATTTTTGTAAAGCACTAAAAACAAAGTTAGATCTTCCTCAGCAACAGCTACCTAAGAACATTATGCTTGAGGATTTTATTTCAGTATTTTCCCCCCCATTAAAAAAGAAAAGATTTACTTTCTGCAAGTATTAAATCTTCAAAGACTAGCTTGATATGCCTGTTGCACAGATGGGATATGTGGGGAAGTGGATACCAGGGGCATTTCTTTACTTTGCTGGCTACAAAATGTAGAGCTTTTTGTTCTCTGCATTACCATGTGAACTGAAAGGTTTTCAGTTGACAGCCAGTTGAAGAACAGAAAAGTTCAAAAGACTTTCAAGTTTGTTGTTTTTTAACTATTTGAGGTCATGGAACAGGGAACAGAATTTTAGAATCTACTTCTATTTTTTTTGTGTCGGAATGTAATTAATTTCAGACCTAGAAATATTTAATAATATTTAAATTATGTGCATTTCCACATTTTTGCTACTAAGTTTTGTAAGAACTTTAAAAAAATTTCTTTTTTTTTCTGACCTTGAAGCACAGCAACCCAAGATGTTCAAAATTTCACATCTAAGTTTTTATATTCAGCAGCTCACTGCACAAACCATGTTATTTTAATTACTTTGCCATTTATATAATTTATGCTTTCCACAGCATTTGTTTTGTAAGAAAGCTATAAATCAATTTTCTATGACTATTACCAGTATTGCTTTATTCATTCTAACATTCCATTTTCAAATGTTTTCCTAATAAATCAAACATTATACATAAGCAATCAGCTGAGGCTAAGACCATACCAACTATTTTACCTGCAAGAACTTGCATTACAAACAGTTCCCATAGGGCATAATAAAATATATGTCCGGTGCCACAAGACTTACAGCAATACCCTGTACTGAAGCATTAAATAAAGATTAGATGACTAACTGGGGTACTCTTTGTTCCATCCCTTTCTTAATTGCTATTGTCACCACTTTGGTTTACAAAAAATGGCACAGTTAGATGCATGCCAGTCCTTTCCTGTTAGGATGGTTTATTCAAGCTTTTAAAATGCCCTATTATACATCTTCCATCATCAAACACTTTCAGTTACAGACTGCTTAAGCCATCAATTAACAGGGTTTTTTCTATAAGGCATTATCTATTTTTCAGCCATATACATATATACATATATACATGTACACTTTAATACAGTTTCTGTTATTAGACCTCTGCTTTCAATTATGAGACAATTTCTGTAAATTTTTTCACTGCCTTTAATCAAAGCATAAGCCACTTGGTTATACCTAAGATCCTAAGTCTTCCTGATAGCCAGATTCTATAAACAGCCAACAGTGACCATTAGAGAATTCTAACAGAATTGGCTCACTAGAAAATGTGAAGGTCTCATGTGCATTCCTGAACTGGGACAGGATCAGTCTAAATAAATTCTGTACTCTCACCTGGCAGCAAAATCGCAGCCTAACCACCTAGGACTTGTGATTTGGCAAGTCTTTTGGGAGGGGAGGAGTTTAGTGTTGAGTTGTCACTGAATGAAGACTATTTATGGAGAGTGCCTCCTTAGCAGTTTTAGTGTTCAACACTTGCCAAAGAAACAAGCTGAACTGCAGAAAGCACCTAAAAATAAATTCCAGATTTGAAACTCCTCCTCAAAATCCAACAATAATGAATTTTGAAAATGTTGGTCTTTAACTGCCCTCAAAATTTAGCAGCAGATAGTAGAGCATTCGGTTATTCTTTTTTAATTGCAAAAATCAATATTCCCTTCCCCCTCTGACAGCAGACACATCTTCTTCCATTACTCATTCAGGCACCAGCAGTAAGTATTCAAAATTAGATAACCTTCTTCAAAAAAATATATTATTTTAATTATAAAAATGTATTCTGAGGTTGAATACACTACTAAAAATGCCTTTCTTTACAGCCCACAAAGAGATTAGTTAGGATAAATGGCATCCTTAGTGCTTCTCAATTATGGCCTCCTTGGAAGAATCAATACCCATGCTTCATTGTCATTCATCAGGCAATCCCTTCTAGGAAACCAGAGGAAACTTCATACCTTCCTGAACTTCTCCATCTGTTTATAAAGGTCTGGATCCAGCTCCTGAGACACATCTTTCATCCAGAGCAGAGCTCCTCTGTATTCAGTCCGATACTGCTCCATTCTGTTCACTGTCAGCCAGGTGTCTGAGATGGCCCTGTATCTGAAAGTCTCCACTTCTTGGTACAACCTACTGAGAGGGGCACGGAGCGCTAATCTGAGAGAAAGCAGCAAGGAAAGAGAGGAAGGAGAGCAACCTGTTAAACATGTTGTTCCACAAAGGATTAGCACAACTCCTGACAGTTTACTAGCACTCAAAAAAACCCAAACACAGCAAACACAGTTCACCTAAGTGCTCGTGTATGTTCACAGGATTCTACCACACGGTTGGAGGTACACATGGAAGAATAATTTTGAATTAATATTGTGTTTGTGACCCTTATGCTCAAATAGCAACTTTTCAATTACATGTAAGAGTGGAAAAGAAACCTCTTCTACTGTGCCCATGTATTTTATTTAGTTTGACAAGCTACTTGTATGTTATTGCCATTCCCCTTCACCAGTTTCACTTACCAACTATAAAAATATACCCAAGGTTAATTTATTACTGGAAAAAGTATCACAGATGTGATATCATGAATGTCATGTTAAACATCACAAAAAGCACTTCCATTAGCCTTTCAGTCTTCAAATGTAAATGTAAATAAATAAGTCATCTGCCAGGTAGATAATTCTGAGGTTTTATTTCGTATTTTTTTTAGTAACTGGAAAAATTCCTTTGAAGGACATTTACCATCTGAAGATTTACATATTTCTCTGAATGTTTCTTCTGGTAACCACACTTTGGAAAGGCAGTAGGGGACACTGTTGTCCTCCCTATGCCATCACTTCAGCTCCTAATGAGATCTCAACACTAGGCAGGATTACTCCTTTGGCTTTGTTTGCTCCTGCTGCTTCTACTTTCCTCTTGGTTTCGAGCAGCACCTCACTGGAGGAGCTTAAATCAGTTCCACACCAGCAAGGAGATAGTTTAATGTGCTAGGAAGTCTCTTGGCATAAGAAAATTTCTAATTTTGGCTTCAGTAGCCCAAGAAATGTCTTCTTGATCTCCAGCTACTGAGCATGAAACATAAATAAAAGCAGTCTCAATGTCAACAAGAGTTTGAGGTAAGCTCAAAAGAAGAAGGACAAATGGTTTTTATTTTTATGTGAATTTATTTTAAAAGATGCCTTAAAAAACATACTGAGCAAGAGTTATAATAATATGTGAATTTACTGTGACTTGTTCTTTTTTCAATACATTTTTTCTCATTCCAGAGATTCTTATCCAGACATCCACAAGAAAGTTTGGTTTATGCAGAAATGCACTGAGATTTTTATTAACAACCAAGCTACATAAAGAAGCAAGTCATCAGCACTTTTACTCAAACGTGCCTTACATGTGTCTTAAAATCCCAGTCATGACTGCTACTGGAGATGCTAATGACCAAACTCTAGCCCAAGGTAAACATATGAAATTCTCACTGCTCTGTATGCTATGCTTTAGTTTGAGCCAAACAACTGCACTGTTAAGATAAAGCCAGAAAGTACCACAGTAGTAAAAAGCCCTCCCATAATCCTGTAAAGCATAATGGATTAGAATTTTCCTTTGTGAGTGATGGTGAATTTCTTACTTAGTCCTAATACTGTGAAAAAGAGCATCACAATACTTATAATGCCATTAGGTAATGTTATTTCTAAACTTTTAGAGCAAACACTGGGTCAGTGAGACACTGAGGACTGTGGTTAACTGCAGGTGTTAGTGTGCTTGCGTGTCCATCTGGATTTCTTTCCTTACACTTGCCCCCACACAGCCTACACGAGCTCTGTAGGGATCTAGGATCTTCTCTCAGGGGGACTTCACACTAACGTTCAAGCAGAAGGTGGCATTTGGACTCCTCCTTTCTCCTTTGTCTAGTCAAGGTATGAGACTTGATGGCCCAGAAAAAAGTATTCCCTCACTCATTTCCTCCCTCACAGGACCAGGACCCAGACACCTCCACACTGAGCCTGCTGCAGCATTTCTCTGCAGAGTGAGAATTGCCATCAAACAGGAGAGGGACCTGACACCAGCCCCTTTACAACCCTGCTGCTGGGAAGGCCATGGAGATGCTGCAGTACAGCTTTAGAACTGCTGGGCTGCACAGGCACAGGACTGGAAGACACAGACAGAGCAGGGTCCATAACACAAAAAGCCAGCATCGAGCAAAATTCAAGAAGTCACTAATACTGCCAATACTACAGCAGATTTTGTCAATCATTTTCCTATTAATTGGTTCCTCAAACACTTCAAAAGGCTAAATGATTTATGACATTGGTGTATCAACTTCCATTATCACGAGTACTATGCAAATCAGACAGCAATGTTGACCCATATACCTTTGCTGAGAAGAAAAGCAGAGGGCCTTTCCTGTAGCTTGCATCATTTTTCCTGCTCTTGTTTTATCCTGAGAACCCTGTGATCGAAGAAATTTCCCCAATTCATTTTCTTCCTGAGACAGAACTAACAAAAAATAAATGAGTTGTCAAATATGTTATTTAAATGGTTCCTAACAGCTTTCAAACTTGCCTAACATCAAACAGTTTTAAGTCACTTTATGTCCAAGCAGCAAAGCAAAAAGAAATAATTTCACAAATTTCCTGCACTTAGTAAACAGAAGACCTGATTAATTTGAGTCATTTGCTGATATACTTAACAAGAATCACAAAATTCCATCAGCACCAAAAGACAACAGGGAAAATGTGCTATTTCTTTCTTAAAGTTACATTGGTTATATTACAAAAAAGGCCATCTTGATTGCAGGAACTTTGAGTGTTGGGTTTTTTGGGTTCTGTCTGGTTTGGTAGGTTGATTTTTAATTCTTCACCTCTTAGA
Source organism: Cisticola juncidis (assembly GCA_013400215.1). Taxonomy (NCBI): domain Eukaryota; kingdom Metazoa; phylum Chordata; class Aves; order Passeriformes; family Cisticolidae; genus Cisticola; species Cisticola juncidis. The sequence goes on along the minus strand of VXBR01006348.1, from coordinate 88,884 downwards.
CTGCCTCAGCTAATAGCTTATTTTTCTTCAAGCTAATTCCAAGTTGTACTAACCAAAACTCATTCATTTGCTTTTCTCTTGCTCACCATTTTTCATGCTTGACTACATAAAATTTCACATGAAAAACCTAGTACTTCATTTAAAGAACATTTACTTTCAAATTACTTGGCAAGAATACTTGAAAACTTTAATATTCTATAATTCAAACACTGTATTTCAACTGTCTGAAACACAACTACCTCAAAGTAGCTATCATTTTTTAAACAGGAAGATGAAGTGGTTTTATACCCAATTGTTGATTGCTTCTAAACTGGGACCATAGACCTCAAAGAATCTTACAAAAACATTTCATAATGCCCTCATCTCTGTCTTTTAAAGTGGCTATCTCCTATAGTACCAATGTCAATCAACTATCAAGAGGAAGAAAGGCCTAAAACAATGAAAGAAGATCTCTTGAAGTGCTCTTGTCATTTTTCAAAATGGCAACAGTCAAATCCAATGCAGACTCAGCACCCTTTGGAAGAAGATGCACATCTGCATCTGATGTAAACCTTTCCATCAGATTTTGCCTGCCACTTCTTTAACTTGGTACACTATTCTGTATTTCAATTTTACCTCCTCATTCTGAAACATTATATCTGAATATATCTGGATAAAGAAAAATGAAAAGCTCAAGAAAATATGGATAACATTCAACAAAAGACAGTATATTGTAAGATGATTTCATAGCTGGAGTCTCTCGTTCAGGCCAGAAATCAAAGAACATAGACTGCAGAGAACCTCTAGAGGACATTTAATATAACTTGCTGTTTGAAACTTCCCAGATTAGGTCCCCATCTCTCACTAATGACTGTCACTAATTACTGTACGGTTTTTACAATCAAGCCAGTATTATCAAATTCATCATGATAGCATAGATTACTTAATTATAAAACTAGTAATAAGCCAAAAATCCTTCATCAGCAATCCTAATTAAAAAAAAAAAACAAAACACTAAAACAGTTTAGAAAGGAGTTACGATTCCTACACAAGATACTTCTGAAATGAAACAAGTCAATGAAGTCATGGGGAAAAAAACATAAAGAAAGCTTTCTTATTACTGATATGATGATTCTTTCTTATTACTGATACCACTGCTTTATATCAAAATATAAAACTTCAGAAATGGGAAATATTCAAATAAATAAGCAAATATGTACTCAGCTGCCTGCAAGGAATATTATCTTTACTTTTGAATAGGATTAAACTAGTAGTTCCCCACTTTCATTTTTACCTTTTCACTTGTTCAATGATTCCATAATGCAGACCTTCTTATCATTTTAACTACTGTGTTTGATCATACTTACAACAAATCCTTTTTTGATACAGTTCAATTGCTTTCAACAACTCCATACAAGTTCTCTGAATAGAATGGAACAGCTGATAGTGAAAAAAAAATATACAAAAATTTGTCAAGTGTATGCAAGAAACACTGAGGAATAAAATACAAGCAAGAACTTAATTTTTTGTAGAAATTATTAGGGAACAGTGCTTTGTTCTTGAACAATGAGCAATATTTTTGGTATTTCCCTTATCAACTGTGCTCTTCTTTCAATTAAGTTATTCACTGAAACTAAAGACTGACTAATCGTAAGTTTACAGAAGGAAAATAAAAGAAAAAATTACCTCAGAAATAGATCTATAATAAACAGTTGATAGTTAACCAAACTACTTGTTTTGGGTTTGTCTTCCTTTTTAGGCGGTATCTTTGTATAAATATAAAGATGTACAAATGTGTTTCTAAAAACCTCGTGGTAGAACAGAGTTATCAAAATATCTATCAATCAATCAATCCTTCTCACATGTTGGAAAGTGCATACTAAATGTTTTGTAGACACTGTGAAGTCTAGTGGAACAAACTTGTATAGGTATGGCCAACATAGAAAATTGTTGATTTAAACTGAAGGTTTTGTTGGCATAAGCAAATTTCTAATGCAGCAGCTTCCAAAGGAAGTAGAGATTAAAAAAAAAAAAGTCAGTCACGTCTATATTTGGAGATTTTCCTAGGAAATAGAAAAATTACTATTCTAGTTGTCTGTCCATCTAAAATCTAAAGCCTGCAACTTAAACCTAAACTCTACCATATCAAGCATTACACAGCTGGAAGTAAAATGGACCACTGGGACAGTTAGTGCCTTCTTTCAACTCTGCTTAAGTACAAATTTACACAGGTCTTGTCTTTTAAATCGGGAGTATGACTTGCAGGTGAGAATTTGTCCAAAGCATGCTCATTTCACGTCCATGAACAAAAATTTCCCTATTTCCAATCCCCCCCTGAGCCTTCTGAATCCCAAAAATGATCCTTCCTGATGAGTCTGCAACACAGCAGACATGGTAAAAACTCAGGTATGTATTTATAAAATACTGTTCCATATTTCCAGCTTGTTCTACATCTACTCTTGATTTATAACCCACTGCAAAAACTCAGTAGGTAGAATCACAGAGTGATACGTTATAGCAGCCTCCTGTATTTCAGCTAAAACCTAAATAAACTGAGAATTTTAAGTCAATATCTTCTTAAGATATTGCAAGAAAGCCAGTAAAGTAAAACATTTACCCCCACATAAGAAAACAATACAAACAAAACTCACATGGCCATTTACTAGGTTATTACACTTCTGTAGTACATCCTCAATTTTTTGCTTTGTGCCAAAGACATTCTAGGTCTTCATTTTGTAGAACTTTAACCTACTTTTTTTCCTTAATGGAGTTGAGGATACTGACAGTAGAACTGTATTTGTCACACAGTAGGATTCTTTTCTTGGTTTTATTTACAGACTTTCAGAAGCTTCTTTTGCCATGTCAGAACCCACTAATCTGCTTGAAACCTCCAGAGTAGAATGCACAGTGCACCTTGCACCTGGGCATATTGCATGTTCTTCTGGTATATGTGGTATTCTATACTTGTCTAAAAAATGTAATTTGTACACTCGATAAAATACTATTAGGAAAAACACCCCAAACAAATCACCTTAAACTGACATAGGCAAAGGGTAAGGACGATCTCCTGATTTCCCTGCCAATAAAAGGAGAAAATCTGTCCCTAAAACATGAAAATAAATCTGAGATATGTTAAGTTCCAAATAAAGATAGAGAGACATGGGGTTCTGTGTTACAAAATTCCCCTATATTCCCTGAATTTACATAGATACTTTTTTCAGAATTTGGAAGAGATATTACATGAAAATTACAAAAAGGTATGTATGTTATTATCTCCTATGTGCACAGATATTAAAGATCTGGTGGAAATAAAAACAATTTAAAAATTAACAAACAGAGAACACACATTATGTGAACATTACAAACCTCTAGTTTTGCATCCAGATCTGCATCTGAAGCCACAACATGTTCATCTTCCTTTTTTCCTGTAACTTTGATAAGGGTTTGTTTTGTTTTCCAGTATTTCTGTTGCATTTTATTGACCACAGATTTTTCTTGGCTTTGAGCATACTGATCATAAAATTCTCTTGGATAGTTGCTAGAATATTAACAAACAAAATTTAAAAATTCAATTGGATGCTTTAAAAATAAGCCTAAGACACTCAATAATGCATTTCCATTAAGAATATTTAATTTGTATGCTGATATATATATTCTAACATGCAGTTCCTCATTATGCCTTAACAAGAAACCAACTAAAGTACTGTGTTTCCCATCCTACTCTGAAAAATAATACACTGATTTCAACTTGAATATCTTAATCATGCAGTACTGCCTAATAAACAGCTTCAGAGAATTCTTTCCAATGCATTATGAAATGATTCATAGCTCATGGAATTAACTTTTTATTTTGTATAATTAATGGGAACTTATTTCAAGTGAACTAGCAGAGTTGCTTAAGCAGGTAGCAATTTTCATGCCATTTTAGCACTTGCTGGGATTTGACACAGCTCATTTTATGAACGGGATTAGAGTACTTCTTGCCCTTCTTTTTTGTAATTGAATAAAAAAAGAATTAGAAGAACACGCATCTCTTTTGAGCATGCTATATGAAAGACTGATATCCCACATTTCTCTTTATATAACTGACTACATGACAACTGTGCATGTATAAGAGGTAACCTTTTCTTTCAAGGATTAGTTTTTACAAATAATTCTGCATTCCTGTAGCAGAACTAATAAGGAGTGCAATATATAAATTCCATATTCCACAATATTTAAGCCATACCCAGACAGCTTAATAGAAAATACAGCCTTACAATTAAAAATCTCAGTGTCTTTCAGGAAGTTTCATTCCATTATTCATTTGTGCAAAAGTACAGGCATTTTCTCCTATGTGCATATATAAAAAGCTGTGGTTCTCTTTCAGCTTTTTAGAAGCACATGATTGCTAAAAATTGCAATATTGAATACTCCACCAAACTTTAATAGGTTGAGTTTGAGAAGATCCCTTCCACCTGGGGACTGACAAACTCATTAATGTGATATTGGCCTCTAGGTCTGTTCAGAGACTGCTCAGAGATGCTACCCCAAGAGGTCTTCAGACCCAAGGTACACACCAAGGCATGTACTGAGACATGTCTCCTGCCCATGGCAGGGGGGTTAGAATGACATCATCTACCTGTAAGGTCCTTTCAACCCATGTCATTCAATCATGCTATGATCCTCTGACTGGATGTATCTATATCCATATATTTGCTGCGAAGCAATACAGCTATTCTGAAAAAACAAGCCATTGGTACACATTCCCTAAAAGGGTAACACAGCTACCTTACATAGTTACTAGTGACACAGTTTAACCTGAAAAGAATTTTTTTTTCCACAGAGTTATATTATTTGCTTCAGTTACTTTTAGTCAGTGAGTTAGGTGACAGTGCCTTAATCACCACAGAAATGGTAAGAAATTAAACTGGAAGTGAGCAGGGGCATAATTTAAAAAGCACTTATATAGAGCACTCCACGGCTTCTTCCCCAAACTTGGAAAGCAAAGATATTTACCCATTTAATTCTACACAAATATTAGTTCCAAGAGTTTAAGTTATTAATGAAAATTAAAATAAAGCTCTTTTGGTGCTACAGCAGAAAATAAAAGAACACGTACAAAACATACCACATTTTATTTGTAATTCTGCACAAACAAGTCATTACACACACTGACAACAGACAGCCTATGAAGTTGGGTGAAGATTACATTGACCTGATACATGCTGCACCTTTAAAATACAAAATCTACAGTCTTTAATAAATAAAAAAATCTTCCTGCATTATCAGAAAACAATATGAGAGTTTAATAAAAATAGCATTACTTTAATAATCATTAAAAATACCCATCGAAGTTTTCACAAGGTATTATAAAGGCCTTAGCTGCTTGGCTAAGTTGTGTTCATTGACTTCTGCTACAGCAGTGAAAATGACTGAGCTCTAATTTCAGTAGTCAAGTGAAGAAAACACCGTAATTCATCTGATGTTAATCAGCCTTGACAGCTACCTCAACTGAGGCCACCACAAATTCTGGGGGCATGGTCCAAGGACAAATTAGCTATTAATGTAAGGTCACAAAAAGATCAGAAAAAGTGCTGGGATTAAGACGCATTCCTCAATTATGAGATTGATAAACCAACTGAACAAAACAACATACCAAATACTATTAGCACTTTAGAATTAATTAAAAAAAAATCAAGATACTTACTATTTATGACCTTCCATGATTCTTGTTTTCTTCAGACACCTAAAAAAGAAATTATCAATTGATACTAGAATCTGAATTTTCAAGGTAAACACTAGAAATCCTGTATCTTTCCCCTCAGAAAATTACTATGCTGCAGCATCTTGTTTACCATATTACAAAAGAAAACTTTTCAATCCGTGAGCCAAGTGTCTTCCTTGTATAACACACGGAATTCTCACGAAAATCCATTACAAATGGATTTAAGTGCTGCCATCAGTGATGCCAATACTTCTTTGTTAGCAAGTTCTTCAAGCAAAAACAAATTTAGGAGGCAGAAATTCAGTGACTTTTGATGGTGCATGCCAAAATTGTCCTTGCTAGCCATCACCCTCAGTCACGTTTCTTCCTCCAAGTTTTAGCTACAATAAAATTCAATTATTTTTTACCTCTTTTTTTCTTTTTGCCTATATCCCACTGATCTATTTTTTTAAACAATAGCTACACCACTTCTTGAGTCAGAGATGTGAAATTTAACGACCAGATGGTTTTTCTGTGAGAGACACCACAGTTCCTGAGGACAGAATATGATTTGAATGCATTAGAACTTTAGATTTTACAAGTTACTATCTCCAGCTTGGATACTCAAGCTTCCCACTGTACTTTCAGCTGGACAGATGGTATGCACATCACTTCTCACCAGCACCTGAGCACACTCCTTCCAGGCCAAATTTAACATCCAAACCAGATACTCATAAACAACAAGCGCCTGGTCTCTGCTGCTTTCAGAGAGGACTGTTCCTCAGCACATGGTTAGCATGGGAAGGGAGGCACTGCAGCAGGATCTGGATGAGATCAAAATGAAGCTGGTGAGATGGATGGTGCTGCTGGGGAATGGACTTTAGCAAGCAGAGGCACAGAGCAAACACTGAAAGGTTCCACTAAGGTATGAAGCTGACTGAGAAAACAGCAATGCTAAAAGCAGCCAGGGCAGTATTGGTGCTGAAACTGGACTTTGGCACTAATGCAAGGAAGAAAAGAGGCTACAAAGGGGAGTCATGATGTTGGAAATGTATCTGGCACAGCACCGCGTACAGACAGTGTGGTTAGCACTGGAGAGGCAAAGGGACTGGAACAGATTGCAGGAAATGCAAACAACCTGAATGCTTCCTGCAAGCGTGAAACACATGCATGTCCATTTGGAGCTGAATGGAGCCAAATCCCAGATTTCTAAGTCTAACCTCTCTGCAGTCAGTACCTGTGAAACTTCCTGGCAAAGTTCCATGAGATACTGCAAGATTATATCATAGCAGGAATTTTGCCTGAATTGGAATTTTTGTGAAATGTTCTCAAGCACTGCATGAGAGACTATGAGAAAATTGGTAACTCTGTCTTCAGACCAGAGTTTAAATGTAAGGGTCAACAGCTAAAAAAGGAGGAAGAAAGAACCTTATCAGATTGTTGTTGTGTTACAGAACCATTAAGTCAGACAAGAAACAGAATGGACTGCTTGGCTGTTACTCCTAGAGCCATAGGCACAGGCACTATTAACTCATTTTCTAATACCTTTATATTCTTGACTTCAGTTTTCATGCTGGTCCTCCTTAAGTCAACTGTGGGGGTGTGTGAGTGAGATAAGACCACAGGATTTAGCTTGTATACACATCCATGACTCAGTTATTCAGCAGCACACTTGGTTTGACAGGAAGCAACGAAGAGCCTATCTAAGTGGAATAACACATCCATTATTTGGAACAAAGTATAAGCAACCAGTATGGGGGAAAGGTGTAAGGCACTGACCTTATTCACTGTACGCATCCACCTGCTTCTCCTGGAAACCAAAGTCTCTACAAAAAATGAACAGGGTCATGGTGAAACAGTTGTCACTTGCAAGTTTAGCTCATGCTCTTTCTTCCTAAACACCTGACCTCACCTTTTGACTCTGAAACCTCCTTAGTTACACTCTTCCAAGTCCTACATAGCACCCTTATGCCCCAATGATATTCTTTGGGGGAATTTTTACATTCAAAGTGGACAACATTTTCATGGTATGAAAATGAGGATATGTATTCTCTGTTCTGCTGTGTGACGGGATGGCATTTGAAATGTTTGAGGGTACAAGACCTGCTGGGATGGTGTCCTATGGCCAGTCAAGGTGGAAGAAAACAGAAGTAGTGCCTTACCTATATTGCCTGCTGGAAATGGCTCCTGGCATGTGATATCACCCAAAACATGCCAGGAGGGAAAAAGGTTCCTGGGAGTTCTAGACAGTACAGATAAAAACCATGCCAGGGAGATCGCTGTAATTAAGCAGTGGCAATAAGCAGCAGCCAGGACACAAACTCAATCCCTGGGCGCATTTTATTTCCAGCATGGAGGTAACTTTTGGTCCTAAATGAGAATTCAGTTTGCAATGACAGCTTAGTAAGTACTAGACTGAAAAAACAGAAATGTAGTTGCTACAAAACTACAAAAACTACAAGTACCGTCAAGAGTTACCTTCTTCCAAAACACGGTTGTCATACTCCTAATTTCAGAACTCACAATAAATGTGGCAAATTATTAAACTTTAAGTTCCTGGTGTAATCTAAAAAAGGATGATTTCTGGAGCCATGTTTTTTATACTGTCATCTAGTCTTTATTTTTCTATTCCTGATGTATAAAGTTAATAGAAGTGGCAGACAAACTTCAAATTTACACTTTGAGAGTTTATTGCTCACTCACACCAAGAACTAAAGAGCATCAATCCATCTGAACCACTCCGGTTTTCACTACTTGAGTGGTTACTAGTAATGTGCAGTAAATTGTCTCTGCAGTATTTAACAGAGCTTTAATTTATTTTTATAATCTCTTACTACATGTGTTGTTACTGTCCCAAGTCCAGGAACCAGAAAGGGTTAAGATACTGGTTCAGCTCTAACAAAGGACACTTTGACATTTAAAAACATAATGACACTTAAAAGCATATGGCTTATCTGAAAGCAGTGAGATTTTTAAAAAGAAATACCAAAATCTAAGTCTAGTCTCAAAAAGTGAGAGATACTAATAAGAGGGGACTGGAAACAGCCCAGGGAAGTATGCAAGAATTAAAAGGAACATTTCACAGCCATGTAAAGAAGAATCCCTACAGTCATAAAATGCTGGCCCTGAAGCTGCAGAGAGAGATCAAGAATGAGCACATAACCTCTCACTATTTATATTTAAGTTTTGAACTCTCTTATGCTTTTGAAGAACAAGAAAAATGTCCCAAACAGAAGTAACAACCCAGTTGGTCTTTGCCAAAATTGACTACAATTTAGCACACAACATTAACTCTAATCTACCCATACTTTCTCCAAAAAATTACAGTCAAATTTAAAATTAGCCCATGCAGTTATCATAGTTTGACATATAAAAGAAGCTTTATTTGTCACAAGGAGTTGATGTAAGTAGATTTTTTTTTTCTTCTCAATTTATAAAAATGAAAAAAAAGGAGAAAAGTTTCAATAAATTGTATTATACTGACAATGATTAACAGAAGGAAAAAAATCACTACCTTATAGGAAGGTATTTGAATTGGGAAACTACCATGATATCTGACAATAGTTACACAACACTTGTGATCTCCATGACAGACTTTATCTTAACAAACAAAAGGGAGGGATACTCTAGAGGAGGGGGTAGGCGCCAGAAGCAAGCATACCTGCTTTATTCATGCCAGAGAAAGCAGTGCCACATTCCAAATGACTGTACACACACAACCACGTTTAATACACACAGTGATAGATCTGAGGCCTCCTGAAGAAGTCAACTCATGCCTCCAGTAATTTTGCAAGCGCTTCTCAGTGTTCTGAGAGAGACTAATGCTTGGTTTGAGCATTAAACCTGAGCTGGCCCTATTCATAACAAGTCTGCTTGGAACACAAGGGATCACAGAGGAGAAAGACCCATTCCCATACAGAACCAACTGGGGTCAGAAGCCCTGCCAAAACCTCGAAAACCTCTAGCAGGTATTTTTGAGGAGCCACCAAGAAGCCTCAGCATCACTTTCTACAAATCTTCCCGTTTGCAGACTGATGCCAGAGAAGACAGGCACAGCCTGGACACTGAAATACATCAGAACTGTTTCTAGACTCAGCCTGACTTCACTATAATACAGCTGAATTCAGGCAGTGCTCTGCCACAAACAAGAAATGCTGAAACCAAGATGGTCCTACCAACAGCCAGCTATGGCAGAGTTTCTCTGGGTGGTCGACTATTTATCCACAAATTACTTCCACAGAAGCCATGACAGCTGGAATGTACACAGAACTTCATGTTACTTCTGCCATACTCATCATCCTACTGAGAAATTTTATTAGCTGTGACACTGGAATGAAACTTGATGGAGGACTCGTCATTAGCAAGTGGCATTTCCATTCCTATGGAAAACCTTCTGATTCTTTATGTTCTCAAAGACCACTTGAATAAACATGTAATTTTTTCCTGTGCAAATAGGAAAATTCTTTCGTGGTGTTTTGTGTGATTTCAACTGCATTATACCCTAGGATTATGCTACCATTCATGCTTAGTGTAACATTTGTATAAGCTCACTTTTCTTTTTTAGCTTTAGTATATTTTGTTGCAGCATAAGTTGTCTGGTTTCACAAGAGCTGAACAGTTTTATGAATAATCTTTAGATTGTACTTGTACAAGAAAAAGCCTTCTCTCCAACAGCTCCATTGATAATAAACAAGTCTGTATATCAGTGTCACTCACATTACTTCTCTTTTTCAATGAGCCTAAATATAAGAAGTGTCATCTGGCATGGTAAAGTTCAGATCTTAATACTCTCCTAAGTTATGAGGAAATCAGTTTAAAACCCAACAAACAAAAGCTTAACCCCCAATTCAAGTATCTCTTCTTGTCTCAGCACTGCTTACACAGCTGTTACTGTGCTCTTAGCTCAGACAACAGATCATGGACAAAAATATCAGGATGCAACCAGAGGCATCAAACAGGAATCTTTCCAGCTCTGAAGACTGTATGTAAAACAAACTGTTGATCTAATCACAGCTTCTCAGAACAAACAGATGAGCTGAAATCCTTGCAAAAACCATATAAATGCTGATATACAGAGCAAATCTAACATTCAAAGATGACCTAGCAGTTATGTAGGAAGGCAGTTATATCAATTGAACAACACATTCTTTTGAGATACATCCAGAAAAAGGAAAGGGAACTGAACAGCATAGCAGAATTCAGCAATCCTTACATGAAGGCAATATGTTAATCCAATCACACAAAGAGTCTTCACTTTCACTGACAGAGCTGTCCTGAGTCTACTGTTCTTTCAAAGCAGGTATGTTCTGTGACTCCTCAAATCCCAACAGACTCTCCATACCCTAAAACCCTTGCAACTTATAACTTCAAATATAGCAGAATCACGTATTGCAGCTGGTTTACTATGTGAACAGTTTTATTACAATGAATAATCTTCCAAGAAACTTTTAATACAGTAATAGTACAGTGATGCTATGTAACAAAAAAAAAAAAGGAGTTCTATTTATAGAAGTTAAGAGTGATAGTTTCATCTGTGTAAAATACTTTGAAGGGAAGAAAATATGCCTAGGTGAGGGAATCAAGGCCATCTGTGCCTCCAACAGCTCTTGGCTGACAACCTATCTCCTCCACTCTGCTCCCTGGAAGCTGAGCTCAACTGAACCAAGTAAATGGGTCTGCAAAACAAGAAGCAGTCTCACTGCAAGATGAAGACTAGGCAGGGTGCTGATTTGTCTTCTCTGGTGTGTCTACAAACACACACACCAGAACTTCAAGTGGTGTTCGACTTTCCTTTTCCTAAGCCAAACAGAATATAACAGCCTGTAGATCTGAATTATCCATGTTGCCAATGCAGGAAAAGAATCAAAGCTGAAGTCTGGGTCTTTCAGCATCAAGATTATACAGATTAGAAATATTCCCACTCTTAAATACAAGAACAGCTACCACTCTAATTCAGCTAAAATGAATCTAGAGTTCAAGCTATAGATATGATAAACGACAAGATTTAATTTTTCCTCTAAAGCTCTTAATTCTCAGTACTGAGGCTCTGATCCTGCAGAATCATCCTTGCTTAGCTTTAAATCTAGGAGTCTTTTCATTCTGTTAGACTACTCACTGATGCACCTGTTTATTAATTCAAAAAGTTTGCAAATTGGTCTGTTAGTGTTGCATTATCAGCTCCTTCCATCCATTACACTTTTTGTCTAATCCTTTGCCTCAGACTGATTCACAGCTTTGCTACTTATCCTGGAAAAGTGTCTATCTTGGAGATTACCCACAAGTTCTCAGGAGAAGAAATACAAGATTGCAGTATCAACAGAATTACTCTTTCCATCTATTTCAAGAGTTAACACCTAGAAAAGAATTTCATACATCCTTAAAAGAAGCACAGGATAAATGGCATCTGTTATACAGTGAAGGCTCCTGCTATATTCATACACCTGGGAGGTGCTGAGAGGGGAAAAAATCATCCTGTTTGACTGCAAATATCTAACTTTAGTGCCTAAATTACCATACAAGCCTCTCAAGACTAAGTCCCTGTACAGATAGTGAATAGAACCTGCAAAGAGCAATGCTGAGCACCTCAACCAGAGCCTCACCACTGTGCCCTGTGCACACAGAACTATGCTTTTTGCATTAGGCATCTGAACTACAAAGTTAAATCATGCTGTGAGACAGCAGTGCTCTATTCCCCTTCTTTTAGAACTAGGATTTCATGGTCGCCTGTTGAATTACTGTGAGAAAAAAAAAAAAGCACAGCATACTGTGTAACACTGTCCTTGCGACATGGCCACATCCCCTTAAGTCCCCTGGAACCAGTTTTCACTTTCATTACAAATACTTCTGGAACTAACATTTCTACACACAGTTCTTGCCATTTCCTTCTCCTCTCTACCAAGGCCTATGAAACATCTCAGAAAACTATTCATTTATTCCATTTCATTTATTCATTTGTCTTGATCCTTCAAAAAATTAAAATTAACCTACTCTACCACGGCCCCCACCCCTGCCAAAATTGACATGTAGAAAAATCCCAAGCACATACTTAAACCAAGAGAAGTATCAGAGAAATTTGAGTCTGTTTTCCAAGGAGGTAGTTTGACCCAATACAACACACCTTTCTCTTCCAAGCTAGTAAACTGTGGAGAACAAACCACAGTAAAACCAGCAGGAATCTTAAATAACTAAGACTGTGAGACTAGATACTTGCATTGTAAGAAAGAAACCAAGTACAAGGCATGAAAAAATCTGAATGTTTTGGGTCTTCTGTCATTTTGTAGCATTACCTAGGCACCTGTCTGCACACAGTACATCCCACTAAATGAGTAGCAGCACTATTGACACCTGTCTTTCACTCAATTTTACACTGACTCTATTGAATACCCTGTGTAGGGCATATATGGGTCACATCTATTGCAGAGAGTACTGTCAGAAGTTACTTTCTTCCAAAACGCGACTGTCATACTTCTAATTTCAGAATTCACAATTAATGTGGGAAATTATTCTACTTAAGTTCCTGGTGTAGTCTAAAAAATTATGATCTTCGGGGCCATGTTTTTTATACTATCATCTAGTCTTTATTTTTCTATTCCCAGACAAACTGCAAATTTACACTTTGAGAGTTTATTGCTCACTCACACCAAGAACTAAAGAGCATCAATCCATCTGAACCACTCCGGTTTTCAGTACTTGAGTGGTTACTAGCAATTTTTAGCCAACAGGAAAAAGCAGAAATTTGTCGCTGTCAACACATTTTTTAGAACTTGTTTATGCCCCAACAAAGTGCAAGCACCAACTCAACAGTTAGCATTCCTCTCTAAAAAAAATAATTTCAGGTCTATTTGGTACTATATATCTGTCATATTCTAAAAATGTTCAGGTCAAACTTACAGGTATAAGTGATCTCCTTTCTAGAGCATAAAATGCATTGAAATGATATTTGGAGGTGGGTTGGAGGATTTTTTGGTTGTTTTTTTTAACAGTTGAATGAAAAATTCCTAAACCCAGTGGATTATCTCAAAAACACAGACAAGAATGGCACATGAAGTCACAACACACTACAAGTAGTCTCAGAACAAAATATTTCAAATGTTGGTAAACTGAAGACTGACGAGCAAACAATAGCACTTTCTAGATAAGTTCATTTAGCACACAGAACTTTATAATTTGCACAGAGATTTAATCACACAAAAAATTATTTTTAAATTCCTTTTTCAGATTATACTGATTTTTCATCTGCTTATTGTGCAATAATGTAGGGACAGGACATAGTATCAGTTTCTCCTCAGGTAACATCTTTTGTTTCAGTAGTAAAGTATTCCATTTATATTTGTCGAGAACAGTGAACAATTAAGTAAGCACCAGCAGTACTACATGCATTTTATGGAAGAATAACATAAGTCATTGAATGGCAGGTCTAAGTGCACTGCAAATGAGCAGAACTGGGGATAATTACTATGCCATATTTAATCTTATTCTAAATGCAGACTTGCTTTGTTTCTTCAAAATTAGTATCCAATTGTTTTGTAACACACATTTGTTCTCTTAGTTTAAGAACCACTATTTGTAAACATAATAGGTGAATACTATTGAACAAAATATCATATGGAACATGCACTGTACGTAGATTATAAGAGATAAGATTGTTTTTCTGATGCACTCTACCTGTACTCAGTCTAGAGTCTTAATACTGGGAAACTTTCCTTTTGTGAAACTATGGGAAAAGTAGTGAATGAACAGAAAAGAAATGAAACAATTTTTGCATGTATAGTATACTACATACAAACATATATAAGGCTTTAGAACTTCAAACTAATAGCTCTCTTATTTAGATACCCTCTTTGCTGGCACAGTTAACCCTCTCACATTTCTGCCTCCCTCCTGCCTTTTCATCCATTCAGAAGCCAGGAGGCAATGCCATTTATACTCAAGGGGAAACAATGCTGAAGGAGGGAACACAAGAAAATAATTTTGTCCAGATTCCCTTGAAGATTATTTCACATCTGTGTGGATAAGAGATTTGATTAACAAAACAGCCTTAGCAATGCACAGCAACAACAATAGAGAGCAATCTCCTTGCACCGCCCTTTGAGTAAACACCATCAGTACAGGCTATATATTCCCAGCGGATGCACAGTCCACTCAACTTTTATATTACTGCTCTCAGTAACATCCTGGCACACCAGCTGTTCCTAGCTGTTCCTAGACCAGTGGTGATCCCTGTGAAGCTACCTATAAGATGGACCCAAGTACTGTTTCAGTGACTTGGTACAGACAGTTCTCAAGGTTGACGTAAGCAATTGCATAACCGGTCAAAATGCCCCTCAGTTTGCTGTGGCTAACAATAGCCACAGGAAAAAGTACTGTGAGACTGTTATTACTACCAACACTTAAAAGGTCAAATGTTTCTACTGTTCTTGACTGTTTGGTTCTTTCTCTAACAAACTTCACTCTCGAGGCTTTTGTATTTTTAATGCTTCTGCATCACGTGGTGTAATTTTGCCTCCAAAGTCATTTTATGGTTCAGAAGCAGAAAAACATCTTGAAGAATAAACTACAGAGCAATACTCTTGGAGGTGATTTTGAAAAAAAAGTATTAAAAAGTCTTTAAGAGCATTTTTGTCTTCTTGCTTAGATGAGATATTAGCACATTTTTTCTGCCAGCTTGTACTAATAGCTTTCAACACTAGTTGAAGATTGAAAAGAGCTGTTATTATTTATGAAAAGGTTACATGAGAAATCATCAGAACAATTTAACAATCATATAAAGTACAGATAACAGAGAAGATGGCAAGATGGTTGGGCTTGAAAGTCTAAGCCAGGACAAAACCCCCAAACCCTGCAGCAGGTTCAACAGGAATTTTAATTTGCACTATGTAATCCCCTTCACCCTCCACCAATATAAACTTCTAAAAGAAAAACGCTAATGAAACCTGCCCCTTCCATAAAGTCATAATTTGTCTTCTTGAATCTGCAAATCTGCAGTAACATTTATATTTGAACCTCAACTCCAACAAACAGAATAGAAGAAAGCACTGTTATCTGAAATGCATTTCATTTTTTTTCTCAACTGAAAATGAAGCAAGGAACCAGCATCTAGACTCTTGAGTAAAGTGCTGTAACCTTTCTGGAAACCTATGATGTTTCATGCGTGAAGTTCTGACAGTGAAGAAACTTTAGAAACTCATTTAGACTGAGGCTTGGCAGCATTTAAGTGCCACATTATCTTCTAGTAGAGTTTGTCATGTGCAAAACGTGACTGGTCATACCAGTTACGGCAGTTCACTCCTCAAAAGATCTCTGTAGCTTGACACTAAATTCCTCCTTCAGTAGTATTAACATTAATCTTAAACCATTACATTACTAAGATTAAACCAACAGGTTGCTCAAACAGCAGTTAAAAAAATTGCTGAAGTCTAACTGAGGTGTTTCTGGTCATCATGCTAAGTACCAGTAAGAACTGCAACTTCTTCAAGATCTGTGCCAGACAGCATTGTCAAGGGGTTCCTCCACTCCCTCTCTGAGAATGCCAGATAGACAAAGAGGAAAGAGTGGATTATCAGGAAAATCAGATAAAAGACCATAACCAAATGCCACCTGCACTGCAGATGCCAAAATGCAGATGCCAGCCCACCACCTTCTCTGTTCAACACTTTGGAAAAGTGATCAAACAGTTTTGACCTTACAAGAGCCTTGCTAGAGCAAAACACAAGAATGGTTTATTTCCAAGAAGTCTACTCTGAAACGAGTCACAGCTGCTTTCTGAGACTCAAATTAAATAAAATCTATCCAGAAACCAAAAGAAAGAGGATAACACAATTAAACATGGGGAGAACAAAAGCCAACAAACAGGTGCATCATGGAAATAAAAGGTCATCTCCATTTAAAGCAAGGCTTGTAGGCAGGGAGAAAATATGACAAACAGCTGAACAGAACAACTCCAATGCCAAGCTTCCAAAATACAACCACAATGTGACTTGATGGTAGGGGGTTAAAGGACATAACCCTGAGATTACCAAAGTCAGTTTCACATTTATGCCTCCTGACTAAACTAAGACAAGCCTAAATTACCGCTTTAAGAGGGGTCACACAGATCTTGAGGCTATCAGCTTTACCCAAAACAGTGTGGAACAGGGTACTTACTCACATATGGCACTAAACATGTACATAATGATATCAACAAATAAAAGAGCACAGTGCCCTTCACCCCTTACTGCTACTAAAAACTGACCTGATGTTTCAAATAATATCCGATTTTCCCTTTTTCTTCTAAAGGACTAGAGCAGCTTTCATGGGTTAGGTGGATGGATGTAAAATAAATCTGATTACCAAGATGAACCTTTCACAAATTATAAGCTTTAAACGGTAAATGTGGGGTTCCTGAACTGCCATTTCACCAGCTGTTACTGCCTCGGTGCTGGTTCCACAGCTGACATTACCTGAGCAGAGGATGCCCTGCCGCCCCTCTCCGCGCTGCCGGCCGCAGCAGGGTTGGGAGCGCGGCCGGGCAACCTGCGCCTCAGCCCGGAGCCCGGGCGGAAACCGCCGAGCAGCAGCGGCCGTTTCCCTCCCGCTTCCAGCGGGCACAGCGCCAGGGAGGATGTACGGGAGGCACAAACGGATAAATGCAATAATCATGGCGAGACAACCGCACGGCGGGAGGGGAAACACAAGGCAAAAGGAGGGACAGATGCCATCTTGTGCCTCGGAAATTTCGCTCTGAACAGGTCCGGCCGTGGATACAGCGCTGACGGGCACCAGGTCCGCAGGCCCGGCGGCCGCGCCGCCTCCCTCGCCCCGAGCGGGCTGCCAGNGGCAGGGTAGGCTCGCATTTCCTCGTGCTGTCCCTACAGCGCTGGGAGGGACGCGGAGGGAGGGTCACTCGGGTTGGGGCCCTTTTGGGGCTCTGATCACCGCCTCGACCAAAGCCCCAAGCCCCGTCCCTCAGCCCCAGACTGCTGGGGACCGCAGGTGTCCGGCGAGGAGCAGCAAGGAAACATTAAAATGTTTTGGTTGTCATGAATAGTTGCCATCGAGGTAGTGGAAGCCGGGAGGAAAAGGCCCTTGAACGTAGCAGACAGGCGGCAGTGTCGGGGGGTGGTCAGGAGAGCGCTGGTTTTGAGCTCATGTCAATTGAATTGGGTCGTTGGGGTTGTGTGAGAGCTTTTTGAGTAAAGGTGGTGGGTTTGAAGCTGATTTCAGAGCTTGAAATGAGGGGAAGAGTTCACAGGTGGCATTTGAAAATGAAGTAAAAGGAGAACCGGAGAGCAGCAAGATCCGGTGAAAAATGATCCCATTTAAATGGGGCAGTGTTACCTTACCGGTGTGGAGAGAGCAGAGGTGTGGGCACAGAGCAGGGCATGAAAGCGGGAATGCAGGAGGGGGAGGTCGGGTCGATCGGGCCCAGAAAAGGGTTCAAGAAGAGTGGACAGGAGGAAGCTGTAGAAAGTGAGGAGAGGAAAAGAGTGGCAGTCAGGCATCATTTTCTGAACCTTGCAGAGGTCCCAAGCACTCATGTCAGTGTCTCCATGTTTCTGTGAGACAGAGCTGAGCTACTTTGCTGGAAGTCACAGATCTAAGAGTAAAGATGCAAGATGTTTACAGCAACAGGGACTGTGCTGTGAGACTGTGACTGTGAAAAAGACTTGGGCTCCCAGTGGGTAGAGACCTAGGCATGTACTCCCTGAGCCCTGAAGAAATCAACAGGGATAATTTAACACTGTGTAATGTGAGGAATCTCAGGTATCATTTGAGAGGTTGCTTACAATCCCTGTTTGGCATTGGTCTGACCACAGCACACCATGGTCATACCCCCAAGCATGGTGTACAGATAGTGAGTTGACAAATATGAATGGTTTTATGGCAAGAAATACAGGATTGTTTCCCAGAACTACAGAAACTCTAATAGGATAGGTTTTGTGCTAAAGTAACAGCAAGAAAATATTTTCATGGGAGACAAATCTCTTAATGGGGTCCTTAGTCTCACAGGAAAAAGTATAACACAGCAGCTGAAAAGTTGGAATAGAGGAAACCTGGTGTAAAATATCTCATTTACTTTTGGATGTTATACTGTAAACACCCTCCAGCTGCCTTGGTATTCTAGAGCTCTCTTTAGAGGAAATATAAAAAGATGTATTTTAGGGTTATCTGGTATATTTTAATTTCCAGTGAGATTAATCTTTCTCTGGACAGGGGTTCCCATGACTGAAAGAGTAACAGGCTGAAGTGTAAAAACTTGCATTAGACATATTGCCCCATTAGTCAAATAAATTCCAGGTATTACTGGTTTTGAGAGAAAAAAATGTTTGTGGTGTTCTTACTTTGCCAAAGGGAAGTGGTGCTAATAAGTGACAAAAGGTTTCTCTGCAGTAGATGAGGATCTGGGGTCTCTTCAGTCATGTTGGCATTGGGTTTTGGTAGCTTTTAGTTTCTCAGTAAACATGAACAATCCATTGTGTCTTTTAATGGTATTTATATGTGCAAATCTCCTAGAGAAAGGTGTAAAAAGAAAATCTCACGGGATGTAAGGAACTACTGCAGGAACAGAACCAAGACAAAAAGATTTTTTTTTATGGTAAGCTTGTAAGTGTTATTTTTCTTAGTTGCTCCACGGTAAGGTAGGGGGGAAAGAGTCTCGAATAAACCTTGATTCTGCAAAACACTGTACTTTTGTAATCCTGAAACTATTTTTATGCAAATATTTATGTATGTGTGTGAATATACCAAAAATCAGGACTTAGACTAGCTCATTTCTCATGTACTTTAGGAATACATCCTGCAAATTACAGACAGCTTTTTGCATTGTCTGTCTTAATGTCTCAAACCATTAGCTGAGATTACTATATAACCTCAAAAATTAATTTTAAAGCTTTATTTCTCACTGAAGTGCAGGCATTTCTTAATCTTTTATCGTGTTTCATGTAGTTTATCACCAGATGTAAATGTTATAAATATAAGCAAATGCCATCTGGTTGTTCTAGCACCTCTCTTATCTCCCATGGAGATATTTTTAGGGCAGCAGAAATACAGAAAACTAAGAAAGTTATTTTAAGTGATATTTAAAATAAGGTATACTTTCTACTTTTCACAAGCTTAATTCTTCGATATATTTGCATGAAGCACCTTGAAGCATGGTGCTTCATACTTTCTGCTACTAAAATTTTTTCCCCATTTGGGCATCAAAGTGCTCTAAGTTACTTAAATTAACTAAGCAGTTGGTTTCCTGACCTTAAAAGAGTTCATTTCTGCTGTTCCATAGAACACCCCATCCTCTCAAAAACTGAGATTGTTTGGATGACATCATTAAAATTGCCATAAGGTGCTATTAAAGTACAGCCCTCTGAGGTGGAACTATTGTTCATGTCACAGTTGAAAACATCACTTTTTATGGCAGAGAAATGACTTTCCAAACCCTCAATCACACAAGCCTAGAGCTTTTGAAAGACTGAGCCAGTGATTAGTCTTAGCCCTCATCTTGTAAGCTCTTTTCTGCATCTGAGCTTTGTGTTGCACTTTGCTCCTGCTGCATTTAATTTTTAAAAAGACAAATAAAGATTGGAATCCCATGTTGACTCAATGAGAGTCACCGTCCAGTTGTGTTTACTTTACCACATGGCTACTATAGCATACTATGGGATATGCTACCCTTGTCCCTTGAATTGGTACATTCTCGTGTGTTCTGTGCTGTCTATATAAAACAATCCTTAAAAATGTGTGTGATGGTTTTTAGCTTATTATATTCTTTAAGTAATAAAATTGAATTCAAATAAGAAAATAGAAACCGTTAGGGGCAAGAGAGAGTAAACTAGAAATTCAAGGATTTTGGAAGCCCAGTAGTAGTGCCCCGTTTTTCAGTTGAAGCAATAGAAATCATATTTTTCCTATTTTTATATATTATTTTCTTAAGGTTTCTTAATGTGCTGTTATTCTGTCCCCCATTTATATGTATCTGGGCATTAGTAGCTTCAGAACTCGCATAGCATTGGGTATTCTAGAAACAACATTAAAGGTTTCTCATCTTCCCTGGACAATAACACTATTATTGTTGATATTATTATTATTATTAGCTAAACTTTCACATATTAGGATGGTTTTTAATCCTCTCATCTCACTTCCCCTCTGTTTCTTGTCTACATAAGGAAGTACAAACATTAAATGTTTTATTTTATGGACACAATCATTGTCTGCTTGAATTTCTGCTCAAAATTCAGAAATCAAGGTGAGGGAAATGGTGCTTTCCTTAAAGTTCCTCAAGTCCCTCATATGAATATTTTCAGTCTTTTTCGTCCTCTCTTATCTAACTGCTGTTTTAATTTTGCTGCCACATTGCTGTTTGTTTTCAAATTTCTTAGCAAAAATCTGTCTAGTTTAAAGGTGTTTGTATTCTGCTGTTTTGCATTTATTTTTATAGTTTATGTAATTTAGCTCTATAAGGCATGTAGTTTGTATTGTTTGTGTGACTATTCCAGCTTAGTGATCTGCTGAAAACCTTTAGCCTATTGTTAGCTTCAGACATTTACCTAATTAGTAATTTATTTCTCCTTTCATTAGCTGGAAAATACAGACTCATGGGGTGATTTGGATTGGAATTGGGAGATCTCTTAGATCATCTTGTCCACCCCCTTCTGCTAAAGCTAGAGTTGCACAGGATTGTGTCCAGGTGGATTTTGAGTCTCTTCAGAGAAGGAGCCTCCAGAAGCTGTCCATGCAGCCTGTTCCAGTGCTTGGTCACCCTCAAGGTTCAGTTTTACCTGATACTCACACGGAACTTCCTGTGTTTCAGTTTGTGCCTGTTGGCCCTGAAATGACAGCCATGTGTAGAATTAGAAGGCTCCAGGCTGAAGTGGTGCCAGCATCTCTGACCATCAAGGTAGGACCAGCACTGCCAAATAGGACTCAGCCTGTAATCGTGGCTTTCAAGGTGTTCAATCACCATTATTTTCCTGTGATTCTTAAGGCTTAAAATGGAAACAGTCATGAGCAGAAGGGTTTGCCTGGATTTTCTTCATGCAGGTTTGTGTTCACTTTTAGATACTGTCTGAAGTCTAAACTTAATATTGCTGTCCAAGTGCTGGTTCATATAATCTTTT
Organism: Cisticola juncidis; assembly: GCA_013400215.1. Lineage (NCBI taxonomy): Eukaryota > Metazoa > Chordata > Aves > Passeriformes > Cisticolidae > Cisticola > Cisticola juncidis. The sequence continues at coordinate 67,131 of VXBR01006348.1, read as the reverse complement.
TTGGCATTTCCTGATTAGTGAGCTGTGCAATACTCTTCTTTCCTCTTGTCTGGTTTGCACTAAACATCGTTGTACCTTCTTTCACTATCCTCCACTATATGTCTCCTTTACTGTCATTATCCAGCTCCCTGGATACTCTTGCAAACAGCACACAGGGATCTCTTTCCTGCCAAATACTTCTCATTTGAATGACAGGGAAGGAGCATGAGGAGTGGCTATCTATTTTTCATACCTGACATTTTGAATCAAAAGAATTGTGTTAGTTAATGTGTTGTTTAGATGGAGCTGGTATTTGCAGAATTCACCAGAGAATTAGCAAGACATTCAAGAAGCAGGTTTATTCTTATTAAAGGCAAGTAGACAGTAGGGAGAGGAGAATGGGCACGGTGGCAATTTGCACTGATTTTCATCTGAAAACAATAATATTAAAAAAAAATCTTCTTCATAAGTATTTACTTGAAAATATTAATTTGAACACACACAACCTGCAGTCATTGGTTGTATTCTGAAATGGGTGTCTAAATGAACAGGGGTTATCTTCATCTACTGTGGACTTGGATAAGCAGTCCGATCCCTGCAGTAAACTATGAATTTATTTTCTTATAGTCTGCAATAGTGTTATTGAATAATCCCCAAACTTCTTTCCCAAAGAGGCTTATAGTCTGAAAGAAAATGCAAAATGGGAGAGAGACAGCAAGAATCGTTTTTTTTGCTTTGTAAATGAGCAATAAAGATACAAACAGATAAAATGTTTTGTCAACAAAACCTATGACAGAACTAGCCAAGGGTTCTTCAACTGATTTACCACTGCCTTTAGCCATCCCATCTTCCAGTGTTTTCAAAGGTTGGAGATTCATAAGATGGGCTTGCTTTTTCCACAGTTTTGGGAATGAGAAAGGAGCAGGATACTGACAGAAACTGTGTTTAATAAATACAACTTCTTTGAAAGATGGTATATCAATAAAATAGCTCTCCACTGAATAGATTTTCATAGTGGCAATATGAATACATTTTCTATTAAATTCATTTCTTTAGAAGACAATAATATAGTAAACACAGGCTGAGCCTCCCATGATCTCTTTGATGCGTTCATGAGAGTTGTTCCATGTAAAGACAAACATTTTGAAACAGTCATTAAAATATTCTGGCCCATTAAGGATGTGAGTCATGTAATTTTTCAAGTTCTCCTGGAGATGTTTCATGTCTTACGAGTGTAAGTTTACTAAAACAGAATCTGAGAGCAGTTGTCCTGTATACTGTAGATAATTCTCAAATGTATGAAAAGAATTCTACTACATCAGAAAATAAATTTACAGTACAAAAACTATTGCAAGCAGCTACAGAGTTTGATTTACTTTCAACCCCTCACATATCACATAAACACTTTAATCATAAAATGTATACTTATTGAATTTTCTGAAGGTATTACTTTTAATGCTTAGCAAGCAATACGATGGCTTGGTATCTCCAGTTGAACATTCTGAACAATCCGTCTGCAGATAACTTAAAATACTTGATTATTTTTCCCCAAAAACATGGTAAAATTTGGGTTTGTAATTTTTTTTTAACATTTGCTTGAAAAGAAACTATAATGAAGCCGTTGTGCTCAATAAACCTTTGTAACATACACCAGAGTGCTCAGTGATAAGATGGACCTAGAATTTGGCATCATGATTTAAATAATCTGAGATTTCAGCGGTTTGAATCAGATCCTCCCGTGCTGTATAATCTCTTTGCCCTTCAAGGCCGTGTGAACTGGGTGTCCCAAGATAAGCATTTTTAGATAGAAAATACTTTTCAGTTCCCTATGACACATGGACTTTATGTTATTTTTGCTGTTTAATAGAAAAAAGTATGACATTGTTTGAGAAACAGAATGTTGGTGGAATTTAATCTTCTAATATGCAGAGATCTCTTATTTGACAAAAATACCAATCTATTTTTTTCAGTTGTGCCAACAGGAATCATGGAGGCTACTATTCTGAAAATATGGCTTAATCCAACTTCAGTACATCTTTACGTTTGAAAAACAAGCCACTTAATTTTCTAAAGTGCACATTTTTAAGTGATGGAAAATATCAATTGTTAATGAATTTTGATTTTTTTTTGAATTTTGATTTGATTTTCCAACCCTTTTCATACTATGCTTTTAAAAAAACACCTCACCTCATCATAAATTAAATTACTGAGCTGAACAGAGGAAAAAAATATAGAAGTATTGTTTTAAATAGAAAAAGTAATTATCAAAATATTGTTGCATCTCTCATTCAGCAATGACTTTTTCCTTTCTCTTTTGTGAACAGCATGGATCATTTGTCCCAGGAGACAAGCTATACTCTCACTGAGATTCAATGTTTTCTGTTTCTGCTGTTCTTTTTTTTTTGCATCCTATATAAGTATATTCCACAGAACTAAAAATATGTGTATACTTCCTGCATATTGCCATGAGATTGTTTTCAGTCTGGTTCTACAAGAAGTGTTCTGATAACTACAGAACATTTCAAAAAGGTGAAACTGTTGTGGGAAATTAAGCCAGTTTGCTCACTAGTTTGCTCACTGATGTGCTCAGCTCATTCCTGCTGAAGAGACATAAACATTTACTTGGAATATACACTAAAATGAAAGTCTTAAGGTTTGGCTTTTCTCTAAGGCAGGGTTTGAAAAAGGCTCTCAAACTCCACAGATACTGTTAGTATGGATGCTTAAAATAGTCTGTAAGTTTTGAGAAATCATAGTTTGGTTTTTGTGAAAGCATGGTAGATAGATTATTTGTCATTCTGAGTTATTGACAACAGGGATCATCTTAATACTTTCAAAGATAAACCTTGCTAAAATTTGCTGTTTTGTCATGATCAGCCAGTGATTTGTACCACAGTAGATTTCTGTCCTGAGCTGCTTTAGTGAAAGATCTGACAACTTTTCCATTATCATATCCTTTTTTTTTTTGGAGAGAATCCTAATTCATTCATTTCCATTCTCACCAGGATAAAATTTGGCTTATAATACGTATTATTGGTAGTTTTCAATGCGTTAGCATTTGGAAATGCAAAATGTGTTGTTTTCTCACAGCTCTACTTCTAATCTGTTGCCTCTACAGCTGAAGAATTCATTAGACTGAATTCTGGAAAATAAAATATTCAGGGCTAGACTGTTCCTTTCAGCACAGCCTTGATCCATGAATGGTGTGCAATCTGTGCAGCTTGAAGACATTGTGCCTTTGAGCCTCTCCTCTGGTGTACTACAGTCTTGCTTCCTGCTGATCTACAGCAGTTTATTTTAACTTCCTTTATAAAAGGTGGTTCCTATGCAGTGCAAAGAGGAGAAAACTCAAAGTATTCCCCTTCCCAATGTACCTGTGCAGTGAAAAGTATTGTATTTGCTACTTCTGCATACTAGAATACAAGATTTAAATAACTTGTTCATTAGAACAAAGGCAAACCTTTTATACACCTAGCTGCTCTAATAGAGGCACACACTGTTATCTTTCCTTTTTGAAAATGCAATTTAAAAGTTTTTGGCTAGCTAGCTATCTTTTTATGTTTGATGATGTGTTATAGGGATGAACAAGTAATAACAGTGCAAAATTTCACTGAATGTATTCATTGTGGCTAAGAAAAAAATTAGCATTTGAGTCCCTTAAACTACAAGTTCAATCTAAAGTCTTGATGACTTGAATGACTGCTGGTTCAAGCTCTTGTATTCCTTCTGTTTATGAGGTTTTAGAATTTCAGGTCCATTGAGCTTATTTCTGTTCTTGAGCTATATTTTTTTTTCATGAGCTCCTTAAAACTGAAATAAATTCAATATAAACAGTCTAAAACAAACAGTAATTTTCTAACTTTGACCTAATCAAGATGCATTTATGATGTCTGTAGCATCATCTCCCAGATTTACATGTCTCTTTGAAACCTGTAAAAATGCACAACCAAATATTTAATTTGAGTAACGCTGAAGACATTGAACTATTCAGCCATAGCAAACACACACTACAAAACATGGCCAATTGAAAAAAAAATATGCAATTAAAAATATTTTTCTTTCCTACTGACTTTTATATCTACCTTTATAAAGCTTTTTTGTGAGCTACAGAAGAATGTGTAAAATCATAAGTGTCTGTTGGTAATTGTTGGCAAGATCTGTTTCCAGGCCTCCCAAGTACCTGTTCTTTGTGGCAGAATCACAGTAAGGAAGTGCTATCCATGCTAGAGAACAGCTGGCTTAAGGACCATTTGGGCATGCTGAACATACACCAGTTCATTGGACAACCTGAACATACACACCAGTTCATTGGACAGGCTTGGATGCTGGCTAGAATCAAGGATGGGGTGCTATCTGTTGTGCTGGAGAGACTGTGATGACTAAGGGATATTTCTGATGGCTGGGAAAAGGCAAACATGCCTGTGTTTGTGAAGGGCTATCCATAAAAGTGATGAGGGAGATGCAGCCTGCTCTGCTTGGCCTCAGTCTCTAGGATGATTGTGGAGCAAATCCTTCTGGAGGCCATTTCCATGCTCTTAGAGTCAAATAATGTAATTAGGAACAACCAGTATGGATTTGCCAGGGATAAGTCATCCCTGAGCAATTTGATAGTTCTTTGTGATTAAATAGCTGTCCCTGTTAGTAACTGAGTCAGAACAAGGCATGTTGTATGTTTTTACTTTATTGGCTTATGTTAAAGTCTGTCATAGCGTCCTTATAAACCAAATTAGATATGGATGAATTACAAAGTGGCTGGAAAAATGGTTTAATCGCTAGGTGCAAATGGTCACTGGTTTGAAGTTCAGGTAGCCACTAGTGTAGATCTGCAGTTGATCATGGACTAACTTGTTTAATGTCTTCCTTAATAACCTGGATGATGGGATGAAACACCCTCAGCAAGTTCATGGCTGCCACTAAACTGGAGAAAACAGCTGTTCCTTTGAGGGCAAAGCAGCTGCATGGGGGTATCTTGAAAAGCTGGAGAAAGAGTTTGATGTGCTGCTTAATATGTGTTTCTTAAGTAGCAGATGCATATACCTAGGCTTACCTCAGGACAGATATTATACAGCAAAGGTCTAATATCTCCTCTGCAGTATGACTTAATTATGATGAAGTACTTTAAGTATTGGAACATTATTCCTGTTTAATAGAACTATTAATCAGTGACATGGTTCAAATTTCTGAACAACAGTATGCTCTGTCTGGCGCTCAAGATACGAAGCAGAACACCTACCACATAGTGCATGCTGAAATGAAAAAGCACAGAACAAGCTTTAGCATACAATTCCATGTATTTCAAGTGTTGTACAATTGTGTAAACACTGCTACTTGCTCCCTCCTGCATCACATCAATCCAAAATTCTTCTATTACATTACTACAAATGTGAAGGGAATATACTTAATTGTTTCAGCTGTATGTTTCTAACTGAAGTCAGAATCTAGGCCATGAAGCTAGAATAATCAAACACCAGAAGAAAAACATTCATTGACCTTTCAACTGTCAAGCCACTGTAACTGTTTTGTGGAGAATAAGAGTTGTAGGTCTTTCTTTTATAAAGCTTATACTCAAATTCAGTGGAAATTGATTGAAAGAAATCCTGATATTTGACATGGATGGGAGGCAAGATTAGGCACTCTGTTGGAGCAGTACAACCAGCATACCCTTGTAACATGAATTTTAAGTTTTTTAAAATTAGCTTCTGTGACTGAGGAAGGGCGTTGTTGCCAAGAAGAAATGGTACTGCTTTCCGGTGAGGAAATAATTTTGTATGTCTAGTTCTCTCAAACACTCTGAGAAAAAGAAATGGCTTATTTAATTGAAACATATAAAAGTGCTCTTTTGTATTTCAGCATAGAAATATGAGCTTACTGTTACCACCATTTTTAGCTTATTATCTTGTATACTTTTCCAGAAAGATACCATTCTCTAGCCCTATCCCTAGAAAGCAGTAATGTATCAGTGTGAAAGAATTGTTCAATTTTCTGCATGTTGTCTTTTTGAACAAAACCAAACTTTGAGTATTTTGCATGAACATAGATTTACATTGTAGTAAACCTTTATCTGCAATGACAAACATCTCATCTTAGGTGTTTTCTACTATGATTTAATAAATTAGAGCCATTTTTCCCCCTGGGGTTGGTATTCATTAGTGCAGCTCATAATTTCTAAACTCCAGTCTGCTGAAAATAATGACATTAGATCAATAGAGTTGTGTTTAATGGCTTGTGTTATAGAGCTCATCTGAAAGAGCTCTAAATGTACATTTTCATAAGGTCTGCATTATTCAACTCATTGACCAGAGTGTGATGATGAGCTAACGCTGTTATTTTTAGTTCTTGCAGGTTTTATCCAAGGCGTTTTGGAGATAAAGAGCTGGAAGGAATGACTGCACTGAACAGGGAAGCAGGATGCATTATGAATGATTTTTAAGTTCTGTTTTTCAGGAATGAAAGTTATAAAGTTTGTTGAGTAGTTGCAACTGCAGTTTCCCTATTTTAATAATTTATAGCCTTGGCAGTATGCCCATTTTCATGTTTTCATGGACCATTGGCTAAAAGAGCAAAGAAGTTGCACTGCTGTGTTGAAGTGCAGCCATCACTAGGGGAAGATGCAAAGAGCTACAGGACATAAGTCATATGTGTCATGACCTATGACACATATAGGTCATCTATACATGACATAGTCACAGGTCATATATAGAAGACCTCAGCCTAATCCCTGAATTTAAGATCTTAACCATGAAGTTTTCATACTTCTGCCTGTCACTCATATTGACCATTACAACCCTGACATTTCTAGTGCATAGAAATGCATAGTGCATGGTAAGGATTACTAAGATGTAGGATTGAAGTGCCTTTGCTGTATCTCATTTCTTTTCTAAGAAAAGCAATGTCAATTTTTAAAATCTCCCTTTGTAAAACCCCTCCTTTTTTTTGCTTCCATTCTTCTCTGAATGCCCTTTAATTCTGCAGTGGACTCCTTGAGAGGCTGTGTGAGAGCAGATGCACACCCAATGCTGAGAGGGCTATTTCTGTGGCTTGTATAACAGCCTCCCGATGTTTGGTGATTTCCTCTAGCCCCATCCTCAGACCACCTGCCAATTTGTCTGGTTTTTGGGAGAAGAGGTGCACATTAAAGTTATAAAATGAATTATCCTTGCTACATTTCTGGTTGGATTTTTTTTTAATTCAGAGGAAGATTGTGACATACAAAGGAAACCTGCTTTCTTAACACTCTTTGTCTTGCTGACCACGTGTTTTATAAAGATGTTAGAAATTTACATGAAGAACCTGGTTGAGTGCCTCTTAATGGACCTTATTGGCTCAGTTCCAAACTGTTTTAAATAATTAGAAAAGTAAATATGGGGCCCCACAGGCTATTTTCAAAGGCACAAAGGACAGTTAGGTAACCAGCTCACAGGACAGATCTAAGGCTTTCTCCAACTAAGCCGCTAAAAAAGCCCTATACCTATGTAACCTTACACAAGCTGAAAAATATGGTCCATAGATACTGACATATTTTTGCAAACTAAACGTCAAAAAATTTTAATTTAAAAGAAAAAAGAAGAGTTATAAGCGATCTGGAACAGTAGATTGTGTTGAGATATGTAATTCATAATTACAGATAGGAAATGGCAGCAGATTATAAAAGGTCTTTGCCTTGAAATTATGTAGCAGAAATCTGTGAGGAGCTGCGTAGAGGCCTTTCAGCATGTGCCTGAATTTCACCAAACTTGCTATGTTCACTTATGTTGAACATTTTCAGCTGATAAGAACCAACAAGTATGAGACGGCAACTTTGATTTTGCATTTGATAAACAGCAAGAAGTGCTAGTAGTTGTCAGTATGTATTGGTTAAGCTGATACTCCATGGTATCAACTCAGCAAACCCGTTTCCTTTGAATATGTCTAGCAAACAGAATGGAGCTTACTAGAAATGCCCAGTTTTGTGCTGGCCTGTGCTTCTGTGCAATGTTTGTATAATTCACCAAGCTGAGAGATATTTGGTGATGTCTGACCATGCTGTCATGGCCTTGCTGCCAAGCTAATAAAAGAAGACAAGACAGAGGCAGCATCTTGGTAGTGTTCTGATTCCCTTGAACTTTGCTATGCCGCTGCTTTTGTGTTTAGTGTCTTCAGACTGCAGTTGAAAGTATGCCCAAAGAGCAATTAGAATTTGTGCATTTGTCCTGTAATTCATTAGTATGGATGCCAACATGACATAAGAATACTCTATCTTCACCAAATTTGCTAATTTGGTTCAAATTCCTTTAGTTCTGATCTTCTATCATGTGCAAATTCAAATCAAGTTACATATGTTTGCAATAACCCACATAATAAAAAATGCACAAGTTTTTATTGTCATTGAACTCAATGTCCTTCACTTCTAGTGTCCAGAAAATTAGATGTGGTAAAACTGCATTGATGTTAAAATGAGACAATTAATTAATTCCCTTATTGCTTTCTAATGTACAAATATTAATTACTTGCATGAAATCCCATTAGGAATAGATTTTGAAATTATTTCTTTACAAGTTAAACACATTCTATACCAGATTCTCTTAGTACACAAAAGGAACTGAAAAAGAAACTTGGCCAAAAGTCTGATTTCAGGAAATGTTTAATGTAACATTGTAAAAAACCAAAAAAATCAATAAACCATATGATGGGTGGCCTTGCTTATGTGACCAGAATTGTAAAGCCATTTTCAGTGAGCTGACATTTGCCATACTATCTATGATTTATTAATAATGTTGTTTAATGCAGGATAACTGCTTTCTTTGAGCACTCAGACATCCTGACAATATGGGGTCTCTGCTATGTCATCACTGCAATCACTGTAATCTCTGCTGTGTAAATAAAATGGAAAGCAATCTTTGTCTGTAAGTGATCCTAACAGGGAGTACATAACAAGGACAGCAGGAAAAAAAGTTATAGTGAGAGGAAGTGCCTTATCTGTGTTCCCATCATACGTAAGTGAAAAGGATGAAAACAGAAGGCAAATCTTCTGAGCCTTAGACATCTAAGTCTCCATCCAGTGGCTTGCTTGTTAGCCTAATCTGTCTCTGACACACCTCTGGATCTCACCTAACTCCTACAGCCACCAACTGAAATTTCACAGATCAGTTTTAAAGGCTATGTGTTATACTTGTGGTTGCACAGGAAGCCTTCCTTATTCACAGAAGTGGGGTAATAAGGAGGCACTGATACAAGGCCTCAAGAAACCCACGTTTTTCAGAAGTCATATGCTGACACTTATTTGCTCATGAGAGTATCAAACTTCATGTTGAGTATAAGCTTACTGTGAGCTTCCACTTTGACCATATCCTGTGTGACACAGGGTTTTGCTCTGCTAGATGGTGGTGCTGTTTTGGCTGACCTCAGAAGTGTGGTTTGGTATGTATTACTACGTTACCTCTGCTTCATTCTAAATGAGGAAGCCATGGAATTTCCCTCATTCTAATAATAAATATAGTAGTAGAAGGTAGTGTTAGGCTGGACAAGGCCCAAATAGATTTTTATCTGGGCAGCTGAAAGGACTTGTCTCAAAACTGATCACAAATTCAGTGACTGGTGCATCAATTTGGTGTCTGCCTAAAGATAAATAGGAATTGGGAAGTAAAAATAACTAGAGAACAAAGGGAACTGTGAATGTAGTCCTGGGTCAAAGTCCTGTGAGAGAGAGGGAAGCCTATTTTGAGCATATGATCAGGTGGAAATCCAGACTTGAAATTTGTGAGTGGGAAAACCTACCTGTTGGCTTCTGAGAAAATTGTGCATGTTGTTTTTATGAGTTTTTAATAAAAAATAGGGGACTTTGGAAATAATCAAAATAATATGTTATGTTTCTTTTTCAAATGGAAACAAGATGACTTTGGTATCAACTAACATTTGAAGGTTTTTGTGGTTGAAGCAGATTAAAGTGTTTTAAAGTATGAGACTCAAAGGGCACTTTCACATGAGTATACTCCAAAAAATGATTTGGAGATCTCAGAAGAAATGACTACAAGTCCCCACATCAAATTATGGCACAACTTTGAGCAGATAGGAAATTGAAGAGTCAGGAGCCTTCTACAGACACATTTTTGTACTGTTCATTAGAGGTGCTTCCTGTGGGTTACACTGCACTGGGCCACCGAGTGAGTTTATAAGATCATCAGAAATAAACAGTGTTGGGTGCTGCACCCATCAGAGTGACTGACAGCATCCCTGGGAACTCAGAGTGCTATGGAAATTGCAGTGTAGGAGATAAGAAGCCTTTCAAAATCTGAATTGCACAAGGACTGGGCTTTTTTGCCCTTAGCCTACAGCACTTTTCACTTATAAAATTTTAGATTAAAAGCAATATTATATGCATTTTTAATAAAGGAAACACCATTTTGTTTGCATGTTGTTAGACAGCTATGTGATCACCGGCTTTACAAAACACTCCCTGTGTGATGTGTGTATTGAGTGAAAGCATCATTTCAGGAGCTAGAATTTTGTATAAAGGAATAAGTGTATTTCAGGCCTTGAAAACAGGCATGCATATAAATGTGAGGGAAGCATAAAGTTATTATTGTCATAATTTCTTTTGTGGAAAAAAAACCCACATGTGAAATATGACTGCCAACTCAGACAAATTGCTGTTTGGCTTCTGTGTACAAACACTGACATATTAATTGAATTCTCATCAGGAAGTTGTTCCATTCTCATCGTTCACCTGGTTATAATCCATCTGATGCAGCAGTTGCTATGGTAACAGCTGTTTCAACATTTTAACCTATATAAATATTACTCAGTATAGAATTCTGTGATAACATAGTTGACTTGTGTAACTATTACTACTGAGAAGAAAATTATGGTCAAAAATCAGAGCAAACAAATTTGCAAGGATTTGCTACTAAGACAGGGAGAGGCTGGTTGGATAAAGCAAGGCTGACACCTGCTGGCTTCCTTTGCTCAGACACAAATGGATTTTCTGCATTCGAGACACGTCCAGCTTTATTTAAAATAGCCTTAAAATAGCATAATTCCGTCTGCATTAGGAGAGTTTTGGTTTTCTAGTATCATTACCTATTTCTTATTTTATCCTTTTTTTATGAAGGTTGTGAAAAAAAATTATATAGAGCTTGCAGCTCATATTACAGACTGTAAGCGTGTCCTTAGTAAAAACAAGCTTCCAATTCTTACTACCCTGATTGCTTATTCATAAAGTTTGACATTTAAGACAAATTCAGTGGTGCTAATTGGCTAGTTAGGCATGCTGATGGACTTGGTGTTTTGAGAGTGAATAAGCCTTTTAATATAACTTCTAAAATACTCCTTGTGATTTTTTTCAGGCAGAGAATGAAGAAATGTGTAACAAATAATCTCTTGCAGGCAGAGCTAGTGTCTTACTAAGCACCATGCATATGGCCAGTGCTTAAAAATCCATGAATAAATCTAGAAATAGGACATGCATAAATACTGTATGATGTCTATTCTCCTGATATTACCAAGGGCACAGCAAAATCATGGGGGAACTGCAGGTGCACTGCAGCGCTGGTAATTCCTGAAAGCGTTGCGCCTGTCAGCTCTCAAGGGCAGGCAGAAAGTCTCAGTGTCATGGGAAGGATTTCTTCAATGACAAGTAGTTTGTACGTCTCCTTTGTGGGGGTATAGCATAAACTCCCTCTGTTTAGTTTGGTAGCTAATGTGAGAGAAAGAGAGCAGAGCTTTAACTGCCCTCCCTTCTGCTCCACTTTCCTTTGAAAAGTGTTCTGCTGCTGGCATTATTAACTCTGAAACTCCCTATACAGCTGTGGACTGCAAGGACTGGCTCTCCTATGCAACTGTGGAAGAGGCACAAAGGTTTCCTTGTGACCACTCATTCTTTTTGTGTCCCCACAAAAGGCTAGTCACAATGTAGTATGCTGTTAATAGCTGAAGCACAAGATGTGGTAATGTTAATGAAGCCTGAGCAGCTGACGCTAAGGTTTGGGGAAAACTGGGTCCTAAATGACTGTGCTTTATCTTTTTTATTGAGTCACTGCCACATGACTCTTTTGGCTTAATCCTTTTGCAGCATTTTATGCAGAGGCACTACATTCAGATGTTTAAACACAAATTCATTATATGCCATGTATGCTCTGAGGTCCTTGCATGTGAATATGACTTTGTTATTACTCTGTCCTCAAGTATATTTTTCACCTGCCTGTGTGAATACTGAGGTATTTTGGCAGAGTGCTTCATTGTGGAGCTGTACTTCCCACTCCTTGAGCTGACATTATGCTCTTCTCATTAGCATGTATGAAAACGTACTTTTTGGTTTAATAAGGAGCCATTAAGAATCTGAAATATCAATGTAGAAGCAAAGAAACTGAGCATCATTGAAACTAGAGATGCAGTAGAGATGCAAAGAGCTCTGGCTTTTCAAAGAGAGGAAAGGAGGGAGGGGGGGAGGCTCAGGGTGTGCATGCCATGAATGTCCCTTCTGTTTTTTAGCTCTACAGCAGAGTCAAAGAAGCTCCTATCTGTGACAGGCAGACCTGACAGACATTGTTTTTTCTGTTTTTATTCCTGCCTCATCTTCTATTTGGTGTTCTTAGATCCTAGTGTCAGGATAGTGTGGTACTTACTAGTGGTCTCACAAGTCCCACTCTTCTAGGGCTCAGAAGTCCATGATGCAGCTGCTACAGGTAATTCATATTTTCCTGGCAGGGACTCTGAGGTGAAAGTGAAAGGTGAGATTATTATTATTATTATTATTTTTTTTTTTTTTTTTTTTTTTGGTTTTTTTTTTTGTGATAGCTTAGAGTGTATTTTAGTGNTCAGGCAAGCCAGTGTGAATTTTTGAACATATTTCTAGATGCAAAATATGTAGCCCTTCATATAGTTCTTAATCTGTGTACTTTTCTGTGATAGCTTGCAAAGTCGAGGGAATGCAAGTGGTACTGATTGATGCTGTAGATACTGTGAAGAAAGGTAAGGAGAAAGTCAGCTCTTTTGGTGCCGTAAAAAATCCCAACAGGTTAATCATCTGACATTACTAAACTCTATCATTTTAGGAAACCAAAAAGCTGACCATGTTGATTATTATTTCCTGGCAAAGAATTTCTGTTTGATACCTGATACACGCTGTGAGCCTCTATGTCTGTGTCTCCTGAAATGGAGAGCTACTCCAAAGCCTCCGAAGGGACAAGAGCCACAACAGATTATTGTATTCACAGAATTGTGTAGCCTGTGAAGCTAATGTGGTGTCACATCACAGAAGTTGTAGTTCTCATTGCAAGGAATCATACACAGCAAGGAATAAATATGGGGGAAAGCATGTCCATCACCAGGCAAAGAAAAAGATGCCTCAGTTCTCACTTTCTAGTGTAAGTAAGTTTCCTAAATCCCTCAGATGCCCTTGAAATCCTCACCCCTAAGTCATACCCACCCCACCCACACCTCAGTGAAAAGTGTCTCTTGAGGCAAATTTCCTGAGAAAGTCTGTATGTAACTAAACATAAAACTGGAGCATCACTAAAGGCAGAGGAGCATATGGAAGTCCTCTAGTTCCAAGTTTCTGCAGCATTTCTTCCACTCAGGGACCCTGAGGAATCATGCTAGAACAGGCAGAAATACTAACTTGGAATAAATTCATCCAGCACTGTATTCTGCATTTGCACATCCATGTTAGCGCATTCTGCCTTCCTTCAGAGAAGGAAAATATCTTAAGGCAAGCATCTTATATCACAGATGCTTATAACTTTCAGTTACTCACAGTGAAATAGCCATCAAGTTATTGTCTAGGAAGGTTCCTGACCTCAGAGTGGCCGAGTTTGTGAGGAACCTCTGTCTTGTCCAAGTCACTGCTTAGAGCAGGGTCAGCTAGAATGGGTTGCTAAGGCTGTGGCCAGTTGAGTTTTAAGTATCTCCAAGGATGGAGACTCAACAACCTCTCTATTCCAATGTTCAAGAGTTCTTACCACTAAAAAAATATTTTGCTTGTGTTAAAAGTGCAATCTCTTGTATTGCAGTTTGTGCCCTATTTGCTCTTACCCTGCCACTGAGTACTACAGAGGAGAGTCTTCTTTAGTCATTCCTATCAGGTGTTTATTCACAGTGCTAACATCCCTGTGAGCTGTCTCTTCTCCGGGCTAGGCAGCCCCTATGCTAAAGAACAACATAAAGAAGGCAGACTGAGAACTCATGACATCTGAAATAGTTCTGGAACTGACAGCTTTGAGCAAATCACAGTGAAATTCTGTGTCCTGTCCCTAGAGTAGGAGCACAGACATCATGACCCGGTAGGAAGAGAGGCAAAAGTAGCTTCCAGATACTTCTGAGGTCCTCTAACCTTGAATTGCCCTGGGGTCTGGTGAAAGCTCTCATGTAATCTGTTCAGTTCAAACTGTGGTTCCTCTTCAGTGTCCTATGGGAATGTGAAATAGGATTGCATGAAATAGAAATGTCATGGCTGGAATATCCATAATACTGTTTCTTTTGTCCCCACTCCAAGCTGTAGCATGCTCCTTTCACCAGACCTTGAAAAAGGATGTTAGGAACAAAGCTTATTTGGTTCTTTCACAGTGCCTCTTCTAAAGAAACCTTACTCAGTGTGAAGGGTTTTCAGGGTCCCTTTAGGCGTCCACATTGCTTTTGCATGGAAAAGAGTGGTGATGAGGATTTTCTGTTTAATCTCTCTGCGTCTTAGGTATAAGATGCCTGAGACTTGTCCCTAAATTGTAATCTCTTTGTGTCAGGGTTAAATTCTTAGTTCACTTTGGACTTTATTCCATGCTTTTGGCCTAGCAGAAAGGGTGCCATCTTTTTCCCACGGTTTTCTGCAGTGCTGGAGAGTAAATAATTAGGACAAGTAATTCAAAACCACAATACATGCCTCTGCAATAGGTCATTTCACTTGGGAGTGGAAAGGTCAGTGGGCCAGCAGATGACTCCTATTTGCTAGGGTGACTTTTAGTTGTGAGGACACCTTCCAGAACGGTTACCACAATGACAATATAAGTCCAGACTTCTGGAAAATTCTCTTTAGGAGTTCTTGACATGGTGGTAATGATTCCCTCCCCACACTCCTCATATCAAGCTGGAGACGCCTCTCATTGACCTGGTAATTTTGATGCAGGTCATCTTAGCAGCTGCCAAGTTAAAGAGTGGGAAGAGGTAGCTTCCCCTCACTGGGAGACTTTTTGGTCTTTTTATCAACTGACTATTCCTTAAGTTGGCTTATTTTAAACAGAACAGCACAATATCATAGGTCTTTAAAACTTTTATAAATTGATACAGTTTATTACCTGGATTTTGCTTGTAAGAGAATTAATTAAATATAAGTATACAGATGGTGTGAAAATTGAGCTTTGTCCTTAACCTGGTGACATGTCTTCACTTTTTGACAGTGATACATCTATCACGCTAAATGTTGCACTTTCACACAGCTACTCAATATTTGTCACTATTCTCACTGTTATTCAAATTATGATTTGAATTGTCCTACTCATGTATTCCTTCAGCAGTTAAAATGGTGATTGCTGGATTATAGCAGTCTTGATCATCATAACTGAATTGTGTACCTTTATTTAATTCAAAAAGTTTTATGTTCCATTAATGTACGGTACATTGGATATAAGACAGATGATGAGATTTAAATCAGCTTGTGTTTCCTGATCTTTTCATCTGTATGCATATGCATGGGGTAAAAATATGATCTTGAGGCCAAGAAAAATTTGAAAGATAATGGAGAGTAAAAGAAATTTTGAAACAATTGATTTGAGTATTGTGGATGGAAAATATTTATAAACAAAAATATTAGGGAACTCCAATGTTGTAAAAAAATTAAAAATTGATAGGAAAAGAGAAATAATTAGTAGTACATAAGTTTGGGAGTTCAGATTGTGATCTTGCAACAAAAAAAAAAATCATTAATTTCCAGTTAAATCAGAAGAAATAACTTTCTTAAAAGACATTGCAGGCAGGTGTTGGTTCTCCATCTCTGAATGAAGTCTCTGTTTTTCCATAAAAAAAGAGAAAAAATGAGAGTTATTTAGTATCTATGTGAACTATGACAATTTTGGATTTCATTTTTCTTTTTAAGCCTAAAAAATCATGGTTAGAATGGGAGAATCTGTAAATACAGGGAGAAGTATTTCAGCTCTGCAAATCAGAGATAACAAGTGCTGTCTCAGTTCTTCGTGGTGATTATCAGCTACACTAAAAATTATCAAACTTCAATTATGTTACCTGTCTGAAAAAAATATCAGAATTATCAAAAAGGAAAAATAAAATAATGTTGCATCTTTCCTCACTAAAAATTTTCACTAGACTGTAATGATTTGGAAGGCAAGCTTTATTAATATTATTTCTCCTTTATCAGACCTCATGTTCTAGCTTTTGCACCTTTAACTCTTGATGTGAAATCAAGTGACCCTTCTGCACTTTGACAAAGTCCTCGTCTCGGCTGGACAGTGACTAGCCAGGATGTAGTGGCTAGATCACCTTTGATCCAAGGTAATACAGTAGTTAGAGGAAAAGGTTTTTAAACAAGTCACTTAGTATCCCTGAAATAATGCTTTGTTTTCCTAAAAGCAGGCAGGCCAATACCTGCTTAAATATACCTATGTATTTCTAGCTGCCTTTTCCTTTCCTTGCTTTATCTCCTACATTAAAGGATGTAAATGTGTGGGCTGACTGGCAGACTGAGAGAGTCTGCCTATGGCTACAGAACCTCCTCCTGTCACCCAAGTGTTTACAAAGAGATGCCTCGTCCTCTCACTGTCTGCCTTGCTCATTGTTGCATATTGTTGCAATACTCCTCCCCATCACAGTGGAAGTGTCTTGTGTCAAATGCCAAATTAAATGTGTAGAAATCGGGGCAGTTTTAACAGCTTCTTGCAGTGCATTGTCAATTTGGTCAACACAAGTCATTGAGATAAACCAGATTTTTCTAAAAGATCAGGTTTTGCCACCTCTACAGTCTACTGATTTTTTTTTCAAGTCACACCCTAAGAATCTGTTTTAAAATTCAAGGAGTGAATATGACTCCTCATTTAATTTGTCCTCTCCCAGTGAGCTGGTGTATAGTAGACAGCTGGCAGACCTGTAAGAATTGCTTCAGTGCTCTCATTCTGATTTTTTCAAGGCTTTTCTCAGAGATACTAGGACAGTCTTCATTGCCAGTTTATTCTTTTGGGGTTTTGTACTGAGCTCATGACCAAAGCACCAGTGACATGCAGAAGAGCACAGAGCAGCCTGAGGAGCAGCTGGTGTATGTTTATGCTCTCACCCTCTCCTCAGGGGGATGAGTGTGCCCAGCTGAATATTTTTCTTTGGAATTACTTTAAATACTGTGCTAATAAGAGAGAATTGAGGGGAAAAGAAACGTGCTTGTTGTTCAGTGTATAAATAGTGAGTCTTGTGATGTCCCTAATTCCTTCCTTAGCCCAAGAGCCGAGCAAGCTTCCAGAACCTGTCTGCTTCACAGATAGGCTTCACTCTTTGTAGAGATTGTCTTATGGATATTATCTTTCTGCTGCTTTTGAGAGAAAAAGCTGTTGTTTGTTTGGGGTTTGTTTTACTAGAATAATATGAAGGAAAGATCAAAAAAAATTAATTTCTCTGTCTACAGATCCATAGATGTCTGTTTTTCCAAGGAATGTGGATGCTCCTAAATAAGACAAATAGCACTGCTATTTCAGTGAAGCCAATGACAATTAGGCTTATCTACAACCTCTGTGTCTGGAACAAGATGAAAATTTGGCACCCGTGAGAATTATCCTTTTGGAAATGAATGTTGGAACCATTATGAATTGTCTATGGCATCCTGTTTGGAGCAATAGAAATGAACCAGAATGACATTACTTTCATTTTATTCTCAGGTACTTCTTTCTGTCAAAGGATATTTTCTAAGCTAAACTAAACCTTGTCTTTAATCAGAGAAAATTTTATTCTATTTTCCCTTTATTGTATTGCTATGGCAACGCAACATGAAATGGCATTCTGAGCTGGCTATTATAAAACTGCTTCCCCCCTTGTGTCCAGTGACAGCCTGTGTTAAGGGCTGTGCACTCCCCTGAGTGCAGAGTCTGGTGCCTCCTGTTCCCTGGAGCAATGCTGGCTTACTTCAGTGGAGGAGTGTGTGATGAGTGAGAGTAACACTGTGGACATTTTGACGTGTTTATGCTTCCACAGGCACTGGGGCACATCAAGGACATGTTAGTCTACAGCAGCAGCATGCAACACAGAGCAAATCATCTCCAGGAGTGGTGTCACCCCTCCCACATGAAGGCTCCTGGCTCACAGGGCTACACTAGCCAGTTTGAGTATGAGCAGCAATCCCCCTGTGACAGCTGGGGCTCCAGAGCCCAGCACTTACCTGGTCCTAGGGAGGGCAGTGTGGTCTGATGGAGACTGTGCTGCTGCAGATGTGCTGCTGTCATTGCCAGTGATGGGCAGGTTATGCCACCCTGAGCTGCAGTCGTGCCTCTGTCTTGACTTACCCCTCAAGACTTCTGCCTTTCCAGTGTCCTCTCTTTCCACAGGAGGCCTGTTGTGCAGCACTGAGCCAACACAGCCTGGCCTAATTTTACTTACTCCTCTGTGAATATTGTTGTAACCTGATGTTTCTATTCTAGAAGGGTAATAATGATTCTTTCTGGAGTGAAACTTTACCTTTAGCAGAATAATTACAGTGAATTATCTGGGGGTACGATTGCAAGGCAGCAGTTCCCAGGCACTTGCTTTGAAGAATGGACCTCTGCAACTGTGAGAAGGATGATTTCTGACAATCTGCTATTGATTACAGAAAATTGTTTAGTTCTAGTTTCACCCTCAAACATTTGTCTCAAACATTTGCCTTGTTTTGGAAGATGGAGCTTCTCAGAAACTGAACAGTAGGTCTTATTGATATCAACTCTATTTTACCTAACAGCTCATTTACCTCTTTCCTCTCTGCCTGCCTCCCTCCCTTTCCTTTCCATGCTGCTGCTGGCAAGCTAATTAGGCTGCTCCCTCAAGAAAAATTCATCCAAGGCCGTAATAGCCATATCAGATGGAAGCTAGGATAAAACTCTCTGCAGTATAGCCTTATAAGTGCCTCTCAGCTTCCCACAATGTTTCCCTGCCTGCTTCTGCTTTGTAGAGAGAATTCTCTCATCGTGTGTTCTATGGAACTATTAGGTAAATTATTAAAAGAAATGATGATGTGTGTTTCCTGAAATAGCCTCCTTGATTTCCTTTTATCCCACTTATTTATACATTTTAGGTGCTGAATCTCAAGCTTTGTCTAAAAACCCCACATTGTATACTTCACTGTCTTTACTTTTGTAAATCCTTAACCTTCTATTAGACTAATATATTAAAATTCTTCAGACGTGGAGTAGCAATGTTCACAATCTCCAGTTCATTATCTTAATTAGATCTGTCTTATATTATCCCACAGTTTATTCTCATTACTTTAAAGGTGATCAGCCTTAGAAAGGAATGTGAGCAGAATTTTGTGAATTCTATTGTGGCAACATTTCTCTGATCTGGCTTTGAATCTTTCAGGTGTAATAATGATAATGCTGCTGGTGCCGTTAATTAAAAATTGCATTTGAATGGTATGAATATTCATTTTCAGGAATGAACACAGAATTAACTCAGGGGGGTGAAATGTCTTTAATGGCCCAAGGATGTGAAGTGAACCTGGCTCCCCATTTAAAACACAAATTAATCATTAAAAATGAGGGAAATTCAAAATCCTCCCACCTGAAAACTGTGAGTAAAGCATTGCCCAGGTTGAGCCTGTCTTCTAAGGTGGAAACACAAATTAATGTTCATCCTTCAGTAACAAATTATATGACATATACTTGACATACAGCTCTGTCCAGGAGCTAATACCTGATGCTAAATCTCTATTAAATAATTTAGAAGGGCTATTGCTTATTTAAAATTCTCAGGTTAAAGTGCTGTGTCTGTAAGATCCAGGTTACTTTTAATAGCTTTCTGTGGAAGATCAAAATTGCTTTCCCAGAAAATGATTGTGACATCCAAGATGCAGTTGAGGAAGATACAGACAAGAAGGAGTGCTGAGACCTTTGATAATTGAGCTCTCTATACTCAAAATCTCTCTCTGGCAAAATGCAGGACATTAATTCTGAGCAGGAAAGTTAAAAATATTTCTTCTTCATATAAATAGCACCACCAAAAATATGAAAGTGGTGTCTGGGTTTTTTTTTCTGAATTTATTTGTTGTCATTTTTATCTGAACAAAAGAAACATCAAATAATGAATATCTTTTTAAAAAGCTTATCTGGTACTGCAGGATGTTTAAAAAAATGAGACCACAAACTACAGATAAAGCCTCTTTGGTGCAGGAACGTTATGTGAAGTTTAATGGGTTTAATTTGGCAGGGAATATTTTGCTGGCTGTTAGCTTGTTGCCAAGGGGATTCACAGGATGCATGTTCTAGAATAAAATGCCCTGCAAATAAACTGAGGTCAATTAAGGTAATTTGCATGGTGGTTTTGAATGGAGCACCAGGGTCTGGGCTCGTTGTGCAGTCAGAGATAAGTGCACTGATGTGCATCCTCTCCTTTCTTGCTCTGCATGTGAGTCCTTCTTATGCCAGACATTTCTCAGTTGAGGTCTGCACTAGATATGTGCTTGGGAAAGCCCAAATCATGTATCCCATGCAGGACAGAATTCGGCTTTCCCTTGTGCAAGAGGGAAACAGAAATGTTGTGTCTTAGGAGTTCAAGCTGTATCAAGAAATAAAAGGAAGGAGGTTTCACAGTGAGAACTCCTTACTCCTATGCTTCTAAATCAGGATAGATAAAAGCAAAGGGATTCTGCTGACCCCTGTGTTTTCTTGCTTGTGGTGAAGAGGAGACATGGTAAGCTTTTCTCTGGGGAGGATGTAACAGGGACATGGAGAGTATGTGATTCTTTGTACAGTGGGGATCTCCCTATTAAGCTGCTCCTCTTTGACCCCGTGGTAGTAGAAAGGATGTCTGTCCTTGGCCTTGCAGTTGTTTGTGGTCAAGAGGGCATCTTTTTGCTAGTCCTATGTGGGCCCTTTGGAACAGAACTGTAATTTGCAAATAAATCATAGGAGTAAATAAAGGAAATAGTAAAAAGTAACAAAAAGCTATAACCTGTATTTAATCTGATTTTTATCAGCAGCATTATTTTCTCTATATTAGGCTGAAAAAATATGATAAATAATTTAGGGTCATGGTGTCTGGATACAGCACATATAACAGCCAAAAATCTCCTTGTTTGTCTTGTGGGGCACATTTAAGGTTCTTAACTATGGATGTCTTTTATCCCTGAAGATGATGCAGAGTGTGTGTTCTTGGTAGGTCTGATATGAGTACCACAGTAGATCTTCCACCTCCAGAACTACAACTACTTGATTCACTCTGCATTGTCTTCGACATTTCAGTCCTTATACAGATAATCTGCCTGTGTGTCAAGACACTTGGCCCTTTCTGAAATCAGATTCCTCAACATCTAAATAGTAGCAGAGGGTCACTTAAGAAAATCTCTACCACAGCACACCACAGCAAATGTATGCCACTGGCAAACTCTATTGAACAGAATAATGTGAAGGCTTAATTTGGGCTGCTAATTGGACTTAGAAGGAGACTGCAGCTGGACAGCAGCTGTGAGAGGAAAGAATGAACAAACTCAGAATTTTGTTTCATCTGATCATGCTTTTCACCCTTGCTTAACTGTCTGGCAATTATTGTGCTTATTCTTGTGTTGTTCTTTAAAAGTTGTCCAGCAAGTGAGAAACTGCAGGTAGTGAGACACTGATGTTTCTTTCCTCCATCATGGTTTTATCCCACTGTGAAAGCCAGGCTTAAGGTGATGGAGTACCTGGCCGTGCATTAGTGCCAGGTGTTTTCCTTGTTATTTATTCGGAGGAGTAATCACATTAATTTATTCATGGAATGTCAGAGTACTCAGTTTTAAAGAGAAGAATTGTACTTGCCTTTTGTACCCTGCTTCTGCTTTGTATATTTTTGTGAAGTCCATGTGTCTAGTGCCTGACAGCTAATCCCAAGGATAGTGTGATTTAATAAGAGGAAAGAATGATATCGCTGCATCCTGCCCATTATGCCCTTAGGAAAGAGATTTTTATTTTCTGTCAGATGTCATTGATGGTGCATTTGGCTTCCTTTCATCAAGTGACAATTGCAGTCTTAGAAGTACAGTACAGAGAGCCACTTTAAAGCCAAACATCTCAATTCACAAGTAAGGGAAGGAAAAAAAGTTATGCAGCTGGAGGATGCTATTTCTTCTCAGCAGCTGTCATTGAAAAGGCATGTGAATGCTCTAGATGTCAGGTGTCATAAATGCTCCATCCAGAGTTTGTCATGTGCCTGGAAATATCATATGAAGTGTTGGGAAGAAGTTTCTGAACATATTAGAAGTCTCTAGACAAGCTTGCCTTGGAATTTTGAAATTATATATTGAAATTTTAGGGAATGAGGAATTAATATAAGTGAGATCTACAGCAAAAATCTCCATGTTTTACCTTAGTCACAGAGCCTTTTCATGTTACTCAGATCAAAATGTTTGACTTTGATAGGAAAAATGTTCATGACAAATGAACAAATTCTCTGCCCTTTCCTTGGCTCTCCAGATCTTTAGATGTGCCCACAAGGGTACACTTGTACATGTTTAAGACAGATGCACGCATGTAGTTGTGGTCACGAGGAAAAAGCACCATTCCAATAAAAAAAGAGGATTGACATTACAAAATATTATATACTGTGCCCACTGTATACTCTATTAGCAGCTCTTAAACCTTTCTTCTCTTATGCCTTTCTCTTTTCTTCCCCTTCTTCACTGGGAGCAGATGTCATCACTGGGATAGAAGAAAAGATAAACAGCTGAAGCCATGAAGAACATCTGGGTCTTTTCACTTGATTCACACTCCTGTCTTCTTCTAACAGGTCCTTGTTTGGAGGAGGGCAGTGCTTGAGAAAGCTGATGTGTGTAGGTTGGCTGGGAGCTTTGGCTATATGCAGGATCCCAAGTCCCCATTGTGTGGTGCATTAGAGACCCCAAATTGTCTGTAGAGTTGATCCCAAGTTTGCATATAGCTTGGTTTCCAGAAAGTACAGGGGTGCTGAGTTGTAGTCATTTTGCCCCTCTCTTTCTACAGTGTATTCAATGTGATCTGTGCTTGACAGCAGCTGCACTACCTAAGTGTAGGGGCACTTAGTATGAGTCACTGTAAAAACCATGAATTTGAGAATTGTTCAGGTCTGATGCCTGGTGACAGCTGGGGCAAGAAAGGGGTGAGGTTTGAATCTGCTCTCTTTGGCCTTGGACTCTGGTGTTAACATACAGGTTTTCTGTAACGTCCTGTTCCTTTTCAGTTGTCACTGGCTGGCTTTCTCGGCGTATCATTTCTGTCAACTACTGAAATCAGAGTGTCTCTTCCTATTCCAGCTGGCAGTTGCCAAAGCTATGTGAAACGGAACTGGATATACAGAAGAGCACTTTCATTTGTTTTTATGTCAGGTAAAGATGTAACACTAGAAACCTAGGGGTGTTTATTGATGCAGGGGACACCAGGCACTGAGTGCTGGAATTCTGCTCAAAGGAAGCAAGACAGATGAGAAGAGGAAAAAAAATCCGCACCTGTCAAGTGTCACATCAGTGCAGGTGAGTCTAAAGAATAAAAGTAGCATCTTCTTCCAGTATATTAGTGCCTCTGCACAAGAAATCCTTTGAAAACACATTGTTGATTTAATGGATTTTTAAATGAAGATTATGAAAAAGTTGCATACAGTGTGCCTCACTATACTGAGTTGATACCAGATTTTATGAGGTAAGGAGTACTAGACCCCACTACACCAGTCTCACTTCTGTACTTGTGACCATAGAAGACTGAAAGAGTTGAAATCAAGGCAGCCAAGGAGAGTGGAAGCACCCACAACATCTCACTCATTTTGCATTGCAGTTGTCAAGTAAGTCCATGAATATTGGGGATTACTGGAGTAATCATCTCCAGCAGTAATCTAAGGAAAACCTGTGATTTCACTTCGTGTCTCACCAAATGATGACTGGTTCATGATTGCAAACAGAGACTTCCTTTTAATATTTCCAAGGGCTGTTCTATACCCCATAAATCTTAATATATTTGTAATGATTGAAAAATATTGCATATAGATTCAAGCATAAGCTTTGTTTCCCAATCTGTATGAACTGCAAAGAAATACTCTGACCATTTGACTGCATATATGGTCTTAAAATTTTCTGTGACACATTTGTATTGTATGTTGAGCAAAATGGGACTTTTAAGATGAAAGGATGGTTTGATTTTTAAAAGAGTAACAATGACTGGAAGAAAGGGATACCTGTTGTCTGTCTTTAGAATATAATGGAAACAGGCTACATTTGTATTATTTTCTGGGCTTAAGTTTCATTAAAGTTATTTTCTCAATGAATACATTGCAGAGTATGCTATTTCCTCTTTTCATTACCATCTTTTTCTTGCAAAGGCAGTTACAGAATCTTAATGATTCTGTCATTTAAACCTTTTTGATAATCTCTGTGTTTTGAATGACCTCTCTTTCACCTCTTCCCTAAGGTTGCTGCAGCTGAGAATAAGAGTTGCTTTCAAATCAGATTACTCACCAAACAAAAGGGCAAGATAGTTTAGATAGTTATTGTCACAATTACAGATATTATAAAAGAGATGAAGAAAAAAAAGAAAAAGAAGTCTGAAACTGCATTAGTTTTCCACCATGAAGCAGGAAAAATAATAATTATTGTATGCGATTTAAAATTCACTGAAAAACAAGGATCCCTACACACAAGATTATTCAGGTTTCAGACACTACCAAATCAGGGTTAGTTCTGGATTTGGGGTAAAAAAACCTCACTGTCTAAACCATTGATAATCACTGACAATGTGCTCTTTAAAAGTTTTGTCATCTCAAAAAAAGTATAAATATGGTTGGTCATGTGCATTTGAAATATTTCGGGAATGTTTATTTATAAGACTTCTTTGTATTCAAAGGAGAGGAGAAGAATAGATCCCCCACATCAGGATTCAAGGTGCTGGCTGATGATATGGACTGAAATGGGCTACACACTGCTCAGGCTCCACAGTCTGTGTGGGAAAATTGGTATGTGGAAAGTGCTTGTAAAAACCCAAATATTTGTGTCCAGAAGCAAAGCATGTTACCACACAGTTGACTGAATGGACTCTGCCAGCCAAACAACTCTCACCATTTAAAGACATGACTGAGTAATGCTTCACAGGCATCTGAGATAGGCAACCAAGATCATTAAATGATAAAAGTCAAGATTAAGGATTCAGTACTTTTGGCATCATTAGGAGTTGTATGTGTGCACTGACCATTCTAAATTGTAAATACACTTCCTTCACATGCCCTGTACTTTCTCTAAAGGTTGTTTTCCTAGAGTGGGCAGGGAAATTGCATGACAGACTCGTGGGAAGTGCACAAGGAACAAATATAGGCAAAGGATTTACCTGCAAAGAAATTGTAGAGAGAAGCGTTGCTATATTTACTCACATCGCCAATCATCATCCAAATAAATAAAGTGTTGTCATGGGGCATGCTGCAAGACTGATAATGAGTCTTATATTCATTCAGCCTAAGAAGCTTCAACAGATACAGTTTGCCTGTCAAATGGATCTAAAATTGTATTGTCTCTGCCTTGCTTTCTGCACTGATTGCTTTTCTATTGAAGCTCCATGCCTCACTAGACACTTTGATTGTCTATATCTGTCACTCTGTTCACATGAGTCTCCCCATAATCTGTAATATGAAACTGTTTTAATAGGAAAACTCAACATGTGCTTCTATGAAGATTATTAACTTAGGGATATGGTGGCCAAAATTATATTTTGCTTTCTTTCCTTGGGGTTTTGGGTTTTTTTTGTGTGTACCTTGCATGGTAGGCAACAGTCCACTTAGCTGAAGATCTCAGCTCAGTGACAGAACCATTTCAGAAAGGATGTTGTGGGCACAGCTGCAGAGATTTCCACAGGTTTGATTGCCATGCTGCACACAGCTATAATAATAAACCTTAGCTACCCTTGGCTTAGCTTTTCTTTTAAATTCATAAGATATGAATCCTCACTTTCATCACAGAGTATGACTACAATTTAACAAGTCTTTTAAGCATGTATTCCATCTCAAATACATTACCTTAAGAATGAATGATTTAATCCTGACACAATGATTAGTTATATAGAGTATACCAAAGCACTGTGTATTGTTAAAAACCCCTCATGTGTTTGGAGAACACTGCTCTGAGGAAGCCTACTTGGATACCAAAAGCATCATAACCATCCTAATAAAATGGTCTTTCCAAGATTAAATTACCTTCAGCAAGTGAGTTGAAATTGTTGTAAATATTACAGATATATTCTCAGTCAGGATGAGGATTATCACTCTGACTCCAGTATTTATACCTTAGCCATATACCTTAATGTATACCTTAGGTGTCAATCTGGACTTTTGCCATTTCTTTAAAAGAAGACCAAATTTCACTTTTAATGTATCAGAATACACTGGTTTATTGTGCTAGGCCCTGGATGTGGACTTTTCAATATATGCAATGTAAGAAACCTGACAGAACCCTATCTCCTTCCTTAAAGAAAGGTGATATGTAAATAAAGAATACCATACACTGAAATGGAAGCATAAGGTAGAAACCATATTTTCACATTTTATTAATTTTTTGGATGTGCTGGCACTGCAATAACATAATACAAACTTTAAAACTTGTTGAAGCATACTGTTTATTTGTAGGCAGAGAATAACAATTCATTTTTCTCTTTGAGGGCACTAGGTCTTCTGATTTCCGTACGCTTCTGAGCATCCTCTGAGCATCTACTGAAACATCAGAGAATTAAGTTTAGTAGCAGGCAAACATATTAATATCCAGTAAAGAAAAATTGTACACACTAGATGTCTTTATCAGTTCCTTTACAAGGGGAGCTTTAAAAATTACTAACAAGGAGATTAGAAAACAACAAGGATATAAAAAATATCTTAGAAGAAAGATTTTCTTTTCCAAATTCATGTAAGGGAGTATCATTTTTAACTCTTAATCCTTTATTTTCCTTCCCCCTAACTAAATTCAGCCATCGATTTAACTCAAACTTTAGGATTTGCATTTGAGCTTGATGGCAATAATAATAAGTGAGATAAATCAAATTAATACCCTTGCAGATACAGTTAGTTTAATAACTTTGCCATTTCCATTCCCTTTTATCTGCATTATCACAATTCGATAACATACTACAGTAAACCAACGCCTCAATGAACTTTTTTCTGTGCCTAGCATGGAGAGATTAGACTTTCTAATTTTATTGCTCAGATTGTCATATCTTGCCTTATGCGGCACCTTTTATTGCAAAAGGAAGCAAGATGCTATGATGTAGAGGAATAAATTTTTTCAGAGTTTGTATGTATGTACCTCTGGGGTGAAACAGAGACCTTTTTCAAAGCAACCAGCAATATCACACAACTATTAAAACAGAATGCCCACAGAAACTGGATCAGAGTGTAATAGTTTTCATGGGATCTTGGCACTTCCAGAACAGACAGAACATATACTCAAATACAGAGACATCAATACTTGTCAATATTCAGGAGTTTTTCATACTTACACACCCTCACTGAGAGCTACTCTGCTTTCATAATCTCGTTATTTGGGGTTTAGGAGGATGGAATATGAATATTCTGCAGAAGACAAACCTGCTCTATAACCTAGGGCAACTGAGCAGGGCTGTGAAGCTCCTGTTGCAGCCATTGCCAACAAACTGCAGCCTCTCTCCATTCTCCTTGCTGGAGTTAGTGGATTTAAGAGAGGAGAAGTCACACACTTGCCAAGATGGTCTTCTCTATTAGGTGTCATGAAGAGCTTTTCTGTGGTATTTTTTACATCTCCCAGTGTGAACCAAGTACCATTTTATACATATGTATATACAGAAGCACTCCCAACAAGGATGTC
The DNA here is from genome assembly GCA_013400215.1 of Cisticola juncidis. Taxonomy (NCBI): domain Eukaryota; kingdom Metazoa; phylum Chordata; class Aves; order Passeriformes; family Cisticolidae; genus Cisticola; species Cisticola juncidis. The sequence continues at coordinate 39,197 of VXBR01006348.1, read as the reverse complement.
CTTCTCAGCATAAAGGACAGATATCTGAGGGAGTTGTGCAGCAGTAACTGTGCTGGGTCAGCAATCTCTTAACACTGGCAGTTTAAGCCACCGTGTCCATAATTGTCCTCTGTGTGTTTACACAAAAGATTGATATGTACACGTACAAACCTTTCAAGCCCATGTGTGGGCTGGTTAATAGTTTACCAAGTGTTATCACCTACCTTGGTCCTCCCACTTATCCTTGTGCCTGCTGCCCTGTGTGCCTGGAGCAATTTTTAATGGAAGGGTTATTCATTATATGAATAGCTAGTTCTTTTGGCTTTAGTGCAGTTCCAGGTGCCCTAGAAGGGAACAAGCCATTTGAAGGAAAGAATTTCAATCCCTCTCACCATCCCGGGCTTCAACATGACCTTAGTCAGATATACCTAGCTTTGCACATATGGTTGGGTTCAGTTCTGAAACTGAACTGCCTCTGGGAATGGAGTTGACAAATCTGGCTTAGATTCCTAATGTATGGAGAAATGTAAGACCTTGAGAAAGGGATTCCTTTTTCTTTATGCCTCCTTGTCAACTCATTAGAACAGATGATTACATCATTTGCTTCTTTGAAGGTACAGAGAAAGGGCAAGGAGAGCAATAGTGCCCATCTTTTCCATAGTGGCTGGAAGATGAAACTGTTCCATCAGAGAGCAGAAGACCTGGGTAAACAGATTATATAGCTGTTTATACATTTGTGTCTTGATAAAGCAGAGCAAAGAGACAAGTCAGAAAGTACAACTCATACAGAAGACTGAACGTGCTGTAGCTTTTTGTCATTAATTTAAGTAGTTTTTTCAATGAATGCAATGTCACAATTTATTACTTTTGGTATAAATAGGCTTTTTTATTCAGCAGTCAGAGGAGGGTGGCACAAAAAACCTAGACACAAAAGCAATACTTTTTATACTAATATGATTCCAGAAACATTAGAATGATTCTGTGCTCACGTACACTCAGCTGAAATAGTTTTGGTTTCATCAAGGCCCTCCTGAGGTAGCCCTGACAGGCTATTTAACTCTGCAGAGCTCTGTGACAGCTGAAGCTAAACACATTCAGCCTTTGTAAAGGACTTTAAGCATACCAATAATAGAAGAAATGGAAAACAAAGAATTGTAGATGTAAAAACCATAAAAAAATACCCTGTAGGATTTTCTAAAGGATCATTAATATCATTGTTAAGGTTTCTTTGGACTTTTGATTTTTTTTCCCTATTTTGGGATTTGGTGTTTTTTAGCCACTTTTATTAGAATATTGCTTAAAAGTCCATTTTTAAATATTTCCTCCTTCTGCTTTTCTTTTTTCCATCTCTTCCTTATTTTGAGGCTTAAAATTTTTGAGAGTTAATTTCTCAGGCAGTGACTTCCTTTGTTTTCCTGGGGAGAAGCCATACATGGCCCTAGGACTCATTTCTGACTCACAAGCAAGGTCTCTTTTCCCNAATATAAAAATCTCATAAATTAATGAGAATTCCTAAGTCTACTTAAAAAGGTTCTTCAGGCAGTCACACAAGATCAAATAATAAAATATGAAGATGTTTCAAAACTACATAATTTGGTGATTGACCCTAGAACATCAGGAAACTCTATTTCCTTCACGGCCAAATACCACACGTACTTGTATTCATAGAAAATATTTTCTATTAATACATCTTGACTTTCCACATGTTTCAAAACTTTAAAATTTTATTTTTCAAAACTTTAAAATTAAACTTCAAATAAAAATATTTGAGCTTGAGAGAAAAAATAACAGAATTACATTTAACACTGAATTTTTCTTATCCTAGCAGAGTGTGACTTAGACAAGCTACACTGTCCCCAAAAGGTAATTACTTAATAAATATCCACTGCTTCACAATTTGTGATCAGTCGAGGTAATACAAGTCCACAGAATGAGGAATAGTTAGATTGCTAGCTCAAATTTTTCCTGAAGAGATTGAAAACCACATGTTCCTCTCGTTTGACCTCATATGAACCTATTGATTTATACAAACCCTTCTCTGAGCCTCAGTGGTGTAAGAACATCAAGGGAGCTAATACGAAATGTATTTTGATTTGGATGATGCTCTTTGGGGACTTAGTTGAATGAATTTCCTATGTATTTCACATGGCCTGAAAGGATGGATATTTGGACACTTATTGTGGATCATCTAGAGTGAGGTAACTGCTTATATGTTGTTACTTGATCTTAGACCTGAGCTTTTTGATTTGGAAACAATGAGAGATCTCACTGAAATTCCTGGGCATGACAATCACTCTCTTTTGAGATAAATGAGAACACTGAAGTAATAGTAGGTGTTAAGCAGCAACAGACACAGTGGAATTGCTACTATGAACACTGACAGCAGATCCCAGCAGCCCAGTCTCAGAGCCTAAGGATCTAATAAACAGAGCAGAGAATCAGCAGCCATGAAAAAAAAACCAAACCAACAAACCACAGAAAGGACCAGAAAAACAGGTAACAGAGAAATATGTGTGGCATGATGGAAGAAAAGCCAAAGGGGATAAAAACAGCTTTTGGGCAGAATGATTGTTGAAAAGACAGATTTAGAATGCTTACAGACAAAAAAAAAGAAAAGACTTTTTATTGCTCTTCCTGCTATATCAAGGATTTATGCTTGATCCTTGTAAAGAAAATGGGTTGTACCAGAGCAATCACAGGCCCCCTCATTAATTTATACCCCTAATGAAACAATTGAGAAAACCCCAAATATCTGTTTAGCTACTTGGATAAGAAGAATAAGGATATAAAAGAGAGAACAATATTTCCAGCTGTGGAATTTGCTAGATATGCAGTGAAGTGTGTTGTTCGGCTGAGTTTTGCATAAGAAATACATTTATGTTGTGTTTCTAATGCAAATTGCACGTATTTTACATGGACAGAATGAACTCTTGCTGGCTGGATCTTCAGCTTTTCAAATCAATAGAAAGACTCTAATGTATTTTCAATAGACTTTGGAGCAGTCCCTTCCTCCCATGCACTCAAAATGATTTACAATCAATTTATGGCAAGAATCCACTTCAGAAAGCCTGAAAACTACGAATATGCAGTTTCATGGGGAAGCTAGCATCAGTGGCCTAAAAATAGACTCAATTTCAATATACTGATCCAGATGCCTGCCTGTGAAGAATTTAGTCCCTGTGCATATGCTATCTGGCTTTTAGTGGTTTGAACAAAAGAGGCAGAAGACTATGTTTAAGGAAGTGATGACAAGTGCCTCTTTTTATCAAATGTTCTGTGCACCAAAATGGAAATACTCAAGGAGCTTATTTTGATGGCATGTTATTTCTGACCCCCCAGTAACTTGTCACGTGACTGACACCAGAACTGTTAAAAATAAATGGCTCAGCCACTTACATTTAAACAGATGGATCTGTAAAAAACCTTTTTATATGGCCTGTTATAAATGCAGTGGGGCTTCTTTTATTCCCTGGCTACATCTGTACCTTAAGATTTGGGATTTTGCAGCTTCTGGCTATGGAGGCACCATATGGGGACACCAGCAGTGTCTCACCTTCTTGCTGAAGTAAAATTGTGGAGCAAGACCTCCCTTTTTTTATGCTAAAAAATATATTCACATGTGCTGACTGAAAGGAGGGACACAGTTTACACCAAGAGGTCCACCAGTTTGAACATCCAGGGAATGAGCAGATGTTCCACAGGCTTCACATCCCCAATAATGCAAAAATAGACTCATAGCACTATATTAGGGAATACATATATACCATATATGCTACAACCTTCAGTGTTTCTGATATTTACAAAGAAGGGAGGACCAGAAAGGGTCAGTGAACAGGAAAAACAAAAAAGATGGACTAGCAAATCCCCATAGGCACAGAATATTTTGACATTAAAAACTAGGGTAAAGAAAGATGATTAGGAAAGGAGGTGATGTATTGCTCTGAGCAGGCAGATGGGGGAGTAGAGGAAAAACAATGGGCAGTTTCGAGTAGAAAACTACGTGGAACACTTTGTGAATAGAGGAGGAGGAAATAGGTGAGGATGACAGATTAGTACTCTGGTTTAGGAGCTGATAACTTACTGTTGTGCATCTGACTCCTTGCAATGTGAAATAGGGACTTTGGGGAGTGCTAATTGGGATTGAGAGAGGCTGTGGGAGTCTTATGTTCCAAAAATGCTTTTCTTTGTTGTGTCAGCTCAAGCATGCCATAGCAAATCCATACCACCAACAACCAGATGGGAGTGCAGGAAAGTTGGTAGAGATACTGTTTAAAAGGTCCTTGGCAGATTTAACTATTCCATATTTAGCATTGTAAGAGAAAAGCAATCAATTTCATAACACTTTGCAAAGATCACAGCTCAGGGATGAACAGACAAAAAGAACAAAAATCTCTTGTTGGTACACAACTAACAAGATGTGTTAATCAGACAATTTATTCTAAATCAATCATGAAACTGAGCAATGCTGGGAATCCTAACCCTGCCAAAGCAAACAGCAAATCACAGATCAGAGTCAGCTTCCCCCAGGACTGTAAGAAGGAATGGTGAATTCCATTGTGACATGCCTGGCACCAGGACTTGGCATCACAAGTACTTGACCAGATTCCTTAAGATCAGTTCTCTAGGAGGCAACCTTGTTCAGCAAAAAAGCATGTCCAGAATGATGATGAGAGAATTGTGAATGTACCATATACTCACTTGGGTATGTGACACTGCAGCCAAAGAGAAAGCTGCACTCTGGAAACTGATGCAGAGACTGCTTTATCCCTTACACATTGCAGGAAGACACTTCTTCTCCTTTAATTTTGTTGATAAAAACCTGTAAGATTTCTTAAAATTGTCAACCCAACAAAAATAAAGCTGAAATGAACCCGGACATTTCTATACCACTGCAAAAACTGCCAGTGTCCTGCTGCTACAATCAGTGGAGAACAGAGCCAGCACCTGGTGTGAATGCACCTGCCAGCAAGGGCTGCCTAGGATGACTTCTGTCCTTTTCTCACCCTCTGCCTCTCTTTTTAAAACACTCCTCTTCATACCCACCAAGTACTGCTAAATAATTTTCACTCTTTACATCCTCATCCCTCCAGACTGTAGGAGAATTCCATGAGACAATTTCTCCGAGAAATTTCATTTCCCATTTTCACAGACGAGGCTTCTTGGCATTTGTAAACTCCTGCTGTAGAATTGCAAACCAGAAAGGATAGAAAATGCTGAACTGGGCTGGGATTTTAGTGGAATTGCATAAAAGTGGCAGCTTGGTCTGTGAAAGACACAGATAGATTAAAAATGTTGAGGAAATAACTGTGCATTTGTACAAAATGAAAATGATTCTTAGTATCCTTTCTTTCATAACAGTAGAATAATTTTAATAGTTCTGGCTTTAAATCATCAAGAATGTAGTTCCTAGAAAAGAAATACATTGGACAAGGAGTTTTCTTCCTATTATTTTTAATATTGTTTTTGCATCTCTATTGATCTCCAAAGCTTTTGCTTCTGGGTGTTGAATCCTGGCATATACTTCCCAACAAATGCATGTGTTGATGGTGATAGTTCAGCTCTGGACTCCTCGTTTCCTCCAGACCAGATGTTTGACTTCTCCCTGCTCATACTTAACATGGTGCTACCTCATTATACACCTCTCTCTGGAAATCATGCCAGTGCTGCTTCAGCACCAGCCAAGAGCCATGCAGAATCAATGAGACAGCTGGCATCCTCCACAGGGATGGACGACTGTACCTTTTGGATTCAGCCAGTCACTGTGAGCTGAGATCCAGGATGCTGTGAATGATCTTTCATAGGCAGGTGAGAACAAAAGAGCTTTGAAAACCTACTTCAATAGAATCTGGAGACATGGAGCTCTCTTGATTAAAAGAGAAATTACACATACACAGTCCAGTTGCATTTTCGTCTTAATTGATTTGTGTATGAGATGGAAAAGTGAATTCTGTCAAACAACTGTTTGTAGAAATCTTTTCTTTACATAACATTAAGCAGATTTTTTCATGCACAACAGCTGTGTTGTGTTTGCAAAAATCAAATAGTTCCCTTATAAAGCTCATAAACTGTAAGTTGATTGCTTTGATCTTGTCCACAACATATGCTAATCCTCAAATATCTGTGGAAGAAGGGGATGAGATAATGCAAGCAAAATAAACACCTGGTTAAGATAAAGCACTTGTAGAGTTTGAAGCCAATACATTGTGTATTTGCTGTTAGAAAAAAACCTCAAAAAAACAAAAAAGGAAAATAAGTTGAGACTTTAAAAGGAAGGTTTAAACAGGAAGAATCTGGGGTTGTTCTGTCAAGTCTCACAGTCTCAAGTCTCTCTCTAAGATGCAAGTTGGAAAATTCTCCTGAAAATAAATGAGAATAGACTGAACTTAATTTTCTTCCTACAGTGTGTGTGCCTATTTCACAGAAGGTGCTTGATAAAACTCATCAGGAAGGAGGCAGTCAGTTTCTACAAGCCCTGTATGACTAAAATAGACTGGAGGATTCTCAAGGTCATCCCTACTTATAAGACTGTGTGGCTGATTTACAGTGTCTAGTTCAGGCCATCCAAAGGAGCACTCTGTACATTTTACTATTTCCCCTTTACCTCTGACACTGAATTTAGTTACAGACTATAAGGTTTAGGACCAATCTTTGTTGGTCCTTGAAAGTCTCGCAGTCATGCTGGATGCTGCTGAAAACAAGGATTAATAATATTTGTTATCCTTCCAAGGTGGAGGATCCTCCAGTGTAATAACTAGAGATGTTTCTGATGTCTCCCTCTGCCAGGACTGCATGGAATAACATCTAACCATGCCCTGTCTTTGCCAAATCTGTTGAAAACAATTTTAACACCTGATTTTAGTCACATCGCCTTGTTTCACTTCAAGGGGTTAATGTTTCTTGGATGTCAAGTCACCAGATCTGCAAAATTCAGTGAAACAGGGATGAAAGTGCAAGGTACCAATGTAACCTAGGCATCAGCCGACACTTTCATCAGGAATTGCACTGACTGTGTGACTGCTGACAGAGATTCCTCTGTGTCGCTTTTCCCCTAATGCTTTGGTATTCAAAGCAAGCACTGGTTTTGCCAAATAGAAAGAAATACAGCTGAGTCACACGCCTTCAAAGTGGCTGCAGGAAAAGACCCGAAAATGCATTAATATGACAGCAGTCCTTCACAATAGTTTTTGTACATCCTGTAGAGATCATGCCTGGCAGAGAGAGCTATTTCCTTTAAAGAAAAGCACTGTGGTTGGTTTTTCTGTCCTATCTGGATTACCTTTCAATTGCTTTCCTTTTGATTTCTTATCTCAAAAAATGATAAAGGAAACTGACAGCTCAGAAAATGATGATCCTAATTGCATTCAAAATTTGTCAGTTCCCTGTAAATATGCAGGTCATCTGTATACTTGTGGAGTTTTTTATGTCAGTATGCTTCCAAAAAAAAAAAAAAAAAAAAAGGCTTAAACTTCAAAACATTCCTGTGAGGCAGGTAAATCTTTTCATAAAAGATTATTTCACCTTTTACTGAGATACAGGCACCTCCAGGGTGAAACATTGTGGTTTTTAGCTGCCTGTAGCCACACAACACAAGAAGTGAGGGGACAGGAAATGAAAACCATCCTATCCAATTTAATTTTAAGGAGAAAGGAGATAGGAGGAATGTAAAGTTCACAGCTGGGATTTCACCAGAGTAGAGGAAATAATACACCTTAAACAAAAGTGTCACAGTGTCTTTAGTGACTGCAAGTATCAGATTCTCACTTTATGTCTTATCTGAAAGACAAAATCCTGTGCGGGTCAGTGCTCTTTACATCGTCCTGCAATAACAATCTGAGAATTCATGTCAGAGGGTAAAATACAAGCTACTGAATTAACATTTTCCCTTCCTGAGGAATCTAGATATTCCTTAGATTTTTGCAATGCAAATACTGCCTGGCCATCACTGATAAGTTGTGACAGTATTGCAGTAAAAGGTGGAAGGATGCAGCAGATGTTTTAAAGCGCTAGTGCAGAAAAACACCAGAGGAAAGGTTATCTTCTGAAAATGTTTATTCCTGTTCCCTAGAATATATCAACCCATAGCTGCTTGCTTATCCATAGCTCTGTAGTGATTGGGAATGTTTAGATGTCTTAGGATCATTTGGACAATTTTCTCTCTCTGGGAATGAGCTTTTGTACTTGAGGTACCAGTTGAGAATGAAGAAATGAGGATTCCACTTTACAGCTCTGAAGAGTCTTGAGGGTATAAACAACAGGAAAAACACTAGCAATAGGGACAAAAATGCATAGTTGTGACTGACATGGAAGAAGCAGGAAGGAGGGGAGGAAAGGAGGGAGGAAGGGAAGAAGGAAGGAAGGAGAGGACAAAGAGTAAACACTTTCTGTATTTGTGCTGTGCTTGTCTTTTTGAGATCCCCTGTCAAGCTGTGGCCACTGAACAAATACTTGGTGTGGTTAAAGAGTGAAATAGCTGCAGCATAAGCAGAGCCTTTCTGATGGGGAGGGCCAGACTGGTGGCAATGGGGCACCAATGAAACCCTGCCACTGTAGCTGCCATATGTGTTTGAATGCAAAAACATCAGGTTTGCACTCTAGATGGTAATTTGGGAAGGGGAAAAGAGGAGATAGTGTATTTGATTCTGATTTGTATAGTTGTATCATTTTCTTCCACCAGATTTGTGAATGACTTCTTTAGCTTTGGATAGCATAGTCCTTCAGTAAGTGGTTAAAGCAATGTTTTGAATGCATAAAAAGAAGGATGAAAACCACTTGTTGAAACTCTCTCTTGTACCTTTTCTTTGCATTTGAAATGAAATCAAGTGTGTTTTTCTGTAAATGATTCATCTGGTACCACAGCACCCATTTCAGAGCTTGCACACCTCTTCTGCACACTTCTTCCGTAAATCATGCATTTATTTCTGACTTCCCTGCTAAGCCCAAGTAATGTGCTGTGCTTTTTACAGGTGACTTTCATGCCTCCCATGCCAAGTTACAGATCCCAAGCTATTTCCAAACCTCCCTATGATGTTTTTCATAGGTTAGGAAGTCTATGGGGCTGCAGAGGACTATGGTGAGAAAGCATGTGTTATAGCACAAGGGGTTTCCCAACAAGAGGAAATAATTTTGAACAGCATAGTCTGCCTTACTTTGTGTTACTAGGGCATAAAGCTGTCAAATGTTCTTCAGTTTAAAGAGAACAACAACACTGACAACTGCAGGGATTTCAAATAGGTATTGGTTTCTCGGTTACGTAGAGAAGAGCCAGTATTATTAATTTCCTGGTCAAAAAGAATAGGAACTGAGATATCCATTGACTAGTGAAAACCATTGGGATCCAGGCACAAAGGTGTCGACCAAGTCAGTCTCTGTGCTGTAGAGAAACATTCATTCACCTGGAAGCTGCAGCAGCAGCTAGAGCTGAGCTGTCTACTGCCCTAATCCACAGTCAGTCCTGTAGCAGCAGAAAGTGGGGAGGGCTGGATCTGACCCCACTTCAGCAAAGCAGCAGAGCTGGGAGAAGCAATGGCCAACTTGGCTTTCAGTGCAGTGAAGGTCTTCTCCTTAACTGCAAAGGGAGAGGCAGATAGAGATGTGCCAGGAGGAGAAGAAAACTAATGTTTCTGGTATTCTCTGCAAAGATTCTGGATCTGGGACAGGGCAGCCCTGTTTGTGCATATAAACTAGGGAATGACAGGCTGGAGCTGCAGAAAGAGACCTGGGGGTCCTGGTCGTTGTCAGGTTGAACATGAGCCAGCAGTGCCCTGGCAATCATGAGGGCCAACCTTGTCCTGGGGGTACATCAGGCACAGCATTGCCAGTCAGACAAGGGTGGGGATTGTCCTGCTCTGCTCTGCACTGGGGCAGCCTCACCTTGAATATTGTGTGCAATTTTGGGTGCCACAGTATAAAAAATATATATAAAACTAATAAAGAGTTTCCAAAGGAGGGCTACAAAGATGGTGAAGAGCCTTGAGGGGAAGCTGTATGAGGAGTAGCTGAGGTCACTTTGTCTATTCAGCGTGGAGGAGACTGAGGGGAGACCTCATTGCAGTTACAACTTCCTCATGAGGGAAAGAGGAGAGGCAGAGTCTGATCTCTTCTCTGTGGTGACCAGTGACAGGACTCCAGGAAATGGCATGAGGCTGAGCTAGGGTGGTGGTGGGAGTGTGGGGGTGTGTGTGTGTTTTGGTTAAATATCAAGAAAAGATTCTTCATGCAGAGGATGGTGGGTGGGGCATTGGATCAGGCTTCCCAGGGAAGTGATCACAGCACTGAGCCTGACAGTGTTCACAAAGCATTTAGACAACACTCTCAGGCACATGGTGGGACTCTTGGGGTTGTCCTGTGCAGGACCAGGAGCTGGACTTGATGATCTTGATGGGTCCCTTCCTACTCAGCATATGTTATGATTCTCTGAAGGGAAGGAACAGAGATGTGTCCTTGAAGCAGAGACATCACCATGTTTAAAATGGTGGAGAGTCCAAGACATACAGTTTTCTAAAGACTGTCAATAGCTTGAAGCTAAAGATATGGAAGATTATGTGTTATCCAAATTTCAATTTCAGTATTATATGCTGGAAATTAGTGATAATACCACAGCCATGGAAAGGTTTCTAGCAACTGGCAGTGTAAAAACAACCTTACAAAACCTGACTGTCTTTTATTTCATAAATGCCAAGGTCTATCACAAAATTCTCTAATACTTGTTTTGTGTCAAATACTTGTTTTTGTTCAAATACTGAGGGGGAACACTTGAAATCCAGCAGCTGAGACATAGAGAAATGGATCATATAGTATGAGAAAGCTAAAATTATTTCAATGGAGTTTTGCAGAAGAGACCAAGCCAGTGTCTCTTAAAGATCTCTCAAGTGATGCCTGGACCCAGTGTGAATCAAATCTACTGATGATTTCTTTAACGTATAGTCCCATCTCCTTCCCTGCTCTCCTACTATGTAAGCTTTTTCATCATCTCCTCTGGCACTTTGTTTGCTTTCCCTTTAGAGAAAGATGAAAATGGTCTGAGGACTCATTACTATATCCCCAAGGCAGCACTGGAATGAAAACAAGGGACATCATTGTTGAAAGACAGTAAAATGATGGGGTGTAATGAGAAATACACTCAGGGGATGCCAGCTAATGCTCACAGCCCTCTCAAGGTAGTTTTAGCTAAGAGAATCTTGAATCAATCATCCTGAAATCATTAAATGAAGAGCTTATAGTCATGCATATTTTGTTATATGCTCAATGAAGAATGGAGTACTGCAAAGGCAAAAGAAATTTCTGTTTAAGATCAATAAAAAATTAATAAAGTTAAAATAGGACTATAGATTACCTGCGATGTCATTTCAATGAGTGTCATCTATTTGAGATAACCAGGACTCCCTTCTAAAACAGGTCTTTGGAAGCATATTGACCAAATATTATCTTATTTAGGAGTTTTATAGGGCACTTGTTGCTACTTAGTTGTCCTCAGGTGATCACACACCAGCTCAGGGAAGCCAAACAGATGCCATTATCAGAAGGTGTAACATGGAGAGATGCTGTGATGTGGTAGCCTCGGCCCAGAGGGAAAAGACTCAGGAGAGGCACGGTCAGTGTTTTCAGGACAGAACATCTTACCCCTGTGCAAATACAACCAAGGGTATTTCAGATATTTTCTGGGGTGGAAGCTCCCTGGTAAGCTAAGAGATCATCTCACCACCCTTTCAGTACAGCACAGAAGTACCTGGATGACACAATTAATACATTTTCCATAAGGTGAACACACTAGTGACAGTTCTGTGTTTTCTTCCTATTATTATTCAGAGCCACACTACCCAGCAGCTGCAGCTTCCAGAGAGTCCAGCTGAGGCTCAGCATTATGAGCTAATCTCACTGTACCTTCAGGCATTGTTTTAGCACACATCTCATGTTCCTGTAGCCTAGCTAAGACAGAAGACTGTCACTGAAGTCTGACTCCCCTGTTTTATGTGAGCGGGAAAGCTTTGACTCAGGAAGAGCTACAAGACTAAGTGATAGGACCAACAGAACCTCCAGATTGAAACACTTGCCATTCTAGCAGCAGAGAGGAATGTGGAATGAAAAAGGAGAAGGGGTTGTTCCATTCAGATTTTGCAGGTCTGTTGCATGGGTAGGGGGAAACAAGAGGCAAGACTTCCTTAGACAGTCTGGGTTTTCTCTCTCCCACACAGCATTTTGCTGGCTGGCTGTTCCTCTTCTGTGTTCCTGCCTCACTCATCTACTCACACTGCTGCTTGATTGAGCTTACCTACCAGTGCTTTATGTTTTTACCACTGAGGCAGTACTTCAGGAGGCAATCCTGCTGTTTGCACAGCTCTACTTGTTCTGAAGATATTTACAATTTTTTTTTCTCTCAGTAGGCACTACTCTTTCTTACTCTTTCTTTCTTACTCTTACTCTCCTACTGCTCACTACTCTTTCTCTTTTCTTCTCTTTGTTCAGAACTGAAGTGAAATTTGGGTAGACAACTGAGTAGAAATCCCTGTAAAAAGATTTTGGATTACATCTACATGCATTAAATTACCTTCAAGTTCCATGAGTCTTTCTTCAGTAGCCTTCAGTACCTTCTTTCTGTGGTTTTGCAGGATGACTGACCCCAAACCAACCTCTCTTCTCACTACCTGCACCTCTGGGGACATCTGCACACTCAGCCACATCTTTTGTTGAGGCACAAACACCTCCTCACAGCTGGCCTATTAGTAGTGGTGAGAACATTGTACAAACTTTTGCCATTTGTTTTATGGCAGTTCTTGATTTCCTGCAACACTTCCTTGATGGCTGCTTTTGAAGTGTGTTCTGATGAACAGATGTAACACTTTTATAAGGACATACAGTCACAAATACTTTCCTACCACTCACTTGTTGTTTAAGCAGTTTAGCAGAAATTCCATACATTTTGTAATCTTTTCATTCACTCTTTTTCCCTATTTCTCCTTGAGTGGTGTCACTTTTTTTGCAGTCACTGGCAACTCATCTAGCATCAGCAGATACACACAGTTACACACTATTTCCATTTTCAAGAACCTGTTTCTATAAATAATAGGAATCCTTTCATCCCACAACATTCTCTTTCATCTTTGTCAGTTGCTGATTCCAGCCCAGTGACCTTTTCACTTCCCTTTACAATGAGCCTGTTTACAAACACAAACCATTGCTTGCTTTCATCTTGCTTGCCTTGTCCATCTCCGTTCTCTTCCCTTGCAAGGACAATGTTGCATCGCATCTTACTGCTCTGTTTTTATCTCTTTATTTAGACCTGGGCTTAGGTCTCTTTTTTCTTTGCCTTTCACTCCTTCACAGAGGCACCAACAGTAGGATCACAGAAATACAGAATCATAGAATGGTTTGGGTTACAAGGAACCTTAAAGTTCATCTAGTTCCAACTCTTCTGCCATGAGCAAGATGCTTTCCTCTAGACCAGGTTGCTCAGCGCTCTATCCAACCTGGACTTAAACAATTCCGTGGATGGGGCATCCACAGTTTCTCTGGGCAACCTGTTACATTGCCTCACCATCCTCACAGTAAAGAATTTCTTCCATCTGTCTAACCTAAATCTGCCCTCTTTCAGTTTGCAGCCATTGACCCCTTGTGCTGTCACTACCCCTTGTGTCCCTGTTAAAAGTCCCTCTCTGGCTCTCTTGTGGCCTCCTCTATGTTCTGGAAGGTGCTTTAGTGTCTCCCCAGATCTTTCTCTTCTCCAGGCTGAACAACACCGCCTTTCTCGCCCTGGAGAGGCACTCCAGTCCTGGGATCATCTTTGTAACCCTTCCCTGGACTCACTCCAACAAATCCACGTCCTTCTCATGTTAGGGACCCCAGAGCTGGATGCAACACTGCAGGTAGGATCGGGCAGAGCAGAGAGGCAGAATCCCCTACCTCACCCTGCTGGCCACCCTGCTCTGGATGCAGCCCAGGAGACATTTGGCTTTCTAGGCTGTGAGTGCACATTGCTGGGTCATGTCCAGCCTCTCATCCACCAGCAACCCCAGTCCTTCTCAGCAGGGCTGCTCTCAGGCCATTCTCTGCTCAGTTTATATTCATGCTTGGGATGGCTCCAACCCAATTGCAGGACCTTGCACTTGACCTTGTGGAATTTCATGAGGTTTTTACAGACCCACCTCCCAACCCTGTCATCCCTTCCCTCCAGTATGTCCACCACCCCACACAGCTTTGTGTTGTTGGCAGATCTACTAACTGGGAAATTCAGAATTTTGACATTTCTCCCTGTGGAAGAAAGCACAAAGTTAGGACAAGCTAACCTCAGCCAATGTCATGCTACTGCATGACAGTAGCTACAGATTATAATTATGTTATTTGATCCTGCAAGATTCTTTCAAATTATTTTGCAATGGTCTCTGAAACATCAAGTTCAATTTCATTTAAGTGTTAAATACAGCAGCAACCCCAGTCCCTTTGTTGTCACACATTCTTGTGTGTATGTATGTCACACATTCTTGTGTGGCAAAAAGGAGATTTCTGATTGAAGAGCAGCTCAGCATGTTCCTGTAATTAATACAGGAGAAAACTCAAATCTTAGTTCAGAAATGCTTGAATACCTTCAAACACAGAGATGTTCTGACATCTGAGCATCCAGTGGGAATTCTGGATAAGAAATAGATACAAATGAAGTCATTTTTCTTCAGGCCGTTGCTAATGAGTACAATGGATGAGTGAAGCAGGCAGCGTATAACTCCGCCAAATGGTACACAGGTCACAGGTCACACAGCTTGCTCATTGACAGCAGTAAAATAATAGAATCACAGAATATCCTGAGTTACAAAGGACCCACAAGGATCATTGAGTCCAGTTCTTAGCCCTGCACAGGACCATTCCCAGGAGTCACACCAAGTGCCTGAGAGCATTGTCCAAACACTTAAACTCTGTCAGTGCTGTGACCACTTCACTGTGCCCAGTCCCTTCCAGTGCCCAACGTCTTGCTGGATGAAAAACCTTTTTCTGATATCCAACCTAAACCTCTCCTGACTCAGTCTCACACTGTTTACTTGAGTCCTGTCATGATTTATGAGAGTGATGAAATCAGTACCTGTCCCTCATCTTTCTCAGGTGAGGATGTTGACTTGTAAGAAAGATTACCAGGACAGCTTCATAGGGAATATTAATCTATTAATTGTTTGATCTATTCCTCTTCTGGAAGAGGCCAAATGCTACATAAATTTAAGTTGCTACTCCACCATACTGATTTTTGCCATATTCAGACTGCTTGTCATGACACCTGTTTAGACATTTTCATGTCTATTAGGGCATCTCAGTCTGAGAGATATGAAGGACCGAAAACAGAAATCCCAAAGCTGGGGACTTTCAGATGTTGGTTTGCGGCACAGTCCAAGGTGGCATCTAGAGTAGATATAAAACTAGGCTATTCATCCACTTAAATTTATTGGGTTAAACACTGAATGGGAAATCATTTTGCCTGTAATTAGGATGGCAAAGGTACCCTGAAGACTTTGTGCATTCATTTATTTTTGACTCGGTGGCAGAGGTGGACTTCTCAGCAGAATAGATAACTAGGGAGTTTATAAAAAAGCTGTTGGTTTGCATAAAGCAGCAGGTGAGTAATTTCCCTGCTGGAAGCACCTTGGCTGTGTTTGAAAATAGCTGCTTGTCCCTGGCAGTCAAGGTTCCCGGCTAGTTTGTATCTATATGTGGTGATATGACATAGATGCCTGTGTCTGAGCAAGAGCTATACATTATTCCTTAACTGATGACTGCTTAACATTTGTCTTGGAAAAAAACAAAAGGCTTTGTAGTGTGACCTTTGAAGTAATTTCAAATTTGTATCAGGCTGCCTTTTTTTTTTTTTTTTTTTTACATGACAGCTTCTGCTTTTGACCATTAAGTAGTTTGGACTTTAGGGTTAGGATTTCAGAGTCTGGATGATGTGTCTAGAAGCAGTCAGGCAATGCATTGCCTACATACCATAGTTTAAAATCCACAATTAATGATTCCAGCAAGTTAGAGGACACAGGAGGTGGGTTTCATTCTCTTTAGCTTCAGTTGTCTGAAAGCCAGGGTCTAATCTATTTTATCTCCCCTTTTTCAGCCAGTGAAGAAATATGACCTCTTGAAAACAAAAGATACTCTGACTAAAGCAGATGTCTAATTGGCATCAAAATGATGAATCAAATGTCAAAGTGCTCTAAAACTTCATGTTTGAGTTATGGAAGATGAATTGCCCTCTGGATTTTCCTGTCTTGGTCTTCTGACAGTGAAACTTAGCTATCTAAGTGTGCTGATGGTTGCACTGAATGTGTTGAATCCCTATCAGAAATTATAACTATGATAATACTACCCAAACTACATCTGTTTCCTATGTTTGGCCATTTGTACTGCTAACACTGTTTAAGAGTGAGGGATCAACTGAACAGTCCTGGAAGTAAATGCTCCTGGTTTCTGCTCAGAAGGATGTAAAGAATATGAAGCATTTTGCTTTGTATCACAAGCTCAACAAATTGGAAGTTTCACCCATAGCAGCATCTGTTGGCATAATGGTGCACCAAGTTAGTTGTTTTCAACAAGTACAAACCACAGTTTAACCTTAAGGCTGGAGCCAAACATGGCTTTTTGTTGAATACACTGCAGTTTGTTTTTCTCTTGAGATTAGAATACATTTAAACCCTTAAATTTTCAAACTTGCAATTCCCTTGCATAATCAAGCTTCTCTACTTCAGTTATTGTTGTGAGAATGAATTGTTTAATATTTTTTAATCTCTTTGCGTGGTAAGTATTGAAACATATGAACACATCACACAGTCAGAATGAAGCACTGTGGGTGTCTATTACATGGGTGTCTATTTCAGGTCTGTTAAAGTAGTGTCTTATAACAGTACAAATACACTGAAAATTATAATAATAAATTTATAACAATTTATAGATATAATAATTTATAACAAATACACTGAAAACTGTCTGTTGTGTCTGCAGCTGCATTCTGAAGGCTATGTTTTCTAGCAAATTATTTCTGCAGAGGATTTCATGTTTTCCATAAATAGGTAAATAAATTTAAAAAGCATGAAAACTCCCAGATGATGCTGTATTTTATACAAAAATGTTGATAAGCTTTTGTTCATAGCACATTTCTCCAGTCAGTGGAATTCTAGGATGCCCAGCCTCCTTTGGTGAGAAGACACCAGAAACAATCTGAGATGTGAAAGATTCCCACTTGGGCTTACAGAATGGTCTGTGCAGTGTCATGAAGAGATGAAGACATTCACCACAGACACTATATCAGCTGGGTAGAAAAAACAGAGTGAAATCAATTTTGATTTGGAATCTTATGTTTTACAGCACCTCAGGAAAAGAAGATGCAATTTATCTGCACGTGGACTTTTTGTGGTGAAGAATTCTGCAAACACATAATTTCATTTGCCAGTCATCTAACTGCTGCCTTTTTCCTAACCTGAAAATGAAACTCAAGATAATTTTAGTAAGGAGGTAATACAAAAGAGGATCTTTATTTGAAGGCCTTCAGGAGCAGTTATGGAAAGGTGGCCAAAAAAGCCCACCCCTCCCAGGGGTGAGTACATCCTTATAGGTTTTAGGAAATTAGCATAATTGATAAAAAGCACCAATTAGGAGGACAAAGTGGTGATGCAATTCCCTCCCAGGTCAAGCCCCTTCTCTGGAGCCCCCCTTGGCACTAGCTGTATTTTGTCCATGAAAATGTATCTGGAAGAGTTGTTGTCAGCCTTTGCTCCCAGGAAGAACCAAGACAGTATGAAGGGTTTTATCTCCTGGGGCCTGGGGCTCTGGAATTTGTTTTGTCTTTCTGCTTAGGAAAAGGCCATGGGAAAGTACTGAGAAAACTGCTGCTAACACAATAGGTGACAGAATTACAAATATATATGCGAATAATATGGAAAACATACAAAAATAAAAGGCAAAACTCAAATGGCATCACTACGTACTTGTACATGACTATACCTGCCAGACACAGCTGGTCATATGTCTGCAGATATATGTAACTCTGAAAACATTTAAATGTGTGCAATGTAAATAGTACTAATATGATGTAAATAGTGCTAATAGTACCACTGATGCCTGTTACTAACTAACAGAATTAAAGTAGGTGCCTAAAGGCCATAGATTACACAGGATGTAAAAAACTTACCTCTTCACACAGAGCTGCACTGGAGAATTACATGTCCTGAGTGAGTCTGCAAAAACACCCCAGAAGTCCCCACCAGCATTGCATGCAGGCTCACAAAAAAACACCACAGGGACAGCAAGCTGCTTTTAGCTAGAAACCTTTAAAACCAAAGTTCTACTATCAAAATGGCACCTCAGATAAATTAGCACTAAATTTAAAGTAAAACATGTAACTTTTCCAGCTCTTCATAAAATGGACTGATACAGTTTTAGTTCTGTGGAGCTGAGTTGTTTTTCAGCTGCCTGCATTACTGAAGACTAAATACTGCACATGAATTAATAACACAATTAAACTTTGAATGTAGTAATAAAAGGATTAGTTTGGGTTATTTTTTTTTCTGTTTTGGAAAGCTGTTTAATTTTCATCGTGCTCTTCTCTGCTCACATATTTCTTCTTTTTTTCTTTGCAAGAGTGGCTTTTGGGGTGAAACTTGAATCCTGCTGTAGTGGATCTTCTCTTATACACTTTGCATTAGCAATTTCCTGCTTCACTGCTCCTCCACTATGAGACAAGCTTTAAGATTTAGTGATCTTATAGCAGAGTTGAATAACAGCACTTCCATTTCCTTTTACAAAAATTGGCATCTCTCTTGCCCTAGTCACTCAGATGTATCCAAACAAAAATTGCAAAAGAGAAAGGAAAAAGTAGCGTCGGACTTTTTAACAGTGGCTCTCAGGCATCTGTATTTTTGGAATATAAGAACAACAAGGTTGATGCATTTAAAGGGGATTTTTTTTCCTTCTTCACATTGTTTTATTCCTTTACCATTGGTTTTACTAGCAGAAAAGTGATTTTTAGAGGCTTTCCTTATGTGGAAGCTGTAACATTGGGTTGATCTTATCTTTCTCTACAGCTTTTCTACTTCTGTTAAAGCCATCTGCTGATAGAGGAGTAGACCTGTGCAGAGTCAACAATGAAGATGTAGTAACCATTTGTGAGCAATGTACTCCTTGTAATCCTATTTTCTGACTTTTTTGCTCTTTTTTTTTTTCCTTTTTTTTTTTTTTAGATTAGATACTTAAGATCTGTTTTTCTTCACGATTCCCACAGATGTTAAGCTGAACTTTCCACACATCTCTTTCCTAAGTGGAAAAACTCATTTAGAGCACATGTTTAAAGGGTCTACCTTTTAATTAACTGACATTGAACTTCATTTTACATTTTGTTGCCACTCTACATGCTAGCCACTAGTAAATGAGGTCCCTTTACAACTTTTCCCTGCCATCTTCATTTTTTTCAGTCCTGAATAATTTTATATCATCTTGATGTGCCAATCTTGGCACATCAGTATAATGTTTCTTCTGGACCATTTGAAAATCTGTTGAGCACCAAAAAATGCCTACATGGATCCCTATGAACCCCCT
Source organism: Cisticola juncidis (assembly GCA_013400215.1). NCBI lineage: Eukaryota > Metazoa > Chordata > Aves > Passeriformes > Cisticolidae > Cisticola > Cisticola juncidis. The sequence continues at coordinate 19,667 of VXBR01006348.1, read as the reverse complement.
GGCTCACTCTCCCTGCTGTGAAAATTTTAATTTATAACAAGATCTCCACCTTCCTCCAGGCAAGCAAAGTATTTTTAAAGCGCTTATTGAGAGAATGTAACCAATTTTTTACAAAATTCTCATATTCCTACTACACTGCAGTATCCTTGTTTACATATTATTTAACACCTTAAAGAAATGTAGTAGATTTGTGAAACATGACTTTTTACCTTAAAAGTCATACTGACCCTTCTCCAACATATCATGTTCATTTCTGAGTCTATATATTCTGTTCTTTATTGTAGTTTCTACAAATTTACCCAAGATGGAAAAGAGGTTCATGTCACCAACTATTTAAAAATTGGCACCAAACTTAACATCTCTGGTACCAATACCAGTGTGTGTTTTAAGATATGAAATGGAGTTGGCTCTTCAGCAATTTCAGATATGAATTCCTTTAGGTATCCTAAGTGAACTTTTTTAAGCTCTGGAACCTGATTTGTTACAACTTATTTTGCATTTTTTTCTGTACTATTTTCTTCTAACACTTCAGTTTGAGACAGATCATCATATTCTTATCCCATATAAAGTGCTCTGTTGCCTCAGCCTCCCTCAGATCCTCCACCATGAAAAGTAGTGGAAAAATTCATTAAACATTTTCAGCCTTATCTTCCAAGAGCATTCCTTTTACATCTTGATCATATATCTGCCTGACTAACTAGCTGGCAACTTTCCTACTTGTGATGTGTTTAAAAGGAAAGGGGTTTTTACGGAACATTTTTTATGCCTTCAGCAAATTGGTCCTAAAAAAATATGTTGGGCTTCCTTGTGGTTTTCTGTAAACTTTCCAGTTTTTATGACCTCTTCTCCTCACTTGGATGAAAATTCTTTTTTTTTTTCCTTTTTCACTTTTGAAATCTTTCTTCACCCTATTGTTAACTCTAACTGACTTGTGATTTTGTTCCTTTTAAAGTTTTGTGATAGTACTTACTGGCTTACTTAGAACCAGCCTCTAACAGGACATCTTAAAACAATTTCCACACCATGCAAAATTTTTTGCCCTTTTTTCCTCTTTCCTAGCTTTCTCTTTTTTAGGGAGTTCTCTTTTTTGAAGCCAAATACCTTTCACATTAACTCTTTCAACTCAATTGCTCTACTGGCATAGTCACTGTGCCTGTAATATAAGGTTATATTATGTCTCCTTTGCAGCCAGTTTGAAGTAGGCCACTGCTTGACCTGAGTCAATAATGACTTTTTCTGGTGGGGACTCTCCAAGCTGTTATGTCATGCAGTCATAAGGGGGCAGTGGCTCCAGTCCTCAGCCCTGAGGACACAGCAGGCACCTCTAACACCCTTCTGCACACCAGCAGTTCCTGGGACTCTTGAACCTCTAAGAAGGTTTCTTCAGACTGTTCATAGCTCACTGATCTGCTTTGTCATACATGCTACATGATCCCATCCTGCCACTGTGATGAAAGGGTCCTGCTTGATTTATCTACCAGTATCTTGCAGCAAAAGGAGGGAATGTCTGAATTAAACAAAGATTCAGAAGCAGAAGTCTTTCCCAGGGATATTTAGTCCAAGAAGAAGGAAGCTGTTATGTAATGCCAAGCATTTATTTGTTGTGACTCCTTGCTAAGAAAGAGTCCTTGTTTTTCATCTCCCTAGCTATGGCTGGGAACAAAGAGCAGATTCTCTCTGTTAGTCCTCAAGATCACAGTGCTTTCAGGCTGTGTTTGTCAAGAGCATCCCAAAGCTTTGAATTCTCCAGTGTCCAGCCCATCTCAGGGTACTTTCTCAGGAAACCAGACACTGTTTGTTCTCAGCTGTCAGTTCTGGAGCTGGGTCTCATGTCATGAACAGGGGTATCTACTGCCTGTAAAAGGACTGGGAAATTACACGTGGTCTGGGGTGCTTGAATCACCTTGGATTATCATCATGAAGGTCAGGTAGATCTGTTTCCAGGGGCTGTCATGCATATAGTCTTTTCTTAATGAGAATTTATGAGTCCTCTGAGGGACAGAGGGGAGAGATCCTCCCTTCAAACAGCATGGATATCAGATACCATGCACAGGGATAACCTCCAGAGACAGAGCTGTGGACTTGGTGAAGAGGTATGCCATTTGTTTGGATAGAAGGAGAGAGAGGTATAACACTACAGAGTTGGGAAGAGTGTGTACCTTTTTAAGAGGTATTGGCTTTCCTTTACTTTTATTTATTAAAAAAAAATTTAAACTTCTCTCTAACTGTTTCAAGTAATCAATGAGTTGGTTCTAGTTTAGTTTTTCCTTCCTTCTTACATAGATTTCAGCTATTTCAAAGAATTCCCAAAATTAACCTTTCTGCCTTTACTTCTTTCTTAACCTTGCTTTTCAAATGTGTATTTTCTCTGTCTCTATGGCAGTTTCAGAGTACACTTCCTAGCCAAAAAGATTAAATTTTCTCCCTTTGATGTTGGTATTGTCGTGGTCCAGAGCTACCACATCCTCTTTGATGTTGTATAAGGAACTCTCCAGAAGTGTTTAGAGGTTCAGTGCTATTACATGTGGCATACAAAACACTGACCAGGTTTCCATGGCTTAGGAAAGGGGATTATCTGTGTATTTGACAATTGAATCTTTCTGCAGTGTATGTCTTTTACAATGAAAGCTAGATTCCTTGTCCACTGAGCAATATCCTTGGTGAAAAAGAATGTATGGACATCCTAGGTTAAGGGAACCTACGTACTGGAGAAATTTGCTCCTGTTCAGATGAGTAGTGCCCTGATGTAGGACGGAATTTTGGCACAGGTGCTGTAGCCTGCAGCTGGACTGTGCTGTCTCCACGTGTATTGGTGGAGCTCTTCTGTCTCCCCAAGTTCTTTCCATTTGTCACATTTGCCAGGCCAGGAGCTGGGTTGCTGTGAGCACACCCCATCTGCTCAGAGGGCAGATAATTGTGCAGATGATACCTGTGCATTAAGTGAACCAAGCAGCTTCCGCTCTCCTTCTGGTCTCATTAGATAGTTTGCTCCAAGCTCCTACAAAGAGATAGTTAATTAAGGGTAATTAATCTACTGTTGCGGTGCCCAGCACTCAAATGGAAACCAAACAGCAACCTATTTATCACTCTTTCAGACCAGCTTTATACTGAATCCAGTTAATATTTTTAAAGCTGTGGATTTAATTCAAACTAGGAATTTGAAGTACCATGCTGAAGGATTTCCTAAATTTCAATCAGCTTAAATTGAACAAATTCTAAAACTGTATGTCTGTTTTGTCTAAGTATACTGTACCATGCTGGCAAAGTTTTAGATTAGCTGAATTTAAAATCTAATTGAGTTACACAATTCCCAACCTGTCTCAAATTTAAATGTAATTCCCCCTTAAGACTAGCTGATCTGTAGAATCCAAATTAACTGAATTTATTTTACTGCAGTGTTTGAAACTTGTCAGGTCAGAAAAGCAGATTTTATCCTAAAAAATCCTCTCTTATTGCTGAATGTGTATATTTTATACCATATATCTAAATCTGCAATTTGAAAAAAACAGTACATCCATGTTCTGTTGTGTACATACATGCCTATGTAGTTAGCATGTGCTTGGCTTAAAAGAGTATTGTCCCTCATCTTAAAACTGTCCTCCTCTGTAAAGACAAAAATGAGTTTACCTGGGGACCTGGGGTGATCATGGCCCCCTTGCTAGATTCAAACACCATCGCTGCTTAAATCAGGCTTCTGTCAGCATCTGATAGTCTCCTTAAATCTATGTGTAGAAATAAAAGCATGGACACATCTTATGTCCTCAAGAGGAAGATGAACCTTCTGAAAATGTGCTTCTTACAATTATATTTTATGATCCTATTACCATATGAGTGGTATACTACATAAGCTCAGCACCTTTGAAAATAATATATACTATTGACAGATGACAAGAAACTAAAGACTTGTCAGCACAGATCTGTAAGAAGAATAGGATGAAAAGTAAAAGAGGGATCTGTCAGTAGGATAATTGGTTGACTCTCCAAAACAGGAATCCCATTTTAAAACCTGCTGTATGATGCTTGCCTCGCACTGCATGATTGTCTGAGACATAACTATCCAGGACTGATTTTGATCTTATAAGTAAATTCTACCTTAGCATTCTGCAGATTATTTTAATTCATGTGTCATTTGTGGTTTCATGGATTTTCACACTCAAGGAAATAGAGCCATTTGGTTCCCCTTGGTTCAATTATTTTATATCCTCCAAATGTCCTTGCTGTCTCTTGCATAGCTGAGAAGGGCGGTTTCACAGTAGGATGTGAGGTTAACCAGCCCGGGGAACTGGACTGTCCTCCCCCAAATCACAGCTCACAGGACCAGTCTGAGTATGAGCTGATCTGCAGCTCTTGCCAGTGTACTGCCACTGCTGCTGACATCCTTGTGCCTTGTACAGGTTTCCTTTTCATAGATACCCCTTCCCTGTTTAAAAATGTTATGTCCTCTGGGATATGTATCGAGGAAATCAACTGGTTTTATTTCGGGTGATTTATATCTCTCAAGTTCCAGCTTTAGGAAGTCCACTTATCTGTTGGTGGAAAGCACTTACCACCAAGGTGTGCAAGGAGTTCTCGTAGCAACATGGAAGGGCTCTGCTCAGGAGCTGTGATCCTAATGCTGTGAGTGTGATGTGATGTGATGTGATGTGATGTGATGTGATGTGATGTGATGTGATAACACAGCCTCAGACTGCAGCAAAACAAACCCTGGTGGGCTTAGAGAAACAATCTTCACTGGGAGAGTAGTCAAGACTGCAATAGATGTCCACATATGGTGATGTTTGCTCAAGTTGGTGCATTCCATTACAATGTAAAATAAGAATGATTGTTTAAACAAATATATATATATATCTCCTTGGTGCTAAATTACGTGGTGTAACATAGAGCAATGCTTATGTACTACAGGATGGCCTGTTACAAAGCCTCCCTGGGGACCTTTATGCACACTGCTTTGGGGGACATCCTTAGAATAACACCCAAATATCAGCATTAGGTGTGATGGGTGCTACTCTACTAGCAAAAGCTGACATTTTCTTGTGGCAGGTGCAGAAATTAGTTTAATATCTAAGACGAAAACTCTCTTCCGTCTCTCAGTTTTTTATGTTTATGGCTGCTTTTGTTTGGCGAGTGGTAGCTGCCTTTTGCGGTATTATACTGTGCCACAAGGTGGCACTGGAAGATTGCTAGAATCCAGCGTAATTAACATCATCACCCCGCAGCCTCTGACAGAGAAAGCACGATTTCTTGTATTAAATCTATTAAATGATGTAAACCATGGGAATTGGTTCTTTTTCTTTCTTCTGATTTTTGGATCCACTAAATTTTTTTACTGAAGTTTTCTCAAGAGTGCAAAGGGAAATGTGTCTGTGTGCAGTGTAGCTATTGCAAAAGCATGACAAACTAACTAGTCAAATTGACATCCCTTTGTTTTTCAGCATGTATTACTTAATACTGGTGATCTTAACAGTTGTCTCTGTTTTTGTAGCAAAGTGTTCATACCTCAGCAGCAACTGCAATGCAAAAGTCGAATTCAATATCCTCTGTAATTTCTTTGATAAGTTGTTTGAATCTGTCTCTTCCCTTATACTATCAAATTGAAAAATCTATTTCAGGTTTTCCTCAAAGGTGAAAGTTCTCTCAAGGTTTGTCTACTTCTAATAGATTTCACAATTTTCTAGTCCAAAATGCCTCATTTGGTTTTAATACCAGATGTAGGCTTAGGTAAATAAAAGCAGTTAATTACTGTATTGCTATTGCCGTTGAAAGGTGACACATTTTTGCATGGCTTTTCAAAGTATATAGCTCCTTCCCATATTGCCACATTTTTTCCTGATCCTCTTAAATACTGAAATTATGAAAGCTGCTTCAGCTGGTTTGTAGCTTAGTAAAGTAACAAGATGTTGTTCACTTGGGTGGGCTATTGTCTAACTAAAGACTGTCTTTTACACCTAAGACTGAGAGAATGCCCTCTAGCTAACAAAGAAAATAAAACACGTTGATGTCTTTTTAGTCCTAAGTACTATAGCTGAAATGTAAAATCTTGATAATGAAGTGTAAACAGCCTTGAATAGTTTAAAAAAATATTCCTTGCCCATCTTAGAGACTTGACCACATGAAATAATTTACTTGATCAGAGACTTGGAAAAAAATTGTCATTAAAAGTTCTTGTTGCTGCAAGACATAGCCAAAGGAGGTTTCTCACAAAAGCTCAACTCTACCTTGTTCAAAGGAAGTCTCAATACTTTGATTGATTATCTGATTATGAACAGAGTGGTCACTCAAATTTACAGGTCTAAAACATGAAAGACAAAGTTTCTACGAGTGGTTTCCTGACAGCTCACTTTGCCTTGTAGATTAAACAGTATTAAGTTATTCGTTATGAAAGGTAAAAAAAATCCCCCTTAGGTTCTGCTACTCACTGAGGTTGAGGCAAAACCCCACCATGATGCAAAAGCAATGTGAAAGTGTGCAGAGCTCCACAAAACACACTGAACACTCACTCAGAAACTGGTTTCTTCCTAGCTACAGCCAGTGGCAGCTGTATTTGACATGCAGTGTCCAGTGTCTGAGCTCAGGCTCTTCTATCTTAGATAATTTATACTTTTACCAGATTCTTTCTTAAAAGAGAATAAGGTTCTTTTTGGACACAGCCGTTCCAGTCATTTACCACCTGTACTTCTTTTCCTGAGGTCAGCAGAGCTTTTTACTACAGTGTGTAAAAGCTGTAGCCCCAGCCTGGCTCCCTGTGAGCGGGTGAGTGAAGAGCAGCAGACCCAGCACTGCTGCCTGTCAGCCTGGCACCAGTGTGCTCACCACAAACCCCAAAAGATGGAAGAGTGGGTGGAAGGAGCTGCCCCCAGAGCCTTCAGTGTGATGGCTCCAGCATTAAGAGCCCGACTGGGCATACAACCTGATGTCCTGCCCTGCCTGGCTGCTGCTGCAGCCACTCCATAGAGTGACAAGTAAATTCTGGCTTCAGGACAGCACTGCTGTTGGGTGTATCCAGTCAATACAGGATGATGGCAAAAAAAAAGAGGCAGAGGGATAGATACTAAGGAGATTTGCCTTCAGTGACCTTAACACTGCATCAAAGAGTTTATTCCTGTTTATAATACAGTGAATGAAAAATAGTTGATTGCTGCTTCTGAAGGTGTGGCTTTGATGTCATTTTGGCACATACAATGTAGAGCTGTGATGTCCTACCCTGACAGGTTTTGAGGTGAAGTTTTGCCATTCTTCCTCATTCTCTATGGAGTGTCCTTCTGCCCTGAATGCTCAAGGTTTATGCAGCACTCTGACTCAAGCCTTGAAAAGCAAACTGCTCCCAGGAGCCAAGGGCAGCTGCTTTGACCGTGCCCTGGGCTGCAAGCATCCCTCCTTCCTTCAGCTCAGCAGGCAGCTCAAGAAGCCTTCAGGGACCTCCCTGCTCTCTTCCTTGCCATTACACTGAAGGAAAGAAAACTGGCTTTGCAGACTCTCCCTTACATCAGTTTCTTCTTCAAGACAATTTAATTCTCATATTTTAGCTCTCTTGTATAAAGCCTTTCCAGCTGATATGATATACATTGTGTTATTTTGCAATTAAAACCCATACTCATAGACATAGAAATTTTAATAAAAGTTTTGTTATCAAGTTTTATTGTTCCAACAAGTGTTGCTGTCAGTTAATAATCCTTAGTGTGGTTGTCATGAAATATTCTAATAATTGGATTTTAATTAAGCAATTCACTTAGTCCTACACTATTTTTGAAATCTAATTATGTCTTCAGGAAACTCACTCAAGTTGTGGTATTTTCTGGACAATATACAGACATAGTACAGACTCCTTTCTTGCTTTAAATTCTTTTCCTCTACTTCTTATAGCTATTAAAACTGTTCTATTCCCTGTGTTGCCACTGTAGAAACTTTTCTAGATTTAATGGACAAAATAAAAGTGGAATGCAAATGAAAATCTCGATTATAAATTTTATGTTAGAAAAAAGCTTCCAATGCAATGGAAGTTAGGAAGATTTCTTACTTACTATATTCATGATTTCCCCCCCTCCTTGAATTTAAAGGCATTGTTAATGAAAAAATCCTGGAGATAAACTTGTCTGTAAGTTATGTTCATACAGAACATATATGTTTTACCTAAACTCAAGTATATTTTGGTAAAACCCTGAGCATATATGTGCACACTGTCACCTGCAATAAGTCTCATGAAGCCTGTAGACTTGCTCAGGCTTGATATGTTTATATCACAGAAGCAGTGAGTGCTGCAGACACAGCTGTTTGTACACTACCTTTTAGTCTTCTTTGATGCTGAACATCACATCTCGCTCTAGCCTGGTGTGAATGCTCATGATACAGCATCAGGAGAAATAGTTAAGAACACCATGAATACAAGGCACTCCTCTTGAAGTGGTTGGAGTATTCCTGTATTTTTCCTTATGGGATATGGAGAAACACCATTTTGTGGTATGCCTTTGACTGTAAGTAGGCAGAAATCAGTGTAATAAAAAAAAAAGTCTCACAGAGATATTTTTATATTTAGAAATAGGAATGGTACATACAGTCATATTCTGACCTTGAAGAAATGGAAATAAAATGTGACAAGGGACTCTGTTTATAGTATTTATACCAACCATAAAAATACCCTGTTCGAACATGAAGATTTCCTTGAAACAAAAGGAATCTATTTAAAATGTGAAGAGGGGAAGGGATAAGAAGAGAAGGTCTGATGAGTTAATGGTTGGCAGCATAAAGAACATTTCAATAAGATTATTTACATGAGTGATATGAGGCATCTGGCCCACACACTGTATAGTACAAATATAGAAGAGCTGTAGAGGCCATAATCTGTCATTGTAGTGCATATGCAACTCCAGCTGAATTCAGTAGTACTTCAACTTGCATATAGATAAGATAGAGTTGCATATGCACTACATACAGCTTACAGGCTGGACACTTCATATCACTCTTGTAAATAATACTACTGAAATATTCTTTGTATTTGTATTCTTTGTACACTGATTCATCAGACTTTCTCTTCTTATTCCTTCACTTCTTCACATTTTAAATAGATTTCATTGTTCTCTAGCCAACCTTTGCCTTCTTTGCTTTGCCTTTTTTTTTGCCAAGCAGTTTATTTCCAAAATAAGAAATGTGGCCTCTGTGAATAGGATTCCATGGGATTCAGCTCTATTTACAATTTCATAAATAACTGTCCATGTTTAGACAGGTTAGCTGCATTGTGCAGTAAGTTTAGCACAATCATTTGATATTTATCATTACAGCATTGTATTTTCTTCTAGTGCCTGAAGCAATTAAACCATGTGCCCATCTTCCATTGGAACCTGTAGCAGTTATTAATCACTTGCCATTGTCTTTGGATTTTCTGCTTGTGACCCTTTCAGTTCTGCAAGCCAGGACGCTATCTTTGCAGAAACAGGGAAGGCATCTAAAGGTTAGAATGTATTTCCAAGCTCTAAAGGTAGTCCAATTACATTCTAAAGTCTAACTGGTGTTTTTTCAAAGCCCAGAACTTGTGATCCTTTAAAACCTCACTAGCTGGTACTACTTTGATGAGAACCTTATTGTTCAAATTGCAAACAGCATCCAAATGGTTGAAATTAAAATTCTCTTATTCACTGTAAAAAGTCTAATATTCCACTTAAGCTGCTGCACCAATATTACAGAATCAGATGAAAGTCAAATGACTGTACCTAAAATTCTTAAAGTTCAGATTTTTATATGCATTTCATAATTTTATTCCCTTTGAAAAAAGTATCACATATTCACAGGTGGAATACTTTGGAATTTGGTTTTTTTTTTTTTTTCTGTAATAATAAAAACGCTTAATCCAGACTCCTGTATACTCCTTACTCCTTTCTTCTGGAATGGCAGTGGAGACAAGGAACAATCCAAACAGCATTTCTGAAGGAAATCTCAGCTCCATTGTAGTTAGAAAGTTTGTCCCAGCGGCTTATGGCTAAGGAGGTCAGCTGAAGGGCAAAGAAAGAAGCCCTCAGTTAAGCCAATTGGACCTTGGATCAGTCTGAACCTTCAGTAAACAGATTCATCCACCCTTAAGAACTTTGCCTCTAGAGCCTGCCTAACAAATAGATACCACACAGATCAGGCCATTTATAGGAGACCTTGCTGAATTCACAGGGTGTGAAGACATTTTGATGGGATGAAGCAAAGAGGAGCCATGCTTTTGATTCCAGTGGAGTCAGGAGCTCCTCCACAATGCTCCCCTAGACAAGGCATAAGGATCTTGATGCGAAAGACTTGGAGGACTTTCTTCTATTTGACCAGCCTGAAGGAATAATTATTCTCCTAGGTCTACTTCCTTGTCACTCTAATATGAAGGCAGTGATCAGAACTTGGGTAAACTGAATCAAGTTATACATGGAGTTGAATTGTCCATTCCTGAAGAAATTATGTCTTCTCCAGGAACATGACCTACTGAAACCTGGAAGATTTTGCTTTTTTTGCTCCATACTAACCTGGCAATTTTCATATCTAGGATAAGAGTAACCATGCTGAGCCTAGACAGCAAGTTATTGCAATGATTGTGTAGGCTCCACACAGTCTATGGCAAGTTTGTTCTATGGAAAGAGAGCAATATCTATCTAGCAATCTCCTTCTCTTTCTCTTTCTTTCTCTCTTTCTCATGTCTCTCTAGGTTGTTTATAAGGTGCAGTTCTAGCCCCAGACTTATGGACAAGAGAGAGTAGGAGACATAGGAAGTAAGGAGTTGCAAGGGAAAAATCAGCTGCAATTTTTTGTTATCCTTTTGAAACAAGAAGTCCCTAGGCAGCTTTAGCCTGCACTGCAACGCAGAGGCTGTCTGGAGGGGCAGAATGACAGTATGATTCCTCCCAGGCTGCACACTTCTGTTCAAAGCTGTGACATGAGCATTCTGCATGTCTAGCAGAGTGATGGTGCTGGAAGCATATGGAGGTGTCCGTCTTCCAGGTGTTTGAGCAGAAATGGCTGTGGGGGAGGGCTCTGGTGCAGCTCTTTCAAAGAGCACTCATTACCTTCCCCATTCTTTCCCTGCTCCCCTTTTATTATAGTGTTCCAAACTCAGACCCCGAAATTAAAACAGTATTTTACATCTTGATGCTGAAGCCTCAGATCACAGATATTGGTTAGCCTTATGTGCTCTAGAGAAGCAAGGATTTGACAGGACAGCTGAAGTCTTCCTTTTCTTTCTCATTTCCCTCTCTTTACAGCTTACTGGCATGCTTCTTGCTTTGGCTTTGAGAAGTGATAAATCTGAGGTTTGCTATTGAGTTTGAGCACCTGGCAAGGCTGCTCTGTCCTGCTGGTATCCTCCCCTTCACCCTGTCCCAATGTCACAGTAGTAATGATACCCTTTAGGGGAGGAATAGTGTATGAAAAGCATCCATGGAATTGTTTGTAAAGTAGAAGGAAAAACACGGTGAGACCTTTCCATTTGTATGACAGCTGGCAGGATAAGCCACAGCACCCAGCAGGAGTGAGCTTTCCACCTTCACTCCGAGGGTCTGTCCAGCTACAGGTTCCTGCTAGCGAGGGAGAAGCAGCCTTTCCATCCTGGAGCCTGACTCCCGCAGCCGTCTCCCATCCGCGGTCCTGCCACCTCCGTGCCCGACTGGCGGGCGCCCGCTGACTTCCCAGGCGGAGCAGCACTGTCGGTGCACGGGACACCGCCGAGGGAGGTGGAAAAACTAAAGTGAAATGGAAGAAAGAGAAAGAACCTGCTCTCCCATGCCCCTTTAAGGCAGACAGCAGGCTCCCGCGGGCAGGCAGAGAGGGAAAGGGCTGTGCCCAGGCAGCAGTGCGGGCAGCAGGGAGGGCAGGGAGGGCAGCGCCCGCTCCAGGGCAGAGGCAGGCAGCAGGGACAGGACAGGCAGCAGGGACAGGACAGGCAGCAGGGACAGGGCAGCACACACGGCAGGCAGCAGGGAGGATTGGGCAGGTAGCACGGATAGGACAGGCAGCAGGGACAG